>VZTM01006232.1:380489-419634 GCA_013400555.1 Jacana jacana | reverse complement strand
AGGCAGAATCACTGTTTGAAAAAAAAAAAAAAAAGAAAAAGAAAAGAGGTGAAAGCCTCTTCCTAATAACACCATCAGCGATTGTTAATCTCCTCTGTTAACCCATCTTGACTTTACTGAGGATGTGTTGGCTTCCCTGGTGTAAAGAGTTACCTTAAATAGAAGATGCTTAGATCTCTGTGAATCACTGTTAACCACTGACTTGAAAGGCTGAGCTGACATCTCTCTCTGCTGCTGAAATGAGTTTTCTCACACCGGCTTTAACCGTTTATTCCACCATCTCGTTAAGCAAACCATTTATTCTACTATCTCTCCTCCTGGACATTAAGCACTTAAAATTCTTCAGAACCATCAGGAAGAANNNCTCGCATTCCTGGAATCACCTCATGACAACAAAAAGACTCCGACCTTGAACCAAATTACTTACCCGGGATGATGGCCCAGGGACCATCCCCTTTCTTTTCATTTTCATCTGGAAAAACAATCACCCCAAAAGTGTGACTACGTTCCTCAAACAAGCACAGAGTAATAGCTCCTCAGTGGTTTTAGCTACAAACTCCATGGCAGGGGTAATGCTGACTTCACCCTGAAACAGCACATTCTCCAAAAGAAGAAAGGTAACCTGATGAAGGAGATAAGGCTGCAGTTCCAGTTTCTCTGACATGGAATCATGCAGACTGCTCTCTTCCTATTAGCTTTCCACCTCGCTGTCATCTAGCAGGGTGATTTGCTATATCTTTGATATCTTCTGGTGATGAAGAACAACATGGTACTGGTAAAATCTCTGCCTCTGTGGCACCTAAGCCACTGTTCCTCCCAGCAGCTACTTAGATGGAAGAGAACTGGTAGACTTACCTGCTGATGAGGTTTTTCAAGTGCTCTGCAAATCCTCAGGTACAAAGGCACAAAGTCCCTCCCTTTATGTGGAATCAGGAGATGCCAGAAATCTTGTCCAAAAATGTGGTTCTTGGTATGGTAACCTTCATGACTCATTTCTGTGCCAATGTCAGACCTGAAAGTAACTGCAACAAGAAGAAATAAACTAACTTTGGTTATTACAATCTCACATCTAAACTGTGGCTAACATGCCATGTACACATTCTCTCCTGAAATGTGGATCAGATTCCAAATCACTGTTTGCAGAAGAGTATTATTGTAAGCCAGCAGCAAAGCAATATGCCTAAGGCTACAATATCAATGGCATAATGAAATAAAGAACTTCAAAAGAGAAGAAAAATGAGAGCTTTAACACACTTTTACTGACTGCCTGTAAGGATCTTCAGGTGACTGGGAAGTCAAAAGGAGAAATCTGTGCTATACCTTGCCTTTCAATATTAGCTGAACGTTAGGAATTAATAGCATTTAAACTCTGGGGCTTTAGTCTTTGGGATGGAAAACGGAGCCTAAGGTGCTAAATGTCAAAAACACTGATCTCATGAGGTAACTATCCAAGCCAGGACACACTCTTTATAGATGGGAAGGTCCCTCTAAGAAAAATCAAATTCCCTTGTGCAACCTAAAATAAATAGTCATTCTTTCTGCACAAATAGCCATACTGTGCTTGGCAAAGATCTCATTTTAAGGCTGAGGAGTAAGGTGGGAGGAAATATCTGTTTGAGAAGTTTGAATGAAAATTCATCTGTCAAGTGAACTTTCATGGTAAGTGATTAACATTATTGTGAGAGAGAATGCACCATATTCATCTGCATACATCTTCCTGTTAGCAGAACCAAAATAAGAATAAAATATCAAATATCATGACCACATTGCTCCTCCCATGAGGACCAAAGGTGTTGCTTTATTTCTGGACCACTGTTTGGTTTTGTGTTTATTTTCATTATTAATTATTCTTTATATTTATTAAACTTTGAGGCCCTCTCTAACGCAATGTCGCTTTTCAGAATTAATAGCAAAGATATATTATTTATACTGCCCTCTGAGTTGAAGACAGATATGTTGTATGTAATTACACCTGTGCTTAAAAGGTCAAGAGATGTGTATCTTTAATAACTACGATGCCTGTTGTTTCTTTTTTTAACAGAACACTCTGAATGTGTGGAATGGCAATCTCCATGGCAAAAAGTATTTCCTGCACTGTACCTGCACAAAAAGAAAAGTTTTCAGGGAAAAGGGCTATTTTCTGAAAGGTACAAGTATTACAGGTGTTAAATTGATTAAAAAAAAAATAAAATATGTGCAAGACAGAGTGTCTGGAGACTGGAAAAAAACTGAAATCAGGCTCCAATCTTGAAGCCAGAGGAGTGACGTGGTTAATTTAACTTCCAGTGTTGTTTGTCTGGTATCTAATGAAAGTGGAATCTTCCTCTCAGCTTTATATATTAATTTAATTGTGTTATGTTACGACTATTCTTATGAATGTATGTATTCAGCTATTATAGATCTCTAAACTTTTAAGCTGTGGGTTGATTCTGTAACAGCACCAGTTTGCAATATAGTATTTTGTCCCAGTAGAAAGTTGCCCAGAAGTAGAAATTGTAGCTTCTCGATATACATCATTAAGATTGTACATTCCTGAAGTAAATATTGCATCAAACAACATCATTGCCTTAATTACACACAGGTTTGCTGAACCAGAGTTTCCCTAAAGCAGAAGCAGGAGATTGGACTAACATCTCCTGAGGTAACTGCCAGCTTGAATTTTCCTGTGAAGTCCATGCGTAGTTTTGCTCCATCTCTTTGTTTTCAGGAGAAGGTCTTTTTCAGCTGGCATTAACACCACCTACAAGGTATATCCCTGTAGACCTTTTAAGCCAACTCTGAAGAGCCTTCTCAGCAGCCCAAGAGAGAGGAATATAACTTTTCAGTGTTTTTTCTCATTCCAAATCCCTAGCATTACTATCCCAGGTTTGTTTTTCACTCACATGCAGACCTCTTCTCAGAATCACTTTATCTTTTCATCTAAGCAGAGACACAATGTGTGGGTCATGGGCAAGAAGATTCAAAAGCCGGAGACTGGCTCCCTGTGTTCAGGATATCCATGTATGGGTAAGGTCTAGTCACCTTTTGGGAAGGGCTAGGACACAGGTGTGCTTCACTTCAGACCTGATTATTGACCAAAGCAAGTGTCTGCTTAGACTTCTATCTGGAGTTGAACTGAGAGTTTCTTAATGTGGACAGTCAATAAATATTAACCCTCAAACTGACCTCAATATCAGCTAGCCCCAGGACTGAGCCTTCATCATAGTTCATGCATGACCTTGTATAATTGCCAGGGTCCTTCCTCAATCCACTTTTTTGGTATGAAAATAAGTAATGCCTTTCACTGTCTAATTGCTGAAGCACCCTTATGTGTGCAGGAAACCCTTGCTGTTCTTCAGGGACTCTCAGTTCCCTCTGCTCACTCACATGCTCAGTGAGCTGGGCACAACCCAGTGCCACATTAGTCACCGCTCTTCTTGCATTCTCACAGCACATTTTATCCCCAGCAAAGCTTATAGAAGCTGCATTCGCATTTTAGACTGTGATGGAGCACACATACCCTGTCAGCAGGGTTCATTTAACCAGGCAGTCATAATAAACAGTACAAGTATGATCTGTCATCATAGTGATCCTTGTCTTATGGTGGCAGTGGTTAACAGTAGAGCAAGCAGTGAGATGCAGTTACCTTTTATGTGCCAAGAATCCCTAGGGCTTCTGAAGGCTGGGCAAGCGCTTGATGGGCTTTGTCCCTTGGTGGAGACCCTTGAGAAGGATTGAGGTTTCCACCAAAGTCAGTGAACAGCTTAGTGCTGCGATGGCTCAATCCTTTGTGCTCTTCAAAGCAAAGGGACTAGCATGACTCAGAACTGGATTTCATCCAGAGTTGCCCAGAGCACATCTTTATGGATCAAGACGCAGAGGCAGAGGACACTAAGCTAGTTCCTCTGAGCTGAGGTGCTTTCCCAGCTCAGCAGAACCACAAAGACAGACAGCTATCTGGGGTCCTGGTTGGTGGTTTCAGCCTGATATAAATGCTGATGTCTGAATGCACTAAGTCGCACACTGATGCAGCCACTCTGCTTCCTTGTCACAGCCAGCTAACACATCTCCATCCAGCACACCCCTGCATGGAGCACTAAATGCCCTCAGATGTCAAACAGAAAGCAGAAGCCCGCGAATATGGTTAAAGCTTCCTAATTCCTGAAGGGAAAGATCCTGCAGACCATCTAAGCCCCATCGCTGAGGCGAGGCCCATCCCATCCCATCCCATCCCAGTAGCCCTGAGTTCAGTCTGGGCAAAACAGATATTCGTGTCTGCCACAAAAGCTGCACCACCAGCAGGTATTTCTGTAGAATAAACATATCCTTCCTTCTCTTCAGCAGCAGGACCACTAACCTTTCTGTACTGTCTGTTTGCTCCTTCCACAAAGCAGGCGCTGCCTCCTTCTGCATTCCTGACCTTTCCTCAATGTCTCCCTATTTGTTGCTTCTGTCCTTTTTAAATAGCCTCTTATTGATGTTTTTAAACTGATGGGGGAACATAAACAAGTAATAAAGAAAGGTTAACAATACTGAATCGATACTACAGAGAGAGGCGTCAGGGAGATGGAATTGAGGTGGCTGACTGTGAAGGAAAGCGAAAGGCCAAATTTAATCACACTGCTATTGGTAATTAAATTACATTTTGGATTTTTTTTTTTAAGAAGTAATGAAAGCACAGACTCATACTAGGATTTTACAAAAAGCAAAATATCTGAATAGAAACTCTGACCAAGGGCTTTCTTGTATCCTTGTTAAGAATAGAACGAGCTATTTCAGATTGTTGTGGTTTTTTCCTGACTGCAAAGGAAAGGAAAATACAGTTGATGTTTAACCAGGGGAGTTCTGAAGATACAGGCTTAGATCAGCTACCGAGCAGTGTGTATAATGTGTACACTCCTGAGGAAGTTGCTGGTAGTCCTTGTCCGTTTCCACATTTTCAAAATACTGGGCAAAGAAAAGGTAGATCCCACTCCTCAACCAGAGAGGTCCCTTTGAAGTGTTTCAGCAGATGACTGTGAATTGCCTAATGACACCACCCGGTTCCTGGTTTTGGCCCAATTCTCTGTGTGCTGCAATGACACAGCTTCCTTTAACTGGTTCCCTTTATTGGCAGAATGTTTTCATCTTATTGTCAGTTTTGTCATTAAAACTTGTTTCCAGTCATCTCCCCACATTTTTCTTTAAAGGTTTTGACTCCATGAATGGGCACATTGTGGCTTTTGCAGACATGGCTGCCTCCAAAAACCTTATTCTAGTTCCTACAGGGTGTGGTCAGCTTTTGAGCTGTAGCATCCACCTTTTTCCTCCTATGGGTACAAGCACAATAAGGAGTAATTCATATCTCTGGCTATTGTAGCTCTGGTCTGATGTCTACAATCAAGTTTGTCAAGGTTTTCTTTAAAGGATGTTGTATGGAGAGAGTTAACAGAATTTTTTTCCCAAACCTTCTTTTTCTCCTGTCTTTGGAATCAGTTCTCCCAATCTGAGAGGGAGAAGCCTTCATATGATGGTGGTGCTTATAGTTATTCCATTTTCCTTTTTCTAGTGATTGCAAAATGGAGGACAGAAGCAGAGTCCTTCTTTCTGCCATGGTTCAGTCTTGGTATGGCCAGTGCTTGCTCCTGTTGAGTCTTAGGCTGAAGATGCTGGGAATTCGGCTATGGACATTAACAGGAGCAGGATTATGCAATTTACAGCCTCAGACACAGCTCAGAACAGAGAGCCTGTCTGTGCTGTGCAACCACAGAGTCCCACAGTAGTCATTATTCTTGCAGTGTTACACTCAGGGTCACCTGTTATATGTGTGTGCAGACAGACACACCAAACTCCAAATGAGAATGAGTCTTCAGTAGGGTACTCCCTCCAGGAAGACCTTAAACCTTCTCACTTCTTCATACATTATACCCTAGATCAATTAATCTTCTCAGCACAGGATAGCAACCATGTCCTTCTTTCTCAGACTTTCTACAGAACAATGGTTTTTGAAGAAAACTTCCTGAGATGCAAGAGGCAAAGGTACATATTTATAAAAATTGTTCTTTCATAGCATTGGGTTGTAATTTAAATTTACAAGCCCAATGCCCTGAAGATAGCTTGGGTGGCCGTAGTTATTTGTATTACTCTGAAGGAAAAAAAATTAATATATTGACTACAGTCTGACAAATCGAGCCAATTGGCCATTACCTGTTGGAACTGGTATTTTCCCCAAATGCTTGCAAATTCTGGCTGTGATCCAGTCAAGGTGTGAGATTCACAGTCAACTCATCATGTCAGACAGGCGCGCTTCTTTGCCTGCATTCACAGCAAGAAGGGTGACACGACAGATATGGCAGCTGGTCATATGAGTCAGGTCATCTACCAGGTCAGCCAAATATATACCATACATCAGGTCATCTACCAGGTCAGCTGGTACTGGTAAGTCTGCCACATCTGCTCATGAGTCTCCAGAGCATCTCCCTGTACAAGATACTGACTGGAAAATGCTGCAGGATCACGGTTTGTTTGGGAGTGGGTCTGTTGTTTTGCAGGGCTTAGTGGTTTTTATTTTCTCCTTGCTAATGATCTTGTGCAGTGGTTTCCTCAGAAAAGCATTCAAAGGCTCTGTTGCTAATGAGCAGGTCTCTCTCATTATGGCAGGCAAAGATGCATAATGGGAGCAAGAAAAAGAATTAGCATAAATGAGGGAAGGATACTGGGGATGGGAGGGTGAGGAGCGACTGTGGTTGTTAAAACTGGCATCGTGGCCATCCAGAAGCGGTTTTGAATGAGAGATTGCCAAGTTTAGCTGGTGTGCTGCCTGCGGTCTCCAGATTTCAGATGAAAGGTGCCAAACGTGCAATGAATGAGAGATCCATAAACCAGTCCCTGTTAGGCTCTATAATAGGAAAATGCTACTTACTTGCACTCCACCAGCTGCCATTCACTTGCCTTGCCCCTTGTCTTCTTCAGCTCTTCCTCCTTCCACGGGAATTGATGAGACCGTTTCCCTGCTCAGTAGCAGCACCAGTCTCTATGTGCAAAGCAAGACCATTTAATTGGTTTATTTCCCTCAGCTTTGGGCAATCATGGCACCTGGCTGTGGCAACAAGTCTTTCACACAGGCTTTTTTAACATTCCTGCTGCCTTCACAGCCTGGTCATGTAATTAACCGGGGCTGGGCAGGGGAGGGCTACAAACACTAGACTTACAGTGGAGCAACCTGGAGAGCTCTCAAATTTCTATTTGCTTTTTCTTTTAGTGAAGTTTTATTCCTCCACTAAAAATCATCTGTGGCAAGGCACCAACTGCTGTATCGTGCGTTGGGGCAACGGTCTATTGGAGAAGTGGGATTAGAAGGATGTGCTCACAGATCTCGCTGGCAATGACTAACGTGCTCTATAATCCAACAAAATGCACCTGATGGACAAATAACGTCCTGTGTTTGACACAAATGCTTTAAGGAAGCCTCACAAGCATCCCTAGAGCTGCTTCTTTACCTAAAACAGAGGGCAGTAGCCAAAGATTTCATCTTGGACAGTTCAGGTGCAACAGCAGGCAAAATTTTTTCATGAGGAAGTTGCTGCAGCACAGGAACAGGATGCCAAAGGTGGTAGATCTCTGTCCTTGGCAATTTTCTAGATTTGGCTACGTGAAGTCACAGCTGGCCTGCTCTAGCACTGGTGAAAGTCCTGCTTTGAGTGGGAATTTGGGGTAGAGACCTCCACAGGTCACTTCCAACCAGTATTTCCGTGATTATTTTGATGCTGTCCCAGGAAGCACTGAAAATCCCTCTGATCTGAATTTTTCTGATCATGGCTGCGAAAATAGTCTAATAAAATGTGCCAACCCAAGAAACTCTTAAAACAAGTGTCCACCACTTAGCACAGAAAGGCAAGGGCTATTCCTGGAGCAGATACTACAACCCTGTAAGTTAAAAGGGGTACAGAGAGAGTCAGGCTTGACAAATGTGGGCTTTCACATTCCTTGATCTGTGACTTGCACAAGCAACAACACTCTGAAAATAGGAATTGCTTGCTCTGTTTAGTAGTAGCTTAGTGCTGTCAAAGAGCCCACTGGCCCAGGGATTGGTACAGACTCCCAACTAGTGACTCAACTCACAGCTCTCCCTCTGCCCCTTTTCAACTTAGCAGTAAAAAAATCTCACTTTTGCTATTAAAAATAGGAATAAAGCTTAGTCCTTTGCTTTCCTTCAGAATCAAAAACCAAACTGTCAAGCCTCTGGTTTTGAAACCTGAGAAAACTGCCACATCTGGTTAAAGACACCCAGTGCCTAGGAAAAGGCTGTAAAATGGACATCCAGGATGGGCAACTACAGTTCTGCCTACACAAGCTAATGGGGTTGGTGCTTGAAAGAGCTAAGGGTTAGCAGGTGTTTGCACCACCAGGACATCCAAGGATCAATGTGGTCCTGCTGCTGTAAGGGTGTCGCAAATTAGACTTTCCTAATAATGCCATGAACTGCATGTTGTATCAGTCTTCCAAAAACAACCCTGTGGCCAACTTCCCATCTAGGCGAATGACTCAAAGGTTGATGGGACACATGCTGGCAGGCTCAGACTGAGCATGTTCCCGTAACTGGTTTTCACAGCCAGAATCAAGAACAGACACAAAAAAAAAATCTGTCTTTTTTTTTTAACTTCTACACAATATCTTCCTGAGTTCTCCATTGAAAATAGAGCTTGCTCTGCTTTCTACCATGGAAAAATCAATGCACCACGCGTGCACAGACCACGAAGAAAGGGACACTGTTGTGTTTGATGCTTCTTTATGGTGGAGAGACTCTTGTCCTCCACTGAACATGAACGAAAGTACCTTCTGCTCTGCAGAATTTGTGCTGAGGGAAGGCAGAGGGGGGCAGATTGATGTTTGATCTGCTTCAAAAAGAAAAAAGCTCTCTTTCCAAATTTGGCAGCACCC
Organism: Jacana jacana; assembly: GCA_013400555.1. Taxonomy (NCBI): domain Eukaryota; kingdom Metazoa; phylum Chordata; class Aves; order Charadriiformes; family Jacanidae; genus Jacana; species Jacana jacana. The sequence goes on along the minus strand of VZTM01006232.1, from coordinate 410,736 downwards.
TTCCTGAACACTTGCTTCTGATATAGGGCAGATTTATGCAATTCCTTTAAATATTTACCACCATAACCCATGCCACAAAGATGCATTATTACTTTTTAACAAACATTAAAGTTTAAAACCAGAATAAAAGCCTTGCCTCATACCAGAAGAACTTGTCCTTTCGACAAACAGGATATGCATCACATCATGTTTCTACAAACATAAAGAAACTCTTAAAATTCTATGCTTTTTCCAAAAAAGTAAATGAAAAATTTAAAATGCACTTACAGTGGTATTAACTTGAATTTTATCAGTGCCAGGGATTTTTTGGGGGAAAATGTTTGGTTTTTAATACTGGGTCTGGACAAAGATGTAAAATCAAACTAAAGCTTAGAATAATTGCAAAGAAAGTCTGTCTGATTCCCTTTCCATACACACATACCCTGTTTACTGGGGTGACTCAGCTCTGTGGTAGCAAGGAATACTTAATATTCCTGCCTATTAATTACTCACCTTACGATGGTGTGTGGGCATAGCTATTTTTTTTTTGTCTTCACCCTGACCCAAGCAACCAGTACCATGCAGGAGTCACGGCAAGGTGGGAACCTAATACTGGAGTTGCTTCGTGGATCTTGCTAACAGCTGGATCTAATATTTTGAGTAAAGCTTAGGACTGGAACAGTAAGCAGCACAGTGGGCTGCACTATATGCCTTCTTCCTGAAAAAACCCATTCCTCAGCTTACCCACATCCTCCAGTCTTGAAAGGTTTGTCATTGTGTGAGACTTGTTCCATGGACCCTATGGTAGAAGAAAAGAAGAAGACAAAAGAACTCAAAATACCTGAAGATGTCACCTCTCAAAGACTTGTTCGCCTCTTTGCAACAGCAACTTTAAAATAAACTTGAGCCATCATTTCTATCCTTGGGGGGGAGGGGTATATATTTTTCTTGGAGGAGAGGAGTATGTATTTTTCTTGGGGCTGGTAATGTTTGCAGATTTCAGCATAAATTGTTCTGTGGGGCTTCACTGCATTTTAAATTTGCTTTTCCTGCCATTGCTGAACAAAGTATTCCTTGGAGAAATGTCACCCAACTTTAGTTGGGATCATAACTCACAGGAGAGACCTCTACAGTAATTTCCATTGGGATCAATTCTGCCCTGAACAGTTGCCTGCTGTTGACGTAACATTGCCAAATGTCTCTTTGGAGCTTTATAAATCGCAAGACATATAGCTACTTTACCAAAGCAAGACAAGTGATTCAGAAGTGGATTCTTTTCATGAGGAATTAAAAAAGGAAAAGTAATCATATGAACTTTTAGTTAGCAATATGGATTAAGGAGCTTATGTCTGGGCAATATCACTGACTGGAGCTGATAATTAGGATGTTTGCTTTCTACACGTCACTGTCCTAGGGCCAGCTTGATTGCCTGCTTCAGTTCACACCACCAAAGTGTTTTGCTCTTCATGTTAAAATTTGAAGTCTATATTTTCCCCGGCATTAAAAACATAAAATCCAAGGAGGTGCACTCAGGTCCCCAGAGACGATGTAATTCTGCTCTAGTTTAAGATTTGCTAATGCATTGAGGTCATTAATGTTTCATGGTGGTTCCATTTCTGCATGCGCACAAAGCCTTTTACACCACCCTGGCTTTAATGAACTCCTCCTGTTTCCCAGGAGGCCTTTGGAAGCAAAGATGGTTTCTCCTAATGAAAGGGCCCAGGCTTTTTGTTTTGAAGTTGTTTACATAGTTAATAGCCCCTTAAGGGGAAACAGCAAAATAGAAGCCTGTATAAAGAGACTTGCTCCACAGATAGAGGACACAAATCACTTGGAGAAATAAATCATTGCGTTCTGAAGGGTTTGGGTATCTTTATTTTTTTTTTCCCAGCTAAATGTTCATCTCTACAAAGATAAGCAAAGATCTGCCCAGAGGGAAGAGAAAGTGGAATAGGAGACCAAGTGGGAGAACATCCATCCTACAGAACATTTCTTCCTTTTTGTAAGAGGAATGACTGCTAAAACCAGACCATTTCTCTTTGCTCCAAGTTCTTGACTGAGCACAATTTAGAACAATAATCCTGGCCTGGATATTCTGGGGGAAGCACTAATTCCAGGGGTAAGAACATCCCTCCCCATCTCTTCTCTTTCTGGAAGAAAATCTCAACATCTCAGCCACTCTACTGTCATTAAGTCCTGTTACTTCAAATGCAGTAAATCAAAATGAAAGAGAAGCTTTTGTCCCCTCTGTCCCCCTTTAACCTTTAACTGCATCTAACTCATCAAGCCCATTTCTATGATGAATTCAGAAGGAGGAGTTCAAATAGTCAAGCAAGGTGTGTAACATCGTATAACTGCGGTTTCTGATAGTTACCATGGTGGTTGTTAAACCTAGGAAATAAACGAGCAGTCTATTATTTCTGAGACTAAAGCTCGATAAAAGCGAACCAAAACAACACCACACACAGACAAAAACCCCAAGGAGGCATTCAAAGTGTCATTTGTATAACTCACCTGACACAATCCTGATATTATAACTGCACAATGAAATATGCTTCAAGCAAAACGATCCAAATCGCCACTGTCACAGGGCTGACAGTAAATTGCCTTGGAAAAAAGCAGGCTCCTGATGAACAGCTGAATATTTGCATTTTTAAAAGAGACACACTAGAGGGGAAAAGGAGTGGCACCAAGCTGCATACACAGGGAACAGTGCCTCATCACAGCCAAAGAGGAAATGGGCTGGCAGGAGTGAAGAGAGTGGGACACATTGCCTCAAAATTAGAGAGGAATCATCACGGAATTGTCAGAGTTGGAAGGGCCCTCTAGAGATCCCCCAGTCCAACTCCCCTGCTAAGGCAGGATTTCCCAGAGCACATCACTCAGGACAACATCCAGGCAGGGCTTGAAGGTCTCCAGAGAAGGGGACTCCACACCCTCCCTGGGCAGCCTCTGCCAGGGCTCTGCCACCCTCAGAGGAGGTGGGTTGTTTTTCAAGATAGCTGAACTCTCACTTACCAGGTCGGTATCTTTTAATCAGTCTTCTGTAGGCTTTCCCTGGTGTTACATGAGTTCATTTGAAAGTCCCAGCTGATGTGGCACAGATTTTCTGAATATCTCAGACAACTGGAGGCCAAAAGACCAAGAGGTCTTTTTACAGGGGACCTAGAGGTCCCCTGAAGGGAACTGCAAGTAGATTTTAACAAATTCTCATCTTTATGCAAAATACGATATTTTTTTTTGAGGCAATGCAGAGTAGGAAAAAAGTAGAGTAAGAACAGAGAGATAAGATGCTTCTCACTGCAGACCATTTGGCCACAGGAGATTAGAGGCTCCTCACAAGCACTGCATTTGCCCCAGCACATCAATCATTGAAAACGAGGATCTGCTTTCTGATCTGGAGTTTTTTTGCTTGTCATACAACCAGCTTGTGCAGGCAGTTTCAAATGGTGCATGCACCTTGCCTGGCTTAACTGGGAATGAACTGGAACAACTGCAGAGCTCTTGGATTCAGCCGGTGCTTCCCAGATGGTTGGCCGGGCAGGTGGATGAGGCATGGGCTGCTGAGCCATGCCATTTTAAATCAATTTACTTGTTAGTTTTAACCCAAACGAGCAGGAAGGGGTAATTCTACCTGACACAGAGATGTCTGGATGGCAGTTTCTAAACTTTGGCAACACTTTCTGTCTGTTTGACACTGAATCATTCCAGGAGGATGGAGAAGGGCTTCTGTTTCATGACTCTCAGCTCAAACTGCCACGTCATGCCGAAAGTTTGCCCTACCCTCTCTTACACAAACTGTATAGTGCTTTGATCCTAAGGTAAGAAACAGGATGCTATTTTGTCTTCTCTGGAGGCTTCAATGCATTTAGGTGAATCAATGCCCGTCACTTGAGTTTTAGAGCCAGTGCCACTGCTGTGCCAGGCTTATCCACAGCAGAATCCTACAACTCAGAGCACAAATGGGTATTTCCCATTATTTTATCTATTTTCTTTACTGTGTGATTTGCACAACTGTTCTCATCTGTAGAGCATATGATCCCCAAATCAGGGATACCATGTCCCCATTTAAGACGTTCCCGAGTGCTCCAAGAAGGTAGGCCTGCACCTTTCTCATGCCAGCCCTGTGGGTCACTGCCATTTGCCCAAGTCAGAGCCAGAGCTGGCACCAATCAGCATAGATCTGCTGGGAGTCATCATGATTGCCTGGAGTTGGAGCAGCTGTGCATCTGCAGTCTTTCTATATGGCCTACACATATCTTACATTGAAAATCGTTTTCAGCTAGTAGGGAGTTCAGCTAAAGCTGGCTTCAGCCAACAGAGTGCATGAACACAACTTTGTGGAGCCTGTGAATTCATCAACAACACTAGATGTTCACCAAGACAGTTATTATAAAAGCCTATGCAGGGGCATCTTTCTGTAACACCTCCATTGCAAATGGAAGAGGGGAGAGAATGGAAGGGGAGGGAGGAAAGGGGAAGTGCTGAATGGAAATAATATTTTTAATAATACCTACTTACCTCTCCATTTTTCAGTTTTCCACAGTTCTAAACAGCACCCAGGTAAATGAACTCAGGATTTTTTGTGTGAAGGGCTTTTTGTAAAATTAGATTTTCCCCCACAAAAAAGAAATATCCCAGACTGTGGCTATTGAATTGCAGGGAGTATTGTGCACAGGTACTATCTAATTAGCGCTAATTGAACAATAGGAAGGACTGCTACATTTTAATCTGAAAACAAGTCTCTACAGCAGAAAAACTTTTAATTATGAGGAATACTCTTAAGTCATGGCTTGCAGGTTACACCCGCACACGGTAAGTAACTAAAGAGCACAGTCTGTTCTGCCAAGTAATCATCCATATTTTTTTCTCTGCTTGGGGAAGGAAAAAACATATCACCTTTTAAAGTATGCAATGAGCATTTACTGAAGGGAAAAGGAGGAATAAGTCTTCCATTCACACACCAGATGTTCCCATTAAACAACTGTTTTCAAGAAAGCTCAGCTCATGTGGAAAGAGAGCTCCAGAGTTCAGAAGGAGGAAACAGAGAAAAAAAGTTAACTTGTAGAATGAGGGCAGCTGCTGAAGAGCTCTTTCCCGGTTTTGGCCTAGCACACGTCAATCTAGCACTGCAAGGGGTCAGGGCCAGAGCTGGCATAAATCAGCACAGTTCTCTGAAAGTCGGCGTGAGTGACTGGCGTCAAAGCAGCGCACTGATTTAAACCACCCTCCCAGTCCTGCAGCTTCAGTAGCTGATAGACTGTGACCTCCTTCTTTAATACCTCAGGGATTCGCTACCACCAGCACAATTTCTGGTAGCAGAAGTGGCACGATTGGGATATTTTGGTATTTTCTTCTGTGTACTTTGAAAACCTCCTGAGGCTTTTGCACAGGTCTTGGAAATTAAGAGGTTTAAGAGCTCAAAACAAAGCAGACGCCTCTCTAAATTCCTTATGGTCTTTGTCTTGTAAAAATAACACTTGCTAACAAACGCATAGCATATACAGATATTGATACTGAGGGCATAGGTGGGAGAGCTGGATTAACTTTGGCCTTGCTTAATTTTGGGCACAGGCCAAATAACCCTTCGTTTCATTTGCAGCAGCAGCCTGGCTCAGAAGAGCTTGCTCCTGTGCTACTTGTCTTCACTCACCGGTCATTTGCCTGGTGCTGCCCTGCTGCTCAACCAACTAGAGAGCAAACCACACTTCCTAGGCTACCTTGTGCCCGGCGTTTGCTTCATAACTTAGGGAGAATGAAGGGTATTCGAGTCACAGAATGTGACTTCCCAGTTGGCCTCTCAGTCTGTTTCTTGCAATGGGCGAGTAAAGGGCTTGTGGGCAGAGTTTAAAACCCAGCTACCTTTTCTAAACTTTACAGCAGCAAGAGGGAGCAAAATTTGCAACTATTATGGTTTGGGAGAGGCCAACACAAAGCCAGCATTTGCTAAATTGCCAAGGACAAGAAAGAGATATATTAATGCCCTTTGTATTTTCAAAAAAGACCTTTCTCACCATCACCACACTAAACTGGATCCATTTAATCTGAAATGACAATGACCGTGTCACTATTTTTTTCTGGGAGCAATTTGTCATTATTTTTTCCAGCTTTCCCAAAATTCAGCGAGGATTTTAATTACAGTTCTCCTCTCCCAAGTTCCCCTTAGTTCAAGTTACCACCAGATGCCCTTGGCAAGTCAGATCTCAGCCCTGCTCAAATTGCAGTGGTCCGTTTTCCCATCAAAAGCGTGTTGTGGCAGAATGATGAATGGCTGAGTGCAGATCATCTAGCACTGTCCTTGTTATGGAGCAAAACGAGGACTGGTGGGTGCCTAACCCCCTGCACAGGCAGAAAAATATACTTGGGGGCCACTAAAGGAGAAGTTGGCTGAAGAGGGCTCTGTGTTTGTCTAAAATACAGGAGTTCTGTGGTGAAATGCCTGATCATAGCCCTAGGCCTGAGCTGTTATCAAAACAAATAATTATACAATATATTTTTACATCATTAGGCGGTATTATTGCATTGCTGTTGCTGTTACTTGATACTACATACTGTTTGGTAGCCTTGGATCCAGAAATGCATGCCAAAATTAGTGAAAAAGTCATCTCCATTTAAGAGTTAGAGTCATTAAACCAAATCCTCGCTTCTTAACCTGTGAGGAGTAAGGAGGGTTTTTCTTCATTGACCTCCAGCTCACTGAAGGTCACAGCATCTTTTTGGCAGCACTAAGGTGCCTCCTTGGTCCTGAGATGTTTGCAGAGACACTAACACCTGCCTCACCCCTTGCACCAGCACCAGTACCTGCTACACTGGTATGAGAGAGGGCCTCAGGACTGCCGTGCTCACACAAGTGACCCAGATCCCCGTGCAGGATAAAACCAGCTCTGTGTATTTTCCATCACGCAGACAGTTGGAGAGCAGAACCTCCAGACATCTCCACCTTGAGTCAGCACGCAGTGCATCCTGCAAAGACACGTCTTGGCTGTGTACGTTAGACACACTAAACTCACGGCAAACTGCCTTGCTTTGTGCTCCAATGGTTACTGTGGCAGCAAAGATCTCCCGAGTGCTTGCAAAATTAAATCAGGCAGGGTGGGCAGTCACCCTACACTGAGTGCTGCACCAGACCGCTACACCCATGCTCATTTTAAAGCTGGACACCCGAGGAACAGGCAATAGCTCAGGAAGCCACAAGCCGGTGTAGCAGAGCGGCATAAACCAAGAGTGACCCTCTTTCTCAACAAACACTAGGAATCAGAGCAAGGAAATATCACCTGCTCCCCCAGTACCCGTTGGGGAATGCAATACTCAGGGGGGGATTCTGTGGATCACAACTCAGCTCCTTCTTTTCTCTTGTTCCAGTTGCTCAGCAATGGCAACAGAGAACATACTCCCTTCCAAAAAAAAAAAATCTGCTAGAGCTTTTGCTGTCAAGTAGGTCTCTTAAGCCCCATGGGTAATGTTCTCAAATGACAAAGCTGCTCTGCTTTTTGGCAAAGGTCTTTTATCAAGCGATACGGCGGCACATTTTCAATCATCTCCGTATCACAATGAAGAGACAAACCCTGTTAGCGTTGTTCTCCAAAAATCATAAAATGCACTGGTTTCGTACACCTAGGGACTAGGCTGGGCTTTGAGCCTCCATGAATCTTACCAGCAGCAGGAGAAGTGTAATTCAATCTTTTTAACTTGGTGATATATATTCATGTCAGTGGCTTTAAGATAAGGAAAAGACTTTAGTTGAAGAATGAAACTTTTGATGAATAACCGAGAGTACAATGAATAATGTACAAATATTTCTTTCCTCTCAGTCAAAATGATTCCAGATCCTTTTTCATTTTAATCCCTGTCGTATTCTTCATTTTTTTGAAAAAAAAAAACTTAAAGAAATGAAAGGGGAAGAAAAAAAACCCTATATTTTTAAAGGGCATTGGAGTTCTAAAAGAAGCCTTCCTGATTGCACTCAAAGATATTTTATATGGTTTCTAAGTGCTAGAAAACAGAAGATTGTTTAGTTACTGGCAGTAATAATGGTACTAATGATGGGTTACCATGCAAAACCTCAGCCCACCTGTTCGTGCTCTGCAGAAAATGTGGAATTTATCCAAGAACGTCTCCTTTTACCCAGGAGGTATTTTTCATCAAATAAAAATGGAGCTGTTATAAACATTTCCCTCCCTTGCAATTTCATTCTTAATTCTGTCCCTGCTAAAAAAATGATTAGAAAAACATATATAATGGTAGCATGGTTCCTAAAGAGAGGCAACAAAGGCAGTAAGTGTAAACACCATTTGTTTGTTTTCCTACAGGATGGGAGGGGAGAATAAGATAAATGGAGATTTAGCCGAGAGTCCTGCCCATTTCTTCACAGGTTGCATCAAACCCTGGCTTGAGAAAGATGCCTTCAGCAGAAGGGTGGCACTGCACTGCAGGCAGACACAGTAGGTGACGGGTTTTAATCCTCAGTAGGAGGGAGGTCACCTGGCCTGGACCTTTCTGAACACAGCAGCGCAAACAGGCCAAAGAGAGCCATCCTCTACACCCACCCAGATCTCTGCTCTTCCATTAAGAAGGGTGAATTTCACCACCCCACTATGCTGGCTGCAGAGGTGGGAGTTTCCAAACAGGGGTATGATGCCATTTGATGAATAAGGAAGGCAGAGACATGGGAGGGGTGGTGCTAGAGATGAAAGGAAGCCACTACCTAAAAAAACTAACCCATAATGCAGCCATTGGAAAGCATTTGATTCTAAAAAAAATTAAGAAACTCACTAGGTGACGTTAGTTCCTACCATGGTATTAACTAACAGCAGGAGCAGCAGACGCATTCACTGCAGTCAGTGGAACACAGTCCAGAGCAACGACTGGTGTGTGCTGCCTAGCAAGTGTTACCAGGTCCACACAGGGAAAAACACAGTTAATTGCAGATCTCAGAGAGGTAACCATATTGTCCATGTTTGACCTAAATCCCACTGCTCAGAGCAAAGTCAAAACTGACCTTCAGAAGTTTCCGGAGCAAACCCATTCCTGCCATGGCCAGGTTTCTGTCTCCTCTGATGTACCTGGTTTACGGAGGGAAGGCATATTGTGAGACATGTTACTTGAAATTGCTGGAAGGAAAAATTGAGACCAAACAAAAGCATTTGCTGGAGCCAATGAGAGTACGAAAAGGCCCTGACGGTTTTGCTCTATAAATGATCTCTCGTTTGAAGTTGGTCTCTGGAGGGGCAATAGTGTATCAACAAAGTATTTTTCTGAAATGAAGATGAGGGCAACACATTTTAAAATACCACACATGGGACTAAAGCCCTGTTCTTCCAGGCACACTGAGGATGAAGTGGGTCACGCTGTACTTTGGGTCACTCTGTACTTTGATTCACTGACTTGTTTCTCCTGTAATCACACAGCATATAAGTGCAGTCAATGCAGAGATACCAGTCCAGTTGCTGGTGACTGCTGGCCCAGGATCCTGGCAATGGCTTGTTCTTGCCATACAATAGAAAGATTTGCCCACTGAATTGCTTGAGACCCAACAGGGGAGGATTACTTTTCAAGGTCAGATTCATACCTATTCAGTACTAAGCTTAATGTCTGCAATAGCACCAAGTACTTTCAGATGAACTGTGGTGAAGCAACCAAATAGTCACTTAGCTTTCCATCTTCATCTCCTGGGCATACCTTGCTGCTCTGCAGATGCGCTGGCAGACCCCTAGGCCATCTACTCACCCAGCCACACTCCTCAGAAAAGAAAAGAAAAGGCTTTTTGTATAACATAAAGGTGGGAGAAGGGGTGACACTGCTATTACCCAAATTAGAGAAGCAACAGAGGTTTGGAAATCAGGAAATCGGTCTCCAAAGGCATCCTTGTCAAAGAAAGAAACAAAATTCTTTCAAATAGTATCTTAAATGATGACTCTCTTCTCTGGAGTAATATTGACAAAAATGCTCGTATATGTGTGTGTATATATATATATAATTTTCTTTGTGCAAGAGGGTCCTAAAAATCCTAGAAGCCATCAAAGATCTGAGCTGTTGTATGTTGAGGAGAAGTTGTATTTTCCCATGCTGGGGAAGAGAAGACGTGTAAAGGTGGAAAAGGTAGAACTGTGTGAAGCAGAAGTGGGTAATTGACAGATACTAACTTATGGATTGTCTCCTTTCAGTGAAAGGTTCTGGGGCATTAGAGGAGAGACAAACAGATCTGTAACAGAGCCATAAGCCAAAGGAAGGGTAAAGAGGCAGCAATGCTTTTGTGGAAAGAAGATGTTCCATTTTTTATTTTATTTTGAGAAAATGAGTTGCTTTCTGAGTAAGTATATGAAAACCCAAGGACCCAGTGGAACCGAAAGCAGAAAAATAATGTTGGAATATGACTGGCTTCTTGCTCTTATGCTGGAGTTTTTTACCATCACCTGAAGTTCCCAAAGTAACCATCTCTACATCACCACAGATGCAGACATGATGGAACCTTTCTGTGCAGGGAGATACGTGGCTGTGCTCAGGGTCAGACTCTGCCTCACTCAACATCCCACTGCTTAAGTTGGACAAGAATAGGAACAGGCAGAGTTTCTGAAAGTCACGTTTTAATCAGTGGCAGAGCCAGGGGCTGTATGCAGGGCTCTCCAACACCAAACCAGCTCCCTACACACAAAGGCTCCCCCCGCCAGTTCCCAGGGATGCTGTGCTGAGAATCCTGGTATTTTCCTCCAAAACTGTGCTCAAGTGAGATTTATATGCCAGACAGAGACATTCAGTTTACTCCTCAAACTTTTCAGTGGTGCTTTGATTCAAACTTTTTAGACTGTATTAAGAAGGTCTAGGGTATTGATTTATTATCATTAATTCCTTTTCTTTTTCCTTGTCACAGCTTTCACAGATTTATGAGGTTAAGGAGCGTGAAGCTAATTAAATAATCTGACTGGTTGAACATCTGTTGAAACATAATAATAACTTCTGAAGCCAGCATTCCTGACTAGCTATTAATTCTGATTTAAAATTAGAGGCAGGATTTTACCACAAAAAAAAACAACCCAAAAAACCCCCAAAAACCAAACCACATTGCAACAAAACAAAACAAAAAGCCTAGCACCATTCTATGCCCAGAGTGAACCCTCAGCCTACCTCCAAAATCCATTCCACCCACTTCTACCTTCAATATCTTCCAGTCCACTGACTCAAATGTCCACTTCAGGCTTCCTCGCAGTCAGAGGTCTTAATGCAAGCCAAGTGGAGAGGTTCAGTCCAGTTCACAGATTGCAGGTATGCAGCAGCTACAACCAGAAATTCAGACTCAAACATGGTGGGTTTTGTTTGGGTTAGGTTGATGGTTGTACTAGGTGATCTGAAAGTCCCTTCCAACAGAGGTAATTCTATGATGGAGATTAACTGTAAGCAGAGCTTCACCTTAGCCCAAAACAGAAACAAGTATATGACCTTAAGTTAGTGATTTAAGTCCAAATAGCCATTTAAGTGAGGAACTAAGCCTTTTCTTCAGTTCCATCTTGCACTCCATCCCCACAGACCCTATAAAGGGCACTTGAGGAGTCGACTTGGACAGACTGAGGAATTTCTGAGCCTGGAAACTTCCACCAGCCTGACACACAGGAGCTTGGTTCTCAGCCTAACATAGTCTGTCTTAATTTGCTTAGACCTTGCATCATCTTCACATCTTGCTTTCAAAATATCTTTATGCAAAATTCAGCAATGGAATAGATAAATAAATAAAGTATATCAGTTCCCTGCCCCTACTCACAGATCAGTTAATGTTTGGAGGCTGATGAAAACATATTGACTGAATAAGTAATTTGCAGTGGTTCTTAAATCCTCCTCTGCTGTGTAGGTGTTGTGGGACTCATGTGACTGTTCATGAGGAGTGGGGCTGTGCCCCAAGGCCTTTAGGAGTTAATGGCAGACCCACAGTGAATGTGTCCACCAATGCCAAAACCTCTCTCCAAGCTCTCCTGCACCAGAGGCAAAGGAGTGCATGTTTGTCCTTTCTGTCACTTCCTTTTGGAAACAAATTGTTCATTCTGTAAATATTGTTCAAATTTGTAAATTGTTCATAGTTCCGAATTGCAACGGGTGGAGGGGGGTGTGTGAGCCTGAGACTTTGCTACATAACCTACAAAAGGAAGAGAAGTTTTATACAAAAACAGAAGAGGAAAATCCCTCAGCATTTTATAACAGGGTTCAGATCTCTAGCAGCCTGTAGAGTGGAACTGACAGGAACATTTCAAGGTTAAAAAAAAGATTAAAAATACAGTCTCACAGGTATTCCTAACAATATCTCAGATTATTCCAAGTGTAGGCAATAATATTAGGCAGTCAGGTCCAGAGCCACAAATGGATTTAGACTCCCAAACTCGCCTACAATAAGCTTTAGACACTTCAGCACATGCGTGCTGTGGAGCAGGGCTCTTGAGGTAACAGAAACATTTCTCCTTCTACTGGCATCCCAGTGGCATGTTTTAGTTCTCAGTCCTTCCCCGATCCTTGCGGGCTCTCGGGAGACCCAGAACCATGACAAAATGTGTGTTGGGATGCTGTAGGTGCAGCCAAACATTTCCAGATCTGGCAACAAGAGATACTGTCTAGGTTGACTTTTCTTAGGTGTCAGATTGCCTCACGTTCATTTTCAATCACCTCCTCCCCACCTTAAAACTCTTCTCATTTCCCTGGTTTCTCAAAGGGGCTCTTCAAGGGATGTTCACTTCCAAAAGACAAGGTAGCTACATTCCTTGTCTTAGCTCAGCCATGGTCCATTTGAACAGGCCTGTAAAATCTTATTCTTACCTTCCCATCCAAGGAAATTATTTTAACTCATTCCCTTACCCAACAGAGTCCAATTCATAGCAAGGAAAGAGAAGTGAGTCCCATGAACTGACAAATATCACATGGCATTTTGTAATTCCATCTTCCTGCCCTTTCCACACTGACCGCTTCAGGCCCATTTTTCCCTACCTCTCGCATCAGGAGCCATTTCTTTTCCACAACATCCATCCAACCCCTTGAATACAATTACACACAACCCTGAGTTGAGCTCCTAAAATGTCCCACAAATCCTGCCGGAACTGTCACTCAGTGCTTAACACTTGGGCGTTCAGCAGGGAAACAAGGCTGAACCTCAGGACATGGGAGCAGAGATGATCCCATCCTGTATGTCCTGGATGAGCTCTATCTCCTGTTGATTCGATTGATGCAGTCTGAGATGACAGAAATTTTCCACGCTAAAACTATTAAATGATTGACTTCCAAAAGACCTCTCGCTGTGCCTTCTGGGCACAGCCCACCTCTGGCCCAGCCCACCTCTGCTCTTCCTTGCTCTGTTTCACATCTGGCTTCCAGTTTTTCGCTCCTTTTTTGCCTTCCAGGTTCATGTAACCAACACAGGATTTTTAAAAGCACACATCATCACAGCATTTCTGTTTCATTTCATAAACATCCTCGTCCTTCCTCCGGACTGTGTCCTGTATGTGGTTTATTATTACTACTATTATTATTATTACTACAATCTCCCCTAAATTTTGGCCTAAAAACTGTTTGACATTCACAATTAGGCATTAAAAAGCATTTATTCTGTCCTTGAAGCAGGCATGTAACTCCTCCTAATGTGAGAGCCCAGAGTGGTGTAAATCAAGGCTAAATTCACTGATGTCATTGGGCCAGCACATGTAGAACTAGCATAAAGAAATGGCAAAGCAAATCCTTTTGTATTGATCCGGGGTAAAATCCCAAGGAACCACAACTACCCTCTGGCCTGTCTCTACCTGCACAACTGCATAAATTCTCTGAAATTCAGGAACAAACCTTTTTTTTGCGTGTGTGTTTTGCAAGGACGAATCTTCCTGTCCTGCTCACATGCAGACACTCGCATGCTAGTCTCATGAAACATTTCACAGAGAGCAACTGTTCCCTCCCTCCTCCATGACCCAAAATAAGCCTATCTCTACGGGCTCATATAGTAACATCAGCAGACTTGTTTAATTAATGCTTCGGGGTCAAGGGAAAAATGTATAGATAGATCTATATAAAGGCTTTGAAGGCTTTGTGGCAGCAGTCCAACACTGCTTTCTTTGCCTTTGCTAGCTGTCTTAGAGGGAAAAAAAAAAAGCCCATAAAGCTTAGAAAAGTGATCTGTCTCTGGGTCTGAGGTTCCTGTCACCTGTCAGTCCTCTGATGTAGCACCATGATATATGACAGCAGACCAGCCCTCAAGTGATGTATTACAATAATACGTCAGTAATGCAATGGTGCTTTGATAGTGCTTAATAACCAGAGTACTTCACTGGGGAGAGGGCCAAGGAAAAAGGAAAACCTGGGCAGAAGGCAAATCCAGCTAAGTGCTGCCTCACCCTGTTGAAGCGTATGGTGCCACCAGTTCTAGATGGGAAATGTCCCTTTTGTCCCCAGATCACCAACTAGAAGTTGGGCAGCAGCATTCACAGGGAGGTTCCTGGAGCACAAAGCCTCCTCTCTTGGGCTAATTCTCTGGGGCACGAGCACCTGTATTTCTGGTTGCACCAAGGCCTGGACTGAACCAAGGGAAAAAGGCTCCTCTCCTACCTTGGCAAGGCTCGGCACCCTCCTGGCAAGCAGGAGCAGTGAGTATAAGCCTCTTCAGGCTGATGATTTTAGAAGGGCACTCATCTTCCAGAACAGTACAAAAGGTCCATCATGTGCCTCTCAGATTCTGCCTTCCAGCAGCAGAATCCATCCTAGTGCCCCAAAAAGTGTGACGACAGAGCCTTGGCTTGTTCAGACATGCACGTTCCTCCATCTCTGTCCTACCCTGCAGTGTGCAGGTGAGGATGCAGCCAGCCCCAGTCAGGCCTCTCTGCACTGGTGCACTCCATCACCAACATCGCTGCGACGTGGTTTATTCAGTGGTGGGCATAAGCGCGATGTGTTCTCAGCCAGGCCCTCTAGGTGCTCCCATTATACAAGCAATGAAAGGCTCTCCCTGCACAAGGAACACAAGAGCATCGTTAGTCTGTGAGCCCAAACCGAGCCAAACTTTCCCGTATCAACACACCAACCTGAAGAAAACGGCCTTGACTGTACTTTTCCCTCCCACACTACAGGTGTCCCACACAGGGCAGCCTTGGGTGCTGCTGGGCACCATGGTGAAGGATGAAACACAGCAGTGATGAGCTGGCTCCAGTAGCTGCAATGCACTTTTCCTGAGCTGTACCATATCCCCTGATAGAGGAGTATTTGGCACAATCATAAGAATAGCAAAACAGTAGCAAAGAGTGCTTACATTGCCTTTAATAAAGGGAATAGTAAGTTCATCCGTCACAGAAAAACAGCTGGATTCAAGCAAAGACTGAGCTACTGCTCATGTTTCCAGACTATGAGGAGGGATGATGTTTAAGGGCCTGCATCTGACTTCATAGCTGCACTTAGGGGGGGTTTCTGCACATAGTCAATTACTGAGTCTCAGTGGCAGCTTGTTAAGACATGGTAATTTCACCATTTGTGCTTGTCTGTTCATAACTTGTATTTCAAGACTCCATGAACAGAAAGGTTACACTGGCATTGCTATAATGAAGGCCAGACCCAGTCTTCAAAAGCTGAGAGACCTTCTGCGGTGCTGGAGGTCCCTCATACATCACTCTCAGAGATGACCAACCTAGCGCTTGGTTGTCTGACCTTTTCATCTTAATGACATAAAGGAAAAACAGAAACAACTGGTCGTTGACAATAAAAGGGAGAATAAACAGATCCCATCTCCATTCATAAGTAACATGTACATAAAAGACTAGCTTCATCAGGTCAAAGATTTGGCCCATTAGTCTCACCTCCACCAGTGACCAGTAGTGGTCACTTCCCCACCTGGGAAGGAGGATAAGGAGGAGACAGCCATGGAGAGGTGTTTCCCAGGTAACTCTGCCACACTCCAAAAATCTGCAGTTTATGGACCTCCAGATCTAAAGGAAAGGAGAGGGTGGAGTGATGTATATGCATGCCCATAGAAGGAGATGGCTGGTGCACATCCGGAGACACATCTCCAATGCTCTCTTTTCCATTTTAAATAGCCTTGTATCAAAGGGTGAACAAAATGTTTTTTCCTTTTCTTTTTTGGCATGGGCACTCTGCAGCCTCTTCCAGACTGAAGTCTGCTAGATGACAGCATGGCGCTCATGGGGCCTTGTCTGCATAAGCAGACAGTTCTCCCTCCTAGGACCCAAACAGAATCAAGAAAGGAAAGGAGATAATTATCTTTAGCGGGAGCAGTAAGAAGGAAAGAGAGGTAGCTGGTTTATCTTTTACCTTAAATATCTTGCCTTACAATGTTTCTCTGCTCACCCTCTGTGTGCTTTGCATGATGCTGAGTTACAGAAAGGGTTGGAAGGCGAGGTGTGGGAAGGGAAATTGAGGGAAGACAGAGCAGATCACCAAAAGGATATTTGAGAAGAACAAGGACTGAAAGAGCAGCCAGGGATAACTCTGATGTACAAAAATACATTTATTTTCAACAATTTCAAAACCACTGCCTTTTTTTACAGTAGAAATATTCAAATGGAACAATAAAACCAAGAACAGTATATATATATGTATATATATGACTCATGCATTTGTATTACTGTGTTTAATACAGGTATTGCAATTGTCTGCCTCATTTAAACCTTTAAAACCATGGTGGTGGTTTGGGCTTAATGCACTGTCCGACATCATCAGAAGGAATGTGAGGATTCCGGTTTGGTTTGTCAGACCTGGAATGTGTGTGGGAACTGACTGAAGGGAAAGGGAGGAGAACAGGACATCTTTGCACGTCCCTGAAACCACAGCTTAGTCCAGAAGAAAATATATGCTCTCCTGCACATGATCATATTGATGGCAACTGTAACTGAAAAACTCTGCAGTCCCCAGCCTCATCTCCAACCCTTCCAAGCTCAGTGTTGGGGTTCTTAAGCACAGGTTAAGCTACACAGAGGAACCATTGGGTGTTTACATCCAATTGACAGCCACACAGAGCCAAGAGCTACGTCTAGTCTCCAGGTCTCGTGTTATTCCTACATTACAGCTAATTCAATAGAATCCATCATGGGGAATGGCTGGCAGTGACAGAGGACACAGACCCCAGTCTCTTGCTTGCTCTCTCTCTCTCTTTTTCTTCCTCTTTACACATACCTACAGCACGGGAGCTCTTTACATTCTACTCATGGCACTGGCTCTTTCCCTCCTTACTCAGGTACATAATGATCTACAGCTTCAAGGATTTCCATTATCTTTTCCTCAAGGGTAAAACTTGCAGAGGAAAAAACCCCAATGATATCCCCCAGCTGTTATCTCCCAGCATGACATACGCAAATAAAAGTGGCCCATACTCCAGTCTGTGGTAACACCCATCACAGTTCATAGAATGGTCAGAGTTCGAAGGGACCTTAAAGATCATGGAGTTCCAACCCCCTGTCCTGGGCAGGGACACTTCCCACCAGACCAGGTCGCTCCAAGCCCTATCCAGCCTGGCCTTGAACCTCTCCAGGGATGGGGCAGCCACAGCTTCTCAGGGCAACCTGCTCCAGGGTCTCACCACCCTCACAGCAAAGAATTTCTTCCTAATATCTAATGTAAATCTCCCCTCTTCCAATTTAAAGCTGTTACTCCTTGTCCTGTCACTGCACTCCCTGACAAAGAGTCCCTCTCCAGCTCTCCTGTAGCCCCTTCAGATACTGGAAAGCTGCTCTAATGTCTCCCTGGAGCCTCCTCTTCTCCAGGCTGATCAACCCCAGCTCTCAGCCTGTCTTCACAGCAGAGGTGCTCCAGCCCTCTGATCATCTTCCTGGCCCTCTGCTGGACCTGTTCCAACAGGTCCATGTCCTTTCTATGTTGAGGACTCCAGAGCTGGACACATCACCTTCCAAAAAACATGGACAATGCTGGTTGCCCAATCCATACCTTACGCAGGTCCCATGGATAGATATAGCCCAGGGTATCCCACTGGGACATAGTTACCCTTCTAGTAGCCAAAAAGAACAGCTTTCAATCATGAACACATAGTTTCTTCAGCTGCCGTCAGCCATGGTTGTGCCCTAATGCTGCAGGTATAATCTGGCAAATACAGTCCCACATACATCCTAAAGAGTTCTTTCCAGATGTGCTTGGAACACACTCTGATCCAGACAGCAGTGTCACAAACTACCCAGAGAGGTAGTGAGACCCACTATGTCTCATGAACATGAAGTTTGAGGCAACTGAAGAAACAGGCAGGGTTTTATGACATTTAATTTTTTTTTTTACATTAATTTTGCCCCATGGATTATATTTTTTCGTTAGCTTTGTAGTGCCTTTGGGATAATTTTGGATTAAAAGGACTTTCTGGATAGAAGTTTCTCCAAAACTTAACTCTGTCATTCAGAAACTTCTCAGACTTCATTGAGGTTAGATTTCTTTTTGAGAAGTGAAAGTGTTTCCAATTTTTTCAGCAGTTTACTCCTAATTTTTCCTCCTTGCTTCTTCCCATCTGTTATGAGATATTTAACAGCCATCTTTAAGTGTTTAATGGGAAAAATTGCAAGAAGTTGTAAAAAATTTTGAAAAGAATTTGAAAACTGTAATCCCCTGCCTTTCCTTTTTAAATCAACGCGAGATCAAACCCATGAAAAACTTAGAAAACTTTGAAGAACAATGAACACTTTCATTTCCCTGGTCTATAAAAGAAGGAGTTAAGACGAAAAATAATGAGTATTTAACATTCAGTCCTCTGCAGCAGCTCACAAAAGCAGTCCTTCAAATTCTAATGGTCAGCAAAGACTGAGATCAGCCCACAATTTAGGCTCAAGGCACACAGGACCATTGTTTATGTACATCCCTCCCATCTATACCTAAATGGGAAGCTATGGCCTTGTGCTAACAGTGTTATCACCAGACTGAGCCATTACTGTAAACTACTCCAGTGATTCAGTAGCACAGAGACAGTAATGCAACAGTTTATGCACACCTGATGGATGGATACTCAAGGTTAAATAGAATAACACAGCCATCGCTCTCCATCTTCTATTAGGAACTAGAACAGAAAAGTGAGGGGAGAAACAGAGAAGTATTATTTGTGAATCAACAGAAAAGGTCCACAAGCCTGACTGGAATGGAGAAGACGAACTGAGAACATTTAGCCTCAGTACTTCACATAAAACTGTATTTCCCTACATTTTGGTTTTACAGTTTTAATCTTTAAATAACTCCTGTCTTTTTCTGCAAAACTGTATTGAATCTTTCCACTTGCATATCCAACAGGATTAAAACTTCTGAAAGTCATTCTGGCCCATTAACAGAGTGAACACACATAGCTGAGGCTGGTTTTCAGCCAGCTGGCATGTTGCAATGCAGAGAAGTAGCAAGCAACACCTAAATTCTAGCCATCTCCCCATTTCAGTCCAGATATATTAGAAGGGATGTGGAGTCCTGTACCCAGACCCTAAAATATGGCAAAAAAAACCATTGTCATGTGGCTTCATTTTCTGTCACGCTGCAAGCACTTCCTAAACATGCCTCCAATCTTCCTTCCACTCCTGCTGGGTCTTACAGCTCGACACTGCGCAGAATAAGGTCCATTTTTAACATCATCAACTCAAGAAAAATGGATAAAAATAGCTCACACCACTAAGTCAACCTCCTGCCTCAAAACTCCACCACTCCTAAGGGCTATCCCTCAACTCAGTGTGCTACAACCTTCCTAAAGAGCTTCTTCACCACCTTTTCTTATTAACCACCCTATTCTAATCAAAAACCACCAACTCACCCTGCAGAAATTACTATGATGGCATTTCCATCCAAAATTGGAAGCAGCCATTCTGCAGCACCGGTAAGAAAGATCTTTCCTAGCTCAGTTACACAGGTCTGACCACTCATCCCCCTCTCCAAAGAGCAGTCTTTAATCCCATGCATCATGTTAAGCCAAAATTGACTACTCTTACGCATCTTGAACGGCGCTGTACTTCACCAAACCTGCTAAAAGCATGACTTCTCCGTGGGAGTAGTGGATTTGGCAGTGCTAGGTGAACGGTTGGACTCTATGACCATAAAGGTCTTTTCCAAGACAAACAACTCCATGATTCCACTGCAGCCTGGCCCACTGTCAAGCTGAGGTCATACTGGGTACTGCAGGCACACTGGTATTTGCTCACACTGAGAAGGTGATAGTTTTACCTTTGCTTTCCTCATTTTCCCTGATGGATGTCAGCAGGATCCTCCTTAGACGTGGACAACAGTGACAGAGGTGAATAGATGATGAACATCACTAAAATATTCGTGACAGGCTCACGGTCTGTCCTGCTAATATCTTTTTTTCTGCTCCACCATAGGAAATGATACTATATATATATATATAATTAAAAAAAAAACCAAACCAAACCAAAAAAAGCTTGCAGTTATACACAGAGAAATAAACTACGCTGTTTATAGACAGCGGTGTCAAATTGAAATATGACAGACAACTGGAACACGCTTGGAACCAAAGCGTGATTCAAGTGCTCCCCACGGTCCCGGGGTCGGCTGGCGTGTAGGAGCGCGCGCACGAGCGTGTGTGTGGGCATGCGCGGGCATGTGCGTGCATGTGTGTATGTGGTTCAGGTTCTGTTTTAAACATATCTTCTTTTACTAAACATTAAATTATTTCCCAAGAAATAAAAAGCTATGTACATTTTCATTATCTACAGTAGGCCTTCGGCATCCTCGCTATTCACATGCACGGGGTTTGGGCTGCATTCATAAAACTCAGGCACAGTCCTTCATTGCTCGTGGTGCTCTCCCCTCCAGCCAATCTACGGTCCAAGGAACACTGATGTGTGTGTTTGCTCTGATTTTTAGGTTTTTTCCTTTCTCAGCAGTCAACAGTGCCAGAGGGTGACTGAAATTAAAAGCAATTAAAAGCGGCAAGATCCTGTAAGAAGCCGAGACATGCACGTCATTGGAAAGCAAGGGCTGTTGGCATGTTGCAGACCCTGGTCCAACAACCCAGCCTGAGCCCTCCGGCAAGATGAAGTAGCTGATTCATGACTTCTTTTGAAAAGGGCTGAAAAGGGACAATTTACCTAGAACATGTTGCCTAAGGTACTATACCTACCTGTTGGCATACTTAATTCCCATTCTGTATTTAACAGAAGGCTGGCATTCAAACCCCATTACACACTTGACTCATTCTTTGCTTTTTCCTTCTAATCTGATGAGTATTTCCTAAATTATGAAGAACTACTGCTATTTATGAATGCAGCCCTGGTAAACAGAAAAAGCCCCCCCCATCCCCTCCCAAATGATAATAATGACATATAACTCTTTCTTTTTTCATAATAATAATAATAATTATAACAATAATAATTACAAATAAAAAGTCAGAAATGTTGTAGACCAAGTGGATTCTCAGTATTAAACACTAGTGCAGTTGGGGATTTCCTTTGTGCTTTCACTGTTGGCAATTGTTGAGATGCTTCCTGTGGAGGAGAAAATGGAGAAGAGAGTCAGTGCAGTGGCTTCAACAGTTTGGTCTACATCGCTTCTCACTCCTTCTTAGGATATGCTCGTGAAAGTGTAAAGAAAGAAAACGTGCTTAAAAGCAACACCTCCTTTTTTGTATTTGCAACAAGCATGGAGCATGCAGAAAACCTGGTCCTACAGCTCAGCTGACCAGCAGTAAACCTGTTAAGCTCTTACAGACACATTCACTTGTAACATCACCATACCGACGGTCTGAGCTTGGCTCAGCTGATTCTTCTGAGGGGTCAGGGAATTTGGGACCCCTCCACGGGACAGACAGGGCCGTGAGCAGGCAAAGGTGTGAGCCCCAGCCATTACTAACTCCTGTATCCTCATTGCTGTTCCCAGGTTCCCACCCTGGTCATTTAACACTGAGAAAAGCTGAAAAACGGTAAGAAAAACTCCCTGCTGCCACATTGCAGAGACAGATTTGCCTCCTATCTCAGCACCTAAGCCTCTGCTTGTACCTGGGGACACAGTCACTGCCTCTCCTAATACCCCAATGACCAACAACCTCCCCCAGACTGTGAAACAAGCCCCAGCTGAGGGCTGTCTCTCACCCATCACTCGCGTGTCCAGCTCTTTGTCCATCAGCTCCTCAGGGTCTGTGAACTCACTCAGAGTGATTTTGGGGGCATTTTCACTTTGGCTGACAGAGCCAATCATTTCCTGCTCCTTGTCATGCTGAACTTGGGCATATATGTTAATCCAAGGGATTTTCCTATGCAGGAAAGGAAAACAAGAGGTTAGATTTTGTAATGCAGGGGTCTTTGGCATGTCATTGATTAATCTGACCGATTAAATTGAGACCAATTCCAGAAAGGCAGCACCAGCAGCAATGGTCTCAGAATGGTTAGCTTAGTTCCAACATCAGCCTAAAGTCACCCTAAATCTCAGGCCACTGCCTCCCTATCCTATGCCCAAGGGCTCCTCCAGCTGTAAACCTTAAAGTTCTGGTCCTGCCATTTTCAATGAGAACTTGTGCACACAGTGGACACTGCACCCAGCTCAGAGAGCAGTAATCAGCCAAATACAATCAGTTGCAACTGCCAGATCTCTCAGTATTTATTACATGATCAGGGGTGCATCGGAAACCAGAAGTAAAAATCAATCTGAGCACTACAATCAAGTGAGAAAAATTTTCTAGGCTTGTTTCTATTGACAAGCCCACACTGACTCAGTAGCAACTGCCACATTAGAAAGAGTTATAAAGAATTGGTCCTGCCTTGGAGTACAGAAAGGACTCGAACATCATAACGTCTACCTAAAGTCTATTTGTTCCCATTTGATTGCAAAACCAGTTTGCCATGCTATAGATCATGCAAGTTTGCAGGGTCTTATTTTTTCTTGCTGCTCAGGAAGCCAAGAAAGTGAAGGAATTACTTCTTCTTCATTCTTCCAGAAGTTAACTTGGACTACTAGAACAATATCCTTGAAAGTCAGTTAGTTAGATAGGCCCAGACAGATAGATAGTAATCCCTGGAAGAATGCAAGTTTAAAATTAAAGAACTGAAAAGTAATGTTTTTAAGCACCATGGGGGTTGCTAGGATTATCTATACACAGTTGCTGGCTGGAAGGTGACTGTTTTTTCTAATGCACTCTGCTCCAGGCAGTTCCTTAAAGCGCACAGGAGAGAGAAAGAAGATGTGTTCAAAGACGCTATATAAAACGCCACCTCTTTTTGCTAATCTGTCTGCTGTTGGATATGTCAGAGATTGAAAGCAGTGGAAATTGCTTCAGCTCTCATGAATTCCACAGATCTATGCTGATTTTACTCCGGTGAAGTTGTGGCCTCAAACAACTTGTGCTATTGGCTCGATTTGGCATTCTGTTCTTAACCAGCAGCAAGTCAGGGCATAATCGGGACATTTAGCAGCAGTTAACAGATCTCATGTTCTTCTCCCTTTATCATACCCTCTCTTCCTAACCTTCAGACGTGCCTTACAGATTACTAGAAGACACAAGCTCTACACAAGGAATGCACACATAGGATGAGAGAGGACAAATACATTTCCATAGGACTTAAATCCCCAGAACATGGCCGGAGGTGTGAAGAGACGTGGACATAAGAACACATCCGGAGGCATTGGAAGGCTTAGTTTGGCTTCCAAACAATGCCATGGTAGAGAACTTTCTTTTTTACAGATTATTTCCCTACTTTTCTCCCTCTCTTCCTTTTCCACCCAGGCTTCTCTCAGGCAGCAGTGCTTAATATGCCCGCTGCATCTATAACTCGATGGGCTCATCATAAGGAGTCTGCGTGCAAACCAGCAAAGCACCGGTTCTATAAAGTTGCAGGCTTAAACATTCATGCAGGCCCATGCTCTCCCCACACCCTATTCCTGTAAGCAGCAGTTCTGTATTCAGGCTGGGATCACCATTAATCAGAAAAGTACATATGGCTAATGGATCTCTGCATCGCTGAGAGCTACAGGAAGGCTTTGTTTTCACCTCCTTTTTCCATTAAGAACTGTTGCATACTCTTGCTTCTGATCTATTGAGACAAAGGTTTTAGAGCTGAACAGTCACTTTCTGTTCTGGAAAATAGAGCTAGAGGACACTCCGGGTATCTGACTTAATCCTAAACTTTGTCATTTTAACCTATGTTTGTCCTCTTTGAGACAGAGCACATAGGAGGGGACAGGTTAATGAGCTCTGGACTAAGCAAAACCAACGTTTTAACCACCTTCCCTCTCACTTCCAATTTGTGATACATTGAGTTTTTAGACAGATTTTAACAAGGCAGGGTTTTCCCAGGCCAGTAGCAGTGAACAAGGCTGATGGCTGCTATGCTTAAGGCTCAGGATGCTTAGGTAGTACAGGGGTCCATTTTACGAGCTCTAGTAGCATAATATGACCCAGAAACTGCCAAAGCAAAGTGGATTACCAAGCTCTGTGCTACTCCAGTAACAGATCTCGATGTGTCCAGGATCAAGCACTAGAATCACTGCTACCCACTGATTTTAAAAATGTTTAATGCAGGAGGCTAGAAATGAGGGGAGCTTTAACCCCTGAGGCTATGATACATGCCTGCGTTACCATTCCGTTTTTAATACTGGTTGTATCTCACTAACATCATTAGAGAGTATCAGCCTTATCTCAGGCTGCCAAAAAGCTGGGAAGAGAAACATATAGCTGGAATCTGGATTTGGAGGAACTACTCATGTCCATAATTTTTATTTTTTTTTTGAAAGTCAGACTTAGCTTATGCTTCTACTACAATATTTTGCCACTGGGCAGGATCTGGGCACATAGACCATTTAACACAGTAAGTCCTGTACCCAATGCAAAGTTCCTCTTAAAGAGATCCATCTGCCTAAAACACATTCTCATAAGCCTGCCCTTCAGCAAACCCCTTCATTCTTATCCATTTGTTGTTTCACAGCTTGCAGCATTGAAGTGCCATGGGCCAGCACAGGTCCTGCCTGCCGTCTGGAAGCAAAAGGCTTATATTAATTAACATCTGGCAAAGAGAATCTCAGCACGGATTCCCAAAGGCATCTTGATGCTTAACACAAAATTTTCTGGCTTCGAGACTCCCACCCTTAACATAATCACACCTGCTCCTCTGCAAGGCTGAACTATCCACTATGCAAAACCCAAGTGAGCTGCTGGGGCTCTAAGGCTGCCCAGCTGGATAACAGACTGCACGAAGCCATCCATCGTGGGATTTTGTGACTATGTCTGCATCGCGTGGCTTAGCACTCAGTGAGTACACAGCGTTCCCAGTTTCTGGTTTGTGGTTCAAACACACCTGCTGAAGCAGGTCACAGCTTGATATCTGAGCTCTTGGTGAGCTTTCCGAGCACCAAGTTTGCAGTGGAAGGACAGTAGATGGTCTCCTCTCCATACATGAGAAATAGGGAACTACACAGGTCTAAGCCTTAGGCCAGCGTGACTCGCTCTACATGTGCCATCCATGCACTGCTCTGCCTGTTTCCTGTAAACCACCCAGTGTCTCTTCCTCCCAGCCCCCAAGTTTCTCAACTTACCTCTTGAATTTGTAGATTAAAAAAACAGCCAGGCCTACAAACACCACAGACAACAACATCAGCATCGCCGAACTGCTATGACCCGTGCTGGAATCAACAAGGGGTGCTGCGGGAGAAAAGGCAGAGCATTACGTTTGCAAGATATTATTAGGAATCACATATCTATCCGAGAGATGAGCTCAACTCTGTCTTTGCCACATCTGCTTTATCACCTCTGCGTGATGCACGCTGCTTTCTGCAAGACAAATCAGTAGGAAACAAATTGACAATCTTGTCCTTTGAAAGACAAGCTCCTTTTTTAAGATGGTACAGCCTAACATCTAGCAAAAAAGCACAGCAAGCCATGCTTAGCTGAACGGCTCATCACTCCTGTGTTAACACCCTGGGCTATTTCTTTTCAGGCTTTTCCAGGGACTGGAGTGAAAATGAAGTTTATGAAGCATGGCTTAATGCATGTCTATTCCCCTTTGGAGACGCCACCTCAGAGCATACATGAACAGCGTGACTCCCATCGTCCAAGGACATATGTCTATCTCACATGTGACAGAGATTTGGTCTTGTGAGAAACCTCAAGCTTCATC
The DNA here is from genome assembly GCA_013400555.1 of Jacana jacana. Classification (NCBI taxonomy): domain Eukaryota; kingdom Metazoa; phylum Chordata; class Aves; order Charadriiformes; family Jacanidae; genus Jacana; species Jacana jacana. The sequence continues at coordinate 384,712 of VZTM01006232.1, read as the reverse complement.
CTTGTATTGGAGCTTATGGACTTTTTCACTGAGTCAGTTTTCATAATGTGGAAGAGCCCAGAGCAATAATTCTGGGCCCAAGCATGCACTATATAATCAGATTTTGGAGATCCGATCCATCTATCCTTGACATTTTGGGTGGGCTAAATAGAGTGTAACACTATACCTTGTTTATGCAGCTATTCCCACAGCTCATCGAAGCAGACCATCTTAATGGCCTGAGCACTGTGCTGAGAATCAAGACTCTGCTGAGAAATCTCTAACGGTGCATAAATGACATTATGCAGTAAGAAACATCCAGCTGCTATTTAAACATTTGGGGTGGGGTGGTTTTTTTTTTCAGTTTTCTATTCTTTTCCTATCACCAAAAATATCAGAACAAAGTCGATGCAAATCGAGTGACTTCTGGTTCCACTGCCAAATTTGCACACCTAAGAGTATGATGCTGTCAGTATTCTGGTTCTACTACTTCTACAGACTCTTTCATGGAAAAGAATTGAGTGTCATTTCACCTGAGTCAAAACATTACAGGAATGAACATGAAACGTGCAGCACGCCCCCTCAGGGGGTGCAAGAATAGTTGAGCAATGTAAGCTAAATCCACCTTTTGCAGTGTCTTACTAAAACAAACCCAGATTTTGAACCTGGGGACTGCAGATATTTATATCTCATTCCCAGATTTGCAAATTAATTCATTCCAGCCTGTTCCTACAAACATCTGACTCTCATCCCCAAACAAGTCAGAGTGAAGACAAGAAACAAAGCCATACTTGCAGAATAGGTTACAAGCCTTGGTTTAGCCCAGCTCTTGGCTCTCTGATAGTCTCATGTAAAAAGATGCTGAAGTGTATTACCATGGGACAGGAATCCTGGTCTTTCAGGGGGGCTACCAGCAATGTCACACGCACAAGATCCCGCATTTCAGATGACTGCAAGAGCAGTCATAAAAATCAAGGGCAAAAATAAATCCATCATCTCCTCTGGAGTCATCACTGTCTCAGCAATAGCTGAGAGCTTCACACAAAGCTGGCTGAAATTCTCAGCAGCAACCGAGAGCTTCACACTAGGGTGGTTTAAAGCAAAGAGGGTGATGAAGCTTAAAGCAGCTATTCATTACTCTGTGGGAAATTGGAGATAGGTAACATTGAAATTTAAATAAGTTCTAATTTGTAAAAGTCAATATTCAGGCACCTATTCCCTGTAAGAGGCCTAAATCTTCTTTTCATGAGTACTTTGCCCCTATAAAGCTTCTGGGCTAGTCATAACATTAACAAACCCTTTGCAATAAGGATTTGATCCAATAGCCATGAAAGTTAGTAATACTCCCACTGAATTCCACAGATGCCCAATGAGGGCTTAAGAGAACGCCATTTACCTTATTTTCTAAAACACTTGAAAAACATCAATGTACTAGTTAATTAAGCCGTAGGGAAGTCTTAAAAGGTACTTTTAATACTTGTACAAACTGGTGCATGAAGATGCCACTGCAGGATTCTGGTTTTACCACTTCCTGCTTCTATCATGAACAATGTCTTAATATTATCAATCCTACCTATCCCCAGTAGTACGTGCCAAACCGTGAGTGCTCTGGTGTGGATGGGTTCTCCTGGACAGAGGAGCCTGAAGCCTCCAGAGAACCACAGCTATTCATTTGACTCCACACTCACCTAATGTTAACTGAGTAACATACACAATGACTTCAACACCAGGCTTCAGTTCGAACTGGACCAGATTCTGGTTGAGAGCATTGAAAAGGATTTCTACCACCTGATGAAATAATAAGAGATACAGTAGTTAGTAGAGAAGACAGCATGCTCTGGATAACATTCAGGACTGCATGTAGCTGTGGCTAACATCTATTACTGGCTTCAGGAGAAGAAGGGAAAAGAGAGACTGAGGAAGTGGGGAGAAAGGCGTACATGTGCTTAAGACAGAACTGAGTGTTGTTTCATGCAAGTCTCCCTCTAGGGCTTTTGAGACTCACAGAGTATGTTATTACATCTCTCCTGACAAGCAAACCCAAGAAAGCATTTTTTTTTAATTTTTTGGGGGGAGGGCGGGAGAGGAGGGAAAAGAGCTAAGGATCTCTTCACCCTCCACGACATCCTGTTTGATCTAATGCACTTGGGAATCACTGACATATCAGCTTTTCATGGGTGGATGATGGAACCTAGTTAGGTAGTCCAAACCAGTAATGCTTCTTTACTCGCATTGTTACTGGACTAGTAATGCTTCTTTACTCACATTGTATCCTAGTCATGCAGCTTGTTTAAATAGGCTGCTGTAGATGAGGCAATCCAGTTTTGAAGATTAATGGCAAATTTCCCATATTTCTCTTTCATTTACAAGAGGAGCCTTGGACTGGCATTTACTCATGGCTCAGCATCCCAGCTGTGAAGCGTCATTTGGTTGTCTCAGAGCACATAGTTGGCATGTGGCACCGGAGCCTGAGTTCGTTAATGCCCGGTCTCCCTAGAGTAGTTCTCGTGGTCAGGGCACAGCTACTGAGTAGATCTGATGGCCTGCTCTGCAGGGCAGAGCTCCTCAAGTAGAAGCCAACAACAGGTGCCAAAGTACAACCAAGTAGACCATCAAATGAAATTAGAGCACTGGAGCTTCAGGCCTTGTGGGCAGTTGGTCAGAAACCTAATCTGATGTCTGCATAATATTGATATATGAAACATTGACAATACAGCTTTTTCAGGGGGAATTCTAATATGGATAGATCCTACTGAATGGGATGGAAATCCCAAGAAAATCCCTCCAGAAAGCTGTCCAAACCTTGGCACCACAGTGCATCTCTTTTGCTCGCTCAGCACCATAAATTTCAGAGGCCAGCTCTCCTGGCTGCCTAGGACAAATGTACTGCTCTGAGGGAACTGACCTTGCCCAGTAGGTGACAAGAGCTTCCACAGAATTTAGGAGTCCTCTGAATTATTTAATGTTTGATCACAGAAGAGCTACTCCTCCAAGAGTTACTTGGAGATGGGCTCACACATAGCTTGCATGCAGTAAAAATGCTGCATAGAAGAACATTAGCTAAAGCTAAGCAGCCTTTCCAGCAGTACTTCACTCCTCTGCCTTTATAGAGCCGGTTTAATCACTTGGTAATTCTAGCATGAAAGCTTCAGCAGACTAGTGCTGTTGTTCCTAGCTCTTCCCTTGTCTGCATATCACTGTTGCTATTCATCACTGTAATTACCTATTTATCTAAATGGATGGATATTGTAACTTCCAAATATAGTTTGCACACGCCACTCGCTGCTGCAGAAAAAAAGAGGTCTTGTTCCAGTGATATACGAGCTGAAGAGCCTGATTTATTTTTAGTAAACTGCAGTATATTATCTTGCTGCTTTGGCCTCTGTCTATTAGCATTCCTCCAGGGAGTAGAGAGAGTACATATTCAAGGTTCCTTTGGCCATAACTACTCTAATAAGGACACACCACTGATCTAGGAAGAACCACTGCTGGTAGACTGTGACATATCTCAGTGAGGTATTAGAAAAGCCCATTTTTCCTCTGAAAATCATTTTCTTTAACATCATAAACTATACTGACACAGTCCCAGACGCATCCAATTCCATCCCACTTATTGTAAGTCATTTCCAATGCTGCACAAGTTAAAGGGCCCATCTGCAAATAGTATGATAGGAATGAATGTTCCATGAAGCCTTCTTTCCTTACTTGCTCCAGATCAGCCTCACTGCTTTTCCTCCTCTCTGTTGTGTTTTTATGGGGCAGTATGAAGAGTTCAGCAGAAGTAGGAAGCCCAGGAAATACAGCTACCAAGATCTGATCATCAGATATACCGGTCACCTAAAAGAAAAGTAAAAAAGAGGTCTGGCAGCTATTCTGTTACTGAAGTTTCCATTCACTGTGGGAAACTGTGCTCCCATCAAACTGTTATTGTGAGTGGTGTGGTCCTACTGAGCTGCTCTGCGCGTTTAGTGGGTTAGAAATAGAGGTCCTCCTAATGATTCACTCCATTTCTAGAAGTAAATGTAGGCTTGACAACACCCTTGGACACAAAGATCTCAACCCAAAGTCCAAACCTACTATGTCTCCAGATCTGGATTTTTCATATAGTCCTTCTGGCTACAAAAGAATGACCCAAAGTCAGATCACAGAATCATAGAATAATTTAGGTTGGCAAAGACCCTTGGGATCATCCAGTCCAACCATCAGCCCCACTCTACAAAGTTCTCCCCTACACCAGATTCCTC
>VZTM01006232.1:320907-379629 GCA_013400555.1 Jacana jacana | reverse complement strand
TGTTCATCCAGAGAGTCTGGCTAAAAGCAAACACTGGTAAATCCGCAAGGAGCAGGGATGTATGAAGAACGGTTTGCAATCGCTTTCTAATATCAGGTTATGGGGATCTACATTTGCCATACATGAATAAATGTCTATTGTGGGAGACTTCATACTACCGGGGCAGATAGGGAGGGCTGTGCCAGCAATTGCTCAGCTTACTGAACCAATAGTCAGTTCCTGATTCTCAGAGCTGCCTTCAGCATGACCTGCCCACGGATGCTACTGCCCTTTCTCCCCAGATCCAAGCCATGCATCCTCAGCAGGGCAGGAAGCCTCTCCTCCCTGAGAAAATCCCTGCTCTGTGAGCTAACAACACCAGCTTCCCAGTCCTACCCCACCTCAAGCTCCTTGGCTTCATTTCTGAACTGAAATGTACCAATGGGGCAGCCCATTCCTTGTGATCCATCCAAAAAGCACAGACCACAGGCTGCAACGAAACAGTCATGAAAGGATGTACAAGCGAGCACCTCTGTTTGCAGCCATTCATAGTTACAACCTCAGTATTTCCTTCTTTTTCCTGCAAGCTTGACTGAATGCAGTAAAAGGCAACAACAGTTTAAAGAAATGAACTTGGTGTTTTCTCAGGATGGAAAAACAATCAGGGAAACTCTTATAAACTGTGAATTTTGAGTGGGCTGCAGATGAGAAAAGCTGAGCGGGAATGTACTTTCCTGGTAAAAATAATCAGCCTCCATTTCTAAGAACAGCTGTAGCTAAAGCAAAAAAAAAAAACAAACCACAAAGCAAAACTAAGATAGGTTTTTGGCAGAATCTAAAAAGCACAAAAGCTTGCCTAAATTGGTCTCCTGGTTTCACACAAAACCAAAGTCCCTGGCTATTTGATATCATAAATTATTCTGTCCCCTTCCCTGCAAGAATATGAGTGCTAGTTTACATATTCTAATTAATCCCAAAGGAAGATTCAGCATCTTCCACCCACAGTAGCTCCTCTTTGTCCTGTATTTTAAAGGTAAGTTTATTTTCCCTCTGAATCCTTATTTTTTGCCCCAGTTGGAAAGGGAGTAGAGCTTTATAACGTTCACCAGTTGCTACACTCAGCTGCACGTGGAACTCCTGACTGGGTACCAGGAAGAAGCACAAATACCTTCCTCATGCCTCCAACATACTATGATGTCTGTCTCCTGGGATGAAGCGGATCAGTTGTTTAGCACCACACGGTAACACTACCCATATGTTTGCAGTGGAAACCAGTAGATACTGTAATATCAATTTGGCAAAATCAGAATAATAACGATACTATTGCAATCTAGAATTTGTAAAGTCCTCGGGGATATTAAATGCTAAAAAGCACCACAGACACATTAATAAAAGTAATTATAATATTTCCACAAAATTCCCAATATAGTTTGCCTCTGTAAAACGATCCAGCATATTAAGAAGCTTTTTATCAATTTAAAATGATAGGTTCATTACTGCTGTTCTTTCCCATTTTTTTAAGCTAGCACATTGAAATGAAGTATATTTAAGAGCCCAGTCAATGTTAGTACAGCTGAGGAAACAAATGCTCACCTGTGTTAGAGCTCTCTTGATGACTTTGCCAATGTCTTGTCTCCATTCAGGGATGTCAGGGTTATGGTAGTCCAAATTGGGAGAAAACGACAGGAGCTGAGATTGGAAATACTCTGTAAAAAGTATTGGAAAAACAGTATTTATGAGAAGATTAAATGGGCAGTCTTCAGGGTACAGCCAGGGGTGCAGAAGGCAACAGGAAGACCATAATGAAATTCTCTTAAAGCAAGATCAAGAGGAAAAGCTGAAGGAATAAAAAGGGCTGGCTAACACTAAGCAGGACAGAAAGCTTGCAAGGAAAGGGTTCTTATACCGGTTCTAATAAAGGACATTTTGCCCTAATGCCAACTTGTGGCTTTTCCTAGAAGAAATACAAACAAGAAGAGAGGTGAGAGGATGGCTTCCCTTCATGATGCCTTTGGGCTTCATCATTTTGCCACTCAGCTCTATTAGATTCTGCTTACAAAGAAGTTGACAAATAAATAAAGTGGCATCTGGCTGAAATTTGGAAGGTCTGTGCAATTGCATAAATTGTGCTCTGCAGAACAAACACTTACCCTAAGCAATGTTTTCAAAAGCAGGTATTATCTGTTTGCTCTCCTGGAGGAAAGCCATGAGTGGCTAATACCCCCACAAATCAGAACCCAGTGGTGCTAATGACTGGCTAATTGAGCAATGGCTACTCATGAAACTCTTTGGAATTACTTCCTAATTGACTGATTGCAGGGAGGAAGAAAAACTTCCTAGACATCAAATGCAGAATAATTTAGATTTTTCTGCAATTCCAACTCTCCCCTCTGGTGTCCCCGCAGATCAAGCCTGGAATCCTTGTGATAAATACAATGGGTTTGAGTCAACAGGAAACACAGATCCAGGATGGGAATCGCATTCAGATATAAGTTATGAAGGTAGAAGACTCTCTGTTCTGGTTTTGGTGATGTGCTGTGCCCCACCTTGATGTCCAGACACTTCAAGTAAGTACCATTAATCATTTGTAAGAAGGTACCAGTTTTAGATCAGGGTAAACCAGCACAAGTATAAATGAGGAAATACACAGACTAGCAGGGATGTGCCAGCACAGCGTTTGTGTTGCGTCTTTTGCAAGATCTGTTCTCTCTTTTTAGACAGCGTGGTATATTTTCAAAAAGAACAAGCATCAAAGAGAGCAGGGAAATGCTCTCAAGTTCCGAAGGCTTAACTCGGAGCCTGATATATAAAGACTTTGACTTTTGAACCCTCAGCACCATGTCCAATTCTTTTTTTTTTTTTTTTTTAAAGAAAATTCTGTCTGTTAACCATAATTTGAGGAAACCCTGAATAAATCTCCTCCACTACTAGCATCAGAAAGCCATGCCTACCTGCCTAGAGCCATAATAACTCAACAGAGGACATGGTTTAGTATACAAACTTAGCAGAGTGTGTGTTTACCACACACAAAGTGACACTCTTTTATGTACTCAGACGTGAACTGAGCACCAGACTGGGAGTCTGGAAGGACTCCTTCCTTAGACCAGGTCAGTCCACAGTATGATGTTGCAAAGGACTATCTGGACATTCCAAATGGATCAATTTCTCTTTGTGATAAAGCCCAAAGCTTTAGGTTTTTAAAATATAACGACAACGTTTCTTATAAGGTGTTTAAAAACAAAGAGCATTCTGTGGGACCTACCAGGACCAATGACTGAGATCACCTGTGGAGACCCCCCTCAGATACACTTGACTCAGGTTTATTCCAGAAACTAGTGGAAAGATGCACGTTTCCCAGAAGTAAACACTGCATTTTTCAGTGCTCAAAATGATCAATTTGCTAATAGCGAGTTTGGGTATTATTAAATCATATTAACAAATTATTAAAACCCATTGCATTTCACAGCCAGGCAGTCAATAAATATCTATTTAGCTGGTTGTTATATTTGAGCATACAGCTTTCTGGTCACCAGCAGGACATTTATTAGTATTTAATTACTGCAACAAGACACATATAGTTCAACTACAGATTCCAACCCAAATTGTTTGAAGCCTTCATCCCTAATTAAAACTTTCTGTCCAAAAAGAAGCTTGCCCTCAAGTGCTGGATGCCAATAACTGGATAAGGAATATGAAGACTAGGCCAGGGTGGAAATTATTCTCTGGAGAATTCTCGAACTCCTGGGTAAAACTGCTGAGACAGCCCTTCTGCTCAGCCCCAAACAGGGCAAGGTCTGTAGGTCTGTCAAAAGGTGCTTTTTGGAGCCCACAATGAGCTGATATGGCAAGACTATACCAAACATAACCCACAGGAAAGTCCAGTGGACACACTCAGATCTCCAGCTGTGGCATGGGAGATAGGCAGAGATACAAACAACACAGTAATTTCTGCCCTGTTTTCCAGAAGCCTCCAGACCCCCTGCAGTTTTTCACCGTATGAAGGCAAACACCAGCTGCATTCAGGCCACTGTAATGATCCACTATGACTACTTCTTTCCACAGCTAGGAAGCAGAGGGAGGGCAGTCTGACTACCCCTTAAAGGGTTTTTTTGGAGGGAGTTCCCAGTCAGGGTGTTGGTCAGACAGACCAACAGGCAAAGGAGGCATCAGCCACTTTATGACAGGGCTAAGCCTACAAATTTGGTGAGCTGCCACAGCGAATTCACTTCTGTATTTTGTGATCGTGACACATCTGAACTACTCTTGTTTACAGTTTGTCTTCAGAGGTTCCTCCAGGCACCAGCAAGTTCACAGGGTGTGTTTTGGGACTGCCTGTTCTTCACCTCTAGATACCGCGCTGAGATCAGATTGTAAGAGGCTGAGGGTACCATGCACTGCGATCTCCTTGGTGTCCTGGATGAGGGTATTTCCCGCAGCAACTTGCACAGTGACGGTGTTCATCCCCTCCACAGTGAAGATGTACGAGACGCTGCTCTCTAAGGTGATGAGAGGCTGCAAGAGGCAAACATGGATGGCAATATCAAAATCAGGGTGAGATTAACTCAGGATCACAACACAGAATCATAGAATGGTTAGAGTTGGAAAGGACCTTAAAGATCATTGAGTTCCAAACCTCCCTGCCCTGGGTAGGGACTCCCCCCACTAGAACAGGTTGCTCAAAGCCTCACTTGACTAATCCACCAGACCATCATATCCTTCCTCCCTGATACAGGAACGGTGCTCTGAGCTTGCATACCCCACTAAAGCCTAACTGTGGCCCAAACACCACCAGGATAGAACTGTCCCACAGGCAAAGGGTTCTCTCACTCCAGCAAATGCTTCCTGGAATATGTTTTTCCCATTAAACTGCAACTCATTATGCTACAAACACCTCATAAGGGCACAGTCAGCAAGGGTAGAATTAGTGCTGCGGAATGCAGAGCTGTGCACACACAAACACACTCAGCACAGTTGCTCTATCAGCTGTACAAAACACTGGGTCCAGCTCAAACCAGCATGGAGCATAAACCAAAGATGCAGGTTCTTCTTCAAACAACCCACAGAAGTTCAGAATCAGGGCCAGCCCGGGCTCTTATTGAACACAAATCCATTTATCTCAGAGCAACCCTGCTCAGGTCACCCAGCATTGCCCTCTCCATGCTTTGAGCCAGCTCCAACCATGCTAACAAGGCTGAAAGCATAGCGTAATACCTGCTGACAATGTGGGCTGAATGTGGCTGAATGGTTTCCAGAGCAAATACAGCCTGAATTTAGCTAGCTCAGAGCCCTAGCAAAGAAGGCTGACTTTACCTGCACCTTCTTAAACAAAAATGTCCTTGACAGCACTGCAGCCCTCCTGTTTGCCCAGGAAACTCTCACACTGATACACAACTAGATGAGAAAAGTGCACCTTGTTTGGGAAAACAGATTTGTATATTGAAAATCAAAGGTCTAACCCTCGCAGTGCCATTGATCTGACAGCTGGTCTATAGACAAATCTCTTGGTTTAGATTACAGCATTAAAATGGGAATAGCGATACCGGCCTCAACTGCAAAAGCACACATAGGTCTAAGAGCACAGATAAAGCCATTGTACTATTGCTCCTGTCCCTTCACTACACTACCAGTTTCTTGCCAGAGGAAAAGCCCTAAATATTCACCTTCCAGTTCTCACACTTCATCCCATCAGACTGCCCGCATTCCCCAACAGCAGCCATATACGCCATTTTCATAGCCATATCAAAATTGCCACTGGCACAGGCCAGACCGGTAAACACGCTTCCCTCCCTGCAGAATGCCATCTTCCTTTGGATCTCCTCATCCATGAGCTGAAAAAGCAGTGGAAAAATTAAAAAGTGCTTGATCACATGGGACTCCAAGACCCAAGTCAACAAGGCTGCCAGCTTGTGCTAGCCCTGGAGGTGTAGCTAACACATACTTAGATATACACACATCCTGGGCAAGCAGAATGGGTCTTTATTAAACTGTGGTGATATTAGCAATCTTTCTGGATGTTACAGGCTGTAATTCTGTGCAGAGGCAGATCAGAGGAACCAATCTGGCCTTTAAAATGACTTTATTTCTTTTATTTCCTTTTTGTGTGTATGTGTGCACACTGGACATTCCATTATCATGGATGATTTCACCTCCATCATGGAGTTTTAACAATCACCCAACTCCTTAATTTTAATTCAAGCACCAAGACCTGGAAACTAACTCTAAATTAAATCAAGTAGTTTAAGGTTCATTTGCTCAAACCTATTAGATGGCTGGACACATTTATTAAACTGGACCTGTGTTAATCCAAGCAAATTGGCCTTTGGGCATACTGCAAAAATCAGCACAGTAGAAATTCAGTACAATGGTTCCAGCAGAGTGGGAAGGGCAGCAGAAGTGCCTCAGCCAGGTCATTTGACTCTAAGACAACATTCACCTGTGCAGCAGCACAGAGAATACCTTCGTGAGACTGCACCGTGACACAAGGCACATCTGGTTCTGCCTGGGATGCCTTTGGGCTGAACAGGAAAAGAAGCTGCAATCCCTCAGCATGGAACACAAACATGCCACCCAGCAATCTTCATCACTGTGCACAATATCACACACCTCATCCCTTAATTCACAAACAAATCAGCATCCCCATCTTCCCCCTGTACTTAGAGCACCACACTTTGCCCATGAGAGGGCACAGAGAAGGATCTGACACGTACACTGAACATCCCAGAAGGAATTTTGATGTGATGGGAACTGTTGTCCTGGAAAAAAAGGGTGGCTGCTGCTGGTCTTTATCATTTGTACCCTGTTATATCCTTTGCTGTACTTATGGCAGAGTTGACACAGAAGTACAGTTCACGAAGTATCTGTAGATAATGCTTTGTAAAGCTGGATATAATGCCTTGCAAATGATGCTCTGGGTCTTTGATTTGGACACAGGTAAGTGTCACCATCGTTGCTAATACACATCCCAACATAATTTAGCAACATGTCAACCCAAGGTACCATCAGGATTAGCTACTCCATGTGCAGCTATGTCCAAAGCATCTACCCCAAACACATCCATATTTGCTTGTACTCTGTTGCCTATGGATCTGAAATTTAAACTAGAAGATAAAACAGATATATACAATCCAAATGTGAGCACCATGAGAACTGCTCATGGTGCTCACAAACACCACTGCTTTGCTCTGCCTTTTCTAGATTACTTTCTGTTTCAAAAAATCTTTTTTTTAAGGCTGCATTCACAACCAACTTCTATATTAAGGGCAAAAACAATGGCAGAAAAGCTCTGACACTGAAGGGCTTAAGCAGATGACCAAGTTACCAGTACCTAAATTGTCTCAGATATACTTTAATGGCTGTCCATGTACGAGCACTGAGCCAAAAATATCTGAACTGTAATATGATTTTGCATCCCGTTCTTCCAGTGCAGTGTAAACTGTGGGGAATCACCTGGTACTTCTCCTGGACTAGATACATGTATGTGGGTGGTTGCCAGAGCCCAGCGAGGGCACATCAACTTGCCAAGTTATAGCATGAGGGTTTTGTTCCTGAGCTCCTCCAGTGCCTCAATTATGATTCCACAAAAATAGGTGAGTTCGTACAGCAAGCTTCCTAACTTGATGTAAAATCCCAGCAGACACAGCATTTACTGTTTGTTTTTTTTCCTCCTGCTAGTGCTGGTAGCTAGGGTAAGAGGTTAAAACGCAAGCAGCTTTGTCAAAGAGAAAATAAAATACTTGTGTGCCTGCTATTTTTTAACTCAAGTTCCATATTTCATGTAAAATCCCTGTTTTTTTCTACTGTGATCTCACCTTCAACTGCAACTCAACAATGTAGACAATGATGTGATTTAAACTGCGTTTGTAAGCAACAGCAGACCCTACCATTGCAGAATTACCAACTGTACATTTCGTGACCACAATAACAGAGGAGAGTGTCTGCGTGTCGGCTGTCTCGCTCCCAAAGCCTGCAATAAAACCTGTAGCCAACAAGAAACCCTGCTCTCTCCATTTGACAGCACGACGGCAACTTGTAGCTTCATTTGCTTTAATTATTGATAAAAAAGCTCTTTATAACTTTTTTTTTTTTTTGCCAATCATTTGAAAATTCATAGAGTAGAATCATAGAATTGTCTAGGTTGGGAGGGACCTTTAAAATCATTTAGTCCAACCATCACCCCAACCCCGATAAAAAACCATCACTAAACCACGTCTCTAATATACCCAAGACTGTCCACAATAGTCACAGATGGACACAGACAATTCATTGAGGGCCCAGCTTGAAATTCTAGATGCAACTGGTTATTTGAACACCAACAGCTTTAAAGTATTGTGTTGGAACCAAGCATTACATACTGCAAACTGGTACATAATGGAAACTCCCATGGTTATTTGACCACCAGCAGTTTTTAAATATTGTGCTAAAAGCCAGTATTAACCCTGATATAGTGGTATACAATTCAGTTAAGTTGCAAGTGAACGCTGATAATAACAGTTGTCTTCAAAGCTCAGTGGGGCTGGTAACAACCAGATGTAAAAAAGCAATGAGCACCTAAGAACTCTACGAGACAGGAGGAAATACAGCCACAAAGGCTGGAGTTCAGATAACAACAACCCTTTTTAGACAAGGGAAAAACTAAACCACAAAACAAACAAAGGCAAGAAGTTTTTACTAGACCTAAGAGAGTTCTCTGGTGCTACAAGCTCAGGAAGTAAAAATGAACCAAAGGAGAGCTGTACCTTGGTGTTGTTACCAAACCACCAGAAGTAGGTAAGTGTGCCTGCCTGGCTGGGCCAAACTACTGCGGTAACGTTCACGTCCTTATTTCTGATGGCGACAAAGGGGACGCTCAGATGGACGTGTTCCACTGGACCTGTGGGAAGAGAGAGTTCATTATGACAGGCTTTGAGTTAAATCCTCCCTGCGCAGATGGGAACAACAAGATCTTTCCTTTAAGTAAATCAAATGCCTTATGTCAGCAGTCAGACTACTACAGCAATACAAGAGAATTTCAGCAGTCAACAAGCAACAGAAAAAGATACCAGATTAATAAACAGAAAATCCTTTTTTTCCTCACTCTTAATTCTAGGGGAGCCAGAAATGCATGCTTTTATAGAATCACAGAATCACAGAATGGTTAGAGTTGGAAGGGACCCTAAAGATCATCGAGTACCACCCCCCCTGCCCTGGGCAGGGACACCTCCCACTAGAGGAGGTTGCTCAAAGCCCCACCCAGCCTGGCCTTGAACACTTCCAGGGAAAGGACATCCACAACTTCCCTGGGCAACCTGTTCCAGGGTCTAACCACCCTCATAGTAAAGAATTTCTTCCTAATATCTAGTTTAAATGTATCCTCTTTCCATTTCATAGAATCATAGAATGGTTAGAGTTGGAAGGGACCTTAAAGATCATCGAGTTCCAACTCCCTGCCCTGGGCAGGGACATCTCCCACCAGGCCAGGGTGCTCAAAGCCCCATCCAGCCTGGCCTTGAACAGTGCTTATTTCAGACAGGGTCAGCATTGTGTTTAGGAGAGTTTTTTAAATGCAGTTTGAGGAAGAGCAATGAACTTGCATTGCGCTGGATAGGGCAAGCTGCTATTAAAAGCTTGAGAGATAGGACACAAGGGAGAAAGGAAATGTTTTCTTGAAAGTATATCCACTAAGCTACTATGATTTGTGGGAAAATCATTTTAGCCAAGATGGTTTAAATCTGATTATATATGAGGCATTTATAACTTTATCAAATGCACTCTGAGTGTTTTCTAGAAGGTCTCCAAAAGAATGACTCATGATTTTATGAATCCTTGGTAATTTTTTGACTTTAGCTTGATCTTGAGTCTTTGGGGAGTCAGTAACCCCTATCAAAAAGTCAGGAACTACTTGAAAAAAAACAAACTTGTTTCTGAAACTTAATAAATAACAAAATATCAATGCAAAGTTGTATCTAATAAATGCAGATGTCCAAAATGAGTTCAGTGCATGAAGTCCAGAATTAAGAAGCCAGTTCCTCTCCACAAAAAAAAAAAACCACCATGTGAAAAAAATACTAAGGTTTTGTTCGCTAGTTTGTTTAACGCTTTCACTATCTCCATTGTGTTCCTTCTTCTTTATTTCTTTGGTTTTACTGATACTGTATTTCAGCTGATAACTGCTGCACATCAGACAGTGTTACTGAGTTTCTCTGGATGGTACCTTTTAAAACACAGAAAAGGCATTGACTATCACTGTGAGAAGGAAAGGATGAAACAAGAAAGAAGTGAGATTTCTTTTTTATAAGACATTAATTCTGGGAAGCAGGAAATTTGTCGATTTTAACTGAGACAATCTTCTTGTGTTACCTCTCAGCTCTTCAAGCATGAAATGAGGACATTTATCAATTCACTACCTACTTGGATTACAAGGATTTTGGAGAGCAAAAGCTGTTCTCTTAACATGGGCACAATGGGACATTATTCTTACTTTTGGCTCCTTAAAGCTTGCTCTTCCCTCACCCCCTCCTTTCTTTCCCAAGGGGTCTCTACCAGCAAGTCAGTCCTCAAATCTGGCCATAGCAAGTACTCTGGGTTCCCAAATATAGCTTCTTCCCCAAAATCTGTTGTGACAGTGTACATAAGAGGAAAACCACCACTTTAAATGAAGAGATGAACAGCTTGACAGCAGATTCCAGAAAGCTGAAAAGTTGACTGACCCCTGATAAAGCTGCAAGGTAAAAAACTGCCAAGGAGCTTCTTTCCCTCTCAGCACAGAATTCCAGCAGCAGACAGATCATATAATAAGGGTGATTTATATAACAGGCATTTTTGTCTGTACCTTTCAGTTCCAAGGTCAAACCTCCTATATTGACAAGTACATCCAAAAATATTAAAAGTCTAGCACTGAGTTATCATCTTATTTCAGCATTAGCATGAATGTAAATGCTTGCAAAGTATTTCCCTAGAGATAATGATAATGAGTTAGCCACCTAAGAATGCTATAAAAGTCAAAGGAGAGAACTGAGAGGCCGAGGAAGAAGAGGGTAGAGTAGCATAACCAGGCCAAGCACCTGCCCCTTGTACATTCTGCTCTAAAATCCTCACCATGAAACAGCAGTTCCTATGAGAAAAATCAGATAATCTATACAAAGCTGGTTGTTACTACCACATAACCATCACTTTTGTCAGCTAATGGCCCAAGGTGAAGGAAAAAAACAGTTAATGCTCTAATAACAGGTTGTTAAATGCAGCCATGATTGACTTTGAGGGAATTATGAGCATACTTAAAGCTTCAAGGAACATTTATTCCTTCACACAGGGAGCTTGAAATTAGAAAGAAGAAAAGAGTTCTTGAGTTTTGGAAATTTCTGACTTGCTTTCTTCCAGCAAAAAAAGTTCAAGTAACAGATAAACAGGGTAGAAGACATTCTGACAGGCTAAGGGGGAAGACAGACATGGCTGTGAACACCATTAGGGGCAAAACCAACCAGGTACATCTGCTCTCTCTGCCCAGGAGATCTAGTAGTCTGACAGCAGGATAAAGAACTGGGATGTTCCTGGTCTTCTCCTGTGTTCCACACCCTCTGCCCTCCCCTGTGACTTTGAGAAAGCTAGGTGGGGGTTCACGTGCCAAGTGGAGAGAAATTGCACCGAGGTACCAAACAGGAGCGGGGATGAATGTCAAACACACGAAATAGGAAAAGTACCACATTAAGCCCCAGTACATTCGTGTCCCAGGAAGTATGCTTAGCATAACACTTTCATTTAATAAACACTGTGAACTCCCCAATAGAGTCAATAACTGACTCTAAGTTTAGTAGTGTAAGCTAAAACTCTTGGTATTAGAAGCATCTTGAAAACACCTATTTGGACTTTGTTTCATATACTGTTTTGTCTCTGACCCTTTCGGGAAGCCCGAGAAACATTTTTAAACTTTTCTCTGTATGTGTGAGGACTGCAAATATACTTGTGTTCCAACAAACTTCCCTTTCTCTTCATTTAATAAAGTTTACTTAACAAGACAGAAGACTTGTTTAAGAGGTCCAAGCCTTTGGAAGAGCATGAGCTCCATATAATACTGGGCTTGCATGTATTCTTAGGCCCCACTGAAGTTGCAGGGATTTTCACTGAGGTCAGGTTTTTACTCAAGGAATTTTGTGGCTGGAATTACTTACAGACCACATGCAGGAAGAGGACAGCAGTGTCAGAGCCCAGGCTGTTCTCCGCATACGCCGTCACCTGAAAGATTCCAGCACTCTTGTACACGTGCCGGATGCCATCCTCAACAGGGCTGAAATTAGCATAGGATACTGCAATGCCGTCTCCAAAATCAAGCTGAACGTTTGTCCTTTGGAGATCCCCCTGCAACAGAGAAGGTTGGATTAAGGAAACTGGGCTGATAAGAGTGATTTATATTACCCTCCATCTCACTTCTCAGTTCCATTTCATTACATGGACACAAACTGGTAACTTTATCAAAAAAGCCTACCTTTGGTCTATCAGCCCCCAAAGGGGACAGACTCAAAACACCACCACGTAACTATATACAAGCAATGATTAGAATAGCTGAGCATTTACACCTGTAAAGAGATGTTATTCCTCCTTCTTGGGTTTAGAGATTTTGGGAGGCCAGAGTGCCAAACGTGCACATATCAAGGGGAATATATTTCAATCATCTAATGCAAGGCACAACAAGACATTATGGATCACTGAAACAGCCAGTGCTTTGCACAGCCTTTCGTTGAACGGGTGGTATCCAACAAGTACCTCCATCCAAGGCAGTGAGATGGGAGGCACTGCACGGATGGTAAGTTAGATGCTAATTAGAGAGCAATTCCCCCATGCACAGGGAGCATCAGGAATACTCTGGAAACAGGATGATGGTTGAAGTGGCTCTCCAGTATGTCCCAATGAAACAGAACCTAAGTCACTGAGCTGCTGTAAATCTACTCTAAGCTAATTTTCCAAGCTTCATTATAGTCAATGAAGGAAAGAGAAAGAAAGACATCATCAGTCCAACACATCCCATCCCAAGATAACTGACACAGGTGACACAAATCATCTTCTGCCAATATCCATCCCTGTACCCTGAAGATAGAGAGCCTGGATAACTGGTTTCACGTAGACATGTAGCTTCACGATAGCTGAATTTATACAGGTGGACTCCCACACTAAGGATTGACAGTTTTTGTCAGTCAACACAGACACGGCCTGTGTACACAGGAGAATGAAGTAGATGATGAGAAAATCCCTTCTAGGATTACTGTCAATGACAGTTATTAAATGAAAGAGGGAACAACAGACAAGTGATTCCAACGTTGCAGGTATTGTCCAGAGGCAGCAGCCGCACTGTTTTCATTTAAATCAAGCTGTAAACCACTGTAGTTGAACTGTAGAAGTGTCTGTTATTTCAGGTTCTTGGAGCCTTACTTTAGACTTGTCCCCAGCTGACTAAAATAACACAAAACAAGGCTAATTCAAACAGAGCTAAAGCCCGCTGCGGTGATTTCACTGAACTGAAATAAAACTATGCCTCAAATTAAATTTCTGTAACTTTCTGCATATACATAAGATGTGTTGGCCCAAGTAATTTCCTTTCATTAAAGGTTTCCACCATATTCACTATAGGGGAAGAAGACACCACTACCTTTTGGAAATGCTCTTAGTCCAAAACTGAAACCAATCAAAAGCTGCAGCTGACAGCACCAGCTTTCCTCTGAGCAGTAGTTTTCAAGTTTACCTGTGTGCAGCAAAACACATGCCTTGCAGTCTAAATTCTGACTATGAACCTCAAATCCATAGGGGACCTTTCATACAGTCAAAACATAGCACAGACCCATAAGATCATGACTTATTACCATCCCAGAACAGCCAGGGTAAAAGCAGAACATTGGCCAGACCATGGACAAAGAAGTCCTTACATCAGAATTAAATAGCTCACAGGCTGTTCTAACCCAAATAATCAGAAACTGAGACCAAAGGTGCACAAGAAAGGCTCCTGCAGAGACAGACCCATGAAAGGCAAGGGGCCCCAGTTCTTGCCTACTATGAACCTCAAACTCATGGGCATTGCTGTCATATTGGCAGTTGCCATGAGCCTGTTGAAGTTGCAATGGTGGTACTGACACAGTCGGGATACTGCATTCTGCTGCTGGTCCCAGTCCTGAAAGTGCACCTGACCTTGTCTTTTAGATAGAAACCTAGGAGCACAGACAAGCAGCCAGAATACACTGAAGCAGGTCCCCTGTGTAGATAATCAGGACCACAGCATGCCCCAAAGGCTTCATCTTCCTCATAGGCTATGCCTGCATCAACAAATAGGAATTTTTCAGATATGAATATGCCTTGAGTATATGCCTGGAGTTTGCAAGTACACACCCATATAATCAAGGTTATTACATGTAGTTCTTGAAACACGGATATTTGGTTATGTGTGTTAAATCTCTCTCCTTCCTTGCTCCATCACTCCTATTCCACAGGAGAGTCTTGTCTATTAACTTGATCAGGGCACAATTTTCCCCTCTGTCCTACTAGGACATTAAAAATACGGTCTAAAACAAAAAGCAAACATAGAGGACTAGAGTGGTAGTGATACTAAAACCCATCTATAATATTGAGTAGCCAATAACATCCTTTTGACAGAGAGTTTTTTAAGTCACTCTAAAAAATTCTCTAGCAGGGGCAAAATGAGACTCTTGGGATATTCAGTTATTTGATAGAAAGGCTCCCACAGCTTGTTAAACCTTTCAAACCCACTTCTCAAGGGAATGTACCAAGACCGCAAGTTCATCTCATATGGAAGACATTGAATAGAAGATAAAAATTTGATCTGGGCTGGATACATCACTGTTGACCTCAGGCTGAAATCTCTTGCAGCCATCACAGCAGCTCCTCTCTCATGCCTTACAATTCTATTTCCTCCTTGCTTCTCCAGTATGATTCTATCTGAAATGAAAGCTTTGAATTGGAGAAGCAGGATCAGATTTGTCATGACTAAACAGTAGCAGATGATCTTTCTACCAAATTATAAGAACTGGGTCTTCAATGCAAAGCTTGCACATCACACTAATCATGTTTTCTTTCCCCTTTTCATACCTCTGTATCCAATACATAAAATACTAAAAATAAGTATGCTAGCCCCTCACATGATGTCAGATATCCTGGAGTTTATGAATATAAATTAAAATAGAAATGAAGTAGAGCCATTTCAAATGGGGGAAAAAAATCATTGCTTTCCATATATATTCAAAAGGTGCATTTTATTGCTTCAAGCCCCGTAAACTACCAGAAGGGAATGAGCTAAGGGCTGTCACAAAGATTGGAGCTCTGCACACTGAAATCAGTGAGCAGGCAAAGGGGAGCAGAATGAGGGGAAAGGAATACCGCCATGGAACAGCCCTTCAAAATCATCTCCCCATCCTGACTAGCCTGGGAAAGTTTTCCTGCCCGGGAGCCACACTAGCAAAGTGACAAAAACTGTAAAGAAGGAACAGTGGTTAAAATTTTGGCATTCTGAAGTTAAGAGCCAAACTCCCACTGACTTCAGGAAGGCACTATTTCATCCAACATTTGCTTGGGGAGGGGTGTGTGTGGATGTACACAATGTATTTTGGTTCTTCTAATAAAGCTCTCAAATTGTTTGCATAAAAATGACATGGATGTGGTTATTGCTTTCTATAAACACAGTTTAGCAATCTTCTAACAGATGTGCAGGGTGCCAGTGCTTGCTGAGGCTTGCTCTTTGAATAGCCACTACTTGCCATCTCAGCTCTTCTCTTGCAATTATAGCCCTGTTACAAAGCCTTGCCATCACCTTGCAATTACTGAAAGAGAGAAGCTGAGAGATGGCATAAACAGAAGGGAACAGAGCCATCCAGTACCTGGAGCTGCCACAGTAACAATATTGAGGCCTGAGGGGAGTTCATATACCCTTCAGATGTATGTTCACGTACCCTCTCATATTTCTTTTTGGTCAATGTGGAACTTGGATTACATAAAAAAATATAAAAAATAAAAGGGTAAAGAAGGTTCTTATCTCCTCATTTTCCCTGGCATGTATATACAGTCCAAATCACAGTCCAGACCCTTATTTCTAAAAACAGAGCAAAATCATGAGTCATTCTGCATTTCTTTGTCCACTTTCATCACCATGGACATATTCTGAATTACCACTGTGAACAATACTACTAAAGTTAAATCTATAAATACCGAGAAATTCTGTTTTCAATTAACTATGATAAAGTCATCATTTACCATTGGAGAGCATAGAGGTCAGTCAGATCAATACACTGAGAGTGTACTAGAGGGTAGAAAGAAACTGATGGCTAATCACAAAGATGCTGATCAGGGTTGGTCTGAAACTGTAGGAAAGCTAAATGGAGACCACCCAGAGGTACCCATAGGAGGGCTTGTTAGACTGCTATTTGGCTCAGAAAGTGAGTCTAGCCATAGGTGCAATGAAACTCCACCAGGACTGCCCAAAGAAGGGAGAGGGAGGCAGGAATGAATCTGCATGGCAGCAAGGTCTCTAACATTTAAGACTTCAACAGAAATTATTTCTTCAAACTAATAAGGAAAAATTTGATGACAATTCATTTGTCTCAGGTTCACAGTGAAAGACTGGAATGCTTTCACCCAAAATCTCAGTGTTCTTTTTTTTTCCTCTTAAAATATCTATTCTTTCAAGAAACAAACACCACACAACTCTCTGTGGAATAAGCTGTTCACCCACAAAGACACGTTCTTGAAAATCCTCTTCCTTTAGAAAAAAAAGAATTCTTTCAACCAAATGTTTTTCTAACTATCCTTATTTTTCAACAAAGGACACAGAGTGTACGCCCTCACATATTTATTCAGCTGCCTCTTCAATCTCTAAAGCCTTGTAAAGACTCTGCTCTTCAGCTACCTTGACTGCTGCCTTATTCCCCATCTGTTTATCATTCTTTGTATGCACCAGTTCCGCTTGAGTTCCTTAATAAATTACTACTAGATTCCTAATTTTTAGATTATGTCTGCTCTTTTCTGAACTCCCACTCACAGTGTCTATACAAATCGTCTTACCATGTCAAGTCTGCACAGTATAAAAGAATCACCCAGGTAGACAAGAAATCCCCTTTGTATAAAAGCAGAGCATGCATGAACCTCTGAGGAAGTATGTAAAAAGGCCCTGTCAGATTACTGTGGTCCCAAGGAAACATTTAGGTACTGCATAAGAACTTAAATTGAGAGAAGTCTGTGTGTTTAAAAAAATACTAATCAGGTATCACTTGAGAAAACTCTTCCATGGCAGCATGCTCAGACTGACAACTTCTTGTATTCTTGAAGGCTACTGTGGGAGAGGAAGGGACACTACACTTGCACTGTTTCTATATGCTTTCCCTAAAGATCTAATGTTGCTTTTTGTTAGAGGTAGGATACTTCTACCAGTCATCTAGTCTGTTCTGGTGCCATTATTCTTATGTGACCGTGACGTGTCTGGCTCCCAGCCATCTCCCAGTGCTGTCCCAAAATGAAGTACACAAGACAGAGTAAATGACAAAATGTACTTGTGGTTCCCCAATTCCACCTCACTCCCTCACTGCCCCTCCTGGGGCTCCCAGAGATGTTAGAAGTGAGGTTGTGAACCAACCCTTCTGTTTAACCAGAAAACAGATGTAATAAACGCCAACGTGGGCAAATCACTGTTGGACCTCCAATGACACCCTCCAGGGCAGTCAAAAGCCAGCAGGTGAATGCAGCAGCTGCAAACACAGCAGGGCTTTTTGTGGTGCAGTACGTGTATCTCTAAAGATCAAACCACAGACCAGAAGAGGCATAAGATCATTTGAAACCCGTCCCCCGTCAGCCTGAATACATAGCAAGTGCCTTCCCTTACCTGTCTGACCCTCCAACTGAGCCCAAGTACACAGGCTGCACCATATGTTTGCCAGACAGAGAGGTACCCAAGTCAGAGATCACTGAAAGTGCCTCAATATTTTGATGCTTCAGGCACCAGCAGTCTGGTATCACCCTATTGTTGGCTATGTAGTGAACTGTACCACATAAATAATAATAAACAAAACAAAAATAAATCTAAACAAAATAGATGGGCCAAAGAGCTCAGAGGTGGTTTGAAGAGGCTCAATTCCTACTGCAAGAAAATAACATCCCTTACTGCTCCCCACGAGTCCCCCACTCTTCTTAACCTTTCCCAGCAAAGCTTCAGCTAAAGCCTTTCCTCTCAGAAACAGAATTATTAAACACAGAGACACTGCTTCTGCCTCACAAACTCCAGAAACTGCAGTTCACTGGAGGCAGCAAGAAGCTAGGAGGGAAATATATTTTTGACCAGATATATCTTTCTTCAGCACCAGCTTCATCATCACTAGTAGACAAGATAACCAGCCAAATACTCCTTTGGCTTGATCCAATATGATTGGTTTGTATGTTTCACATATAGCCCTCTTTCATGAATTCTCCTACATCTCAGAAGCGTTCATCTTTTCGTGACCCCACCTGATCGCTATCTCCCTCTCAGCAGCCTGACAGATGAAGGAAAAGAGTGCCAGTCCTGCCATACAGCGAAAGGTTTGCCGAACCTACTAACAAACCTCTTCCATAAGGATGATGAAGGTGGCGTTGTGTCCCTGCTCCGTGACCAACTTTCCATCAGGAGTGAGGATGTGCAGCCCCCGAGGTGCTTTTCCAGGGCATTTCTCCATCTTGGCCATGTACCTCTCTCTCAAGCCATCTGTGCAGTTGTTAGAGACAATCCTTCGGTACCTGGGGAACAGTCACGAAAGGAGATTGGGCTCAGGCGGTGGGCAGAAAAGTTCCTTTGTTTTGTTTTTGCTTTGTTTCCCCGTATTAATGGATGTGCTCTTTTCAAAGGCTAACTGCCTGCGTGATTCCCTCGCTGAAATCTATGAATCAAAAGAAATCTAACGCTTTATTAAACTGGAGAAAGCCAAACAAACCACAATGCGAAACCTTCTCCAGAGATTCTCAGCAGCACCCGTGAGAAAAGACACACGTTGTGGAAGAGAATTATTTCTGCACTGCTAAAAGGTAGAGAACTCCCCCAACTCCCCATGCCTGCAGCATTGCATCCTGCACCCTGGCCTTTTCATTATGCTTTTTACTACATTTTGTCTGTCTCTCCTCCGCTAGAAGGTGCTTGGAACAGTTTGCTAAAAGCTTGGTCCAATCCCATTTTATAATGATTCAAGGAACAGGCTTCTCTCTTGGCTGTTCCTGGAAGAGGTTAGCTAACTAGCACGACACTTGGCTATTCCCAGTGTTGTTGAGGGAGATTAACCCTTTCTAGTAATTTCACAGTAAAAATACAGGATTGATTAAGAAGACACAGACCCCAACTATTTTCTTTCTGCTGTCTGTCAAGAGGGCTCCAAGCAGCCACACTGGTCAAGGGCTCCTGTACTTACATCCCATATTTATAGCAACCTTTCAGCTGAAAGGGGTTCTATCAAGTGGCTCCAAACTCCCAGCAGCTACACTTTGCCCAGCCACTCGCATCGACCAGCCACGGATAACCCTGACATAAGGATTGAGCATGCAGGACCTGTGACTCAGAAGCAGCCCTGCAAAGTCTTCAGGGCCTGCACTGCCATAAGAAGGAACATCACAGCTTTGCACCAGGCAGAGTATCCCCCACACAATAGAATGGCATTTGCAAAGTGATACTGCTATAATAAACCAACCCTTGCCATCTGCTCTGGGGAAAACCAAGAGAAACCAGCGCATGTAGTTTGTCTGAAATCTCAGGGTATTGTATGTACAAAGTGAAAATGGCAGAGGGAAAAAAAAAAAACAAAAAAGGCAAAAAAATTGCAGCTGTAAGATAGGAAGAGGTTCAATGAAAAACGATGTGAAATACCTTGAACCTGTCCTTTTAAATGTTCAGCTGTCTCTCAGATAGACCTTCCTGATTCGTGGTTTAATTTTGCAGCAAAGGGGAGCTCCAAATCTAGGCTCCAGGGATCATACATCACTTGATAGCAATACAATATCTACATGTCACTTATGTTAATGTGCTTCTCCCTGCCTCTGAGGGATGAGGCAGTGTTCCATACAGATGCTGCTGCAAACATTACATCACGAATAAGACTGGAAAAGAGCCAGGCAGGATGCAGAGAAAAAAGCACTGTTCAGGTTCTCCTGTCTAATGCAAGGTCACCAAAACCGGAGATACTGGGAGGCTCACTTACCCAGTGCTGTTCAAGTAGCTCTGACCAATGCTGCAATCCTTGGACAGGGAGGACGGGCTGAACCAGAAGGCTGGGACGCACTGGTTGTTGCTGTGCCTCTCGTACCCGTAGTCACTAGGGAGACAAGTTGTGAGTCCATCTCTGTACCCGCTCACTAGATTAAACTCAAGAGTTTTAGGTGACGGTTTTGTTCCCCAAAGCATGTGTGTGTTGGTGGCTCTCTGCATGATGGATCATCCAGAGACAAAGTGCTTGATCAGTTTGAGAGGCAGGAACATAGTTCACTGAAGGTACGTAATGCCTGCAAACCCCAGAACGACCACCCTTGCAGAGTACTGGGGCACTTGTGCGTCATTTTGGTAACAAAACACGGGCTGAGATTCAGAAAGAAAATTGTACTGTGAATTTATTTTCCTATTAATCTCTAATAATTTCACTTGTTGGGTTCTTTCAGTTTGCTTGCTTTTTGCAGTCTTTGTTTTCAGAAAAAAAAAAACAAACAGAAAAATTCCAAGATCTAATGCCACTTTTTCCCAAGGAAGCAGTAAAGAAAGCGTAACCCTAGGAGCACATCCTGAACAACTGCCCAAGGTCTGTATATTTATGTATTTCAATGGCCTCCCTGCTCGGTGACTGAGCTGGAAAGAAAACCATAGCTAATATTTTTTCAACACTAAACTAAAACAACACAGCCAACTTGGTAGCCTAAGGATTACGTGACATCGTGTCACACGTGGAAGGTAATCCCGGGTATCGATGCTTCCTTGGGCCACCAAAGACTGGATGCACACACAACCACATCCAAGAGTCCTTTTCATGGCTGCCTTTGCATGCCAAGACAATGATGAAGCAATAGGATTAATCCAAAGCTTTCCACAAGTTTTAATAGACTCTGGATCGTGTTTCTATGCACAGCCTTCATTGGCAGGCTGGATTCAAGGGGCAAACAAAAAGAGATTCTGGATTTTTGCCTGAAGCAGGTTAGCAAATGCCAACAAATGAAATCTCTGCGGAAACACAGACACTACAGAAGCCACTGCCTCGAAAGCTCTCTGTGCCCTTTAGGACACCAAGTTTTATCCTTCCCCTGTTCAGAGTCTGAATTGCCAACAGAAAGTCTCCAGGAAGAGCTTTGGTGAGACAAAATTGTGCTATGTCCCCAGTGACCCAGGCTGCTACTGTTCCTTTTTTGGTGGGCAAAAATTCTGCGAGCCACTTTAAAAGGTTCAGAGATTCCCTAATGCTCTTTCTCTCAACATTCAATTTAATCATTCTCAGTGGGTCCGACCTGCACAGTCAAAAATGCCTGGCAGTGACTTGGTAATTAAAAATATTCAGGAGGAGCTGTACTTTGCCCCAAAGAAGAAAAGAGCTGCATAAATATTTAATAAAATTAAAGACAACATTGCTGTATGCCCTCAAGGTTCTGTGCTTGTTCATTAACTTCTGGTAAATGTATATTAAAACCTCGCATGCTGCCCACCTTCCTCCTCATAAGCCCCAGGGTTTGCATAAGTTAAGGAAATAATCAAGTCCAACTGCTGTGCTGTCTTTCTCGGGAAAGCTATCTTGACAGAGTAAATAAAGAAGCAGGAGGAGGGAAAAGAAAGATCAGTGAGCATTTTAATAACACTTCTGAGTTCCTTCTGCCACTCTGTCAGAAAAAGGCCAGGGTTTGCTTTTGGAAATGACTGCAAGGGTTGGAAGGAGCCACCTCTGACCTTGACTCATGAGAATTTGTTGAACTGGGGCCCTGGATCATGATTTATGCCCCTGAAATTCAGATCAGTCTTATCTTCAGCAGGAAACAGATAGCACTGCAACATGAGGCAGACGGGGCAAGGGTGCTGTGACCAAATGGGAGGGAGCAGAGACCTCAGCTTGTGCTTCAGAGCTCCTGAGCACAAGTCCTGTCTGCACAGCTCTCGAAGGCAGGCGTCATCCCACCGAGTAGCATTGGATGCTCTCTGACTCAAACCAGCCTCTGAACCTATATACTGGGGAAGCAGAGGGCCTGTCTGTTGTGACCTGCTGGTGAGTGTGTTCTCACCATCCCAAGTCCTGAACCTTCCTCCTTTCCCTGGTTCTCTGCAGAACCTGATCACTCCACACACAAGAGACAGGACAATCAATGCTTCTAAGAACAACTGGCAATTGTGAACCCAGCCAGAAAAGGCAGAGTGGGCATCTTTCCAAGTGAAAGAGTAGGTGCTGTCCTTTCAACTGTAGATACCTACAGGGGGGACATACCTCCATGACCTCCCTGCCATGACCCTCCCTTCTTCCAGTCAGCAAGACAAAAAGCACTTCTTAGCACCTCCCTTTCTCATATTGACATCCAAAAGAAGGCAGGTGAATCATAGTCCAGAATAAACTGACTGACTTAATAATTGTCTCACCCTTTGCAAGTCACAAGTCAGAGCAGATGAGTCCATCCTTCCTCTTTGAAAATCACTTTTAAGATAATCAAAGCTTGGCGCCCCATTTCCAGCACTGAGAGTGTTTTCTCCAAACTGATTGCCCCATCCATTCTTCAAGTCTGCCCCTCAGACTAGCATCAAAACTCACCCTCAAATTGAAGCTGGTTCTTCTGATTTTCCATCACCAGCTGTAATAATTTTGCAATTGGAAGCCAGATAACAACTCTGTTGGCAGCACAGTCTGAAACAAAAGCCAGCTTACTGTCCTCTAGCTGCATTTCCTCTGCAGGACCGACGAGGTTAACAGCAATATTCTCTCATGTTCGTGAGAAAGTTGAGCGAAAATGATATTGAACACATGCAAGGAACACATCAATTGATTGAAAAGGTGCATTCTGATGCAGACCCTTTTCAAGGCAGAACAGCACTTAAGGCCAATTTAGTTACCACAATTTTCCACTCATGGCTTAGAAACGGCAAGCTTTGCTATGAAAATACAAAGTCAGTGAGGCACAAAGCCACAAAAAATAAAGAACCAAACAAAAAAGAAGAAGGAAAAGAAAAGAAAAAAGGGTACATTCGTAAGCACCTCTGGAGATTGGTGCTTGGTTCAGCACAGAGGCATTTCCAATGCCAAAGGCAGATACTGCAAGGCAAGATTGTTTGTTCATCCCGCAAGTTCCCATGATGGGAACAAAGGGGAAAGATCTCCTGAGTCAAGCTATGGAGTCTCAGATGTAGTTTTGGCATTAGGAGCAAATTAAACATCCAACCAGATAAGATGAAAATCTCTGCTCTATATTCTTGAACCTCTCTTACAACCAAACTACTTTGCTATTCAAGAAAACACTTGGGTCTATATCTCCTATTCATTTTTACACCACTTCAAGTGTGTCCGTGTTCCAAAAAGAACTGGGAGTCTCAGTTGGCCTAAGACCAAACAAGGGTGCAGACCTCGTGCCTCACTCCTCTTCAGGAAGAATTCGAAGGCAAGTAAGGTTTTCGGGACTCACACCAATACCAAATCAGACACTGATCATGATAATCTGCTATAAAAATGAAAATGTTTTCTCAGCTGGCCTGCTTTCAGGGTATTTTGAACTCCAAACAACATTGTGATCACAGATATTGACAGTCTTCAGCCTTTGAAACACCACTTATCACAGGTTCTCTGTAAGAGTTCTTTGTGCAGAGACCCTGACTGTTCTGCATTCTTCCATCTCCTATCCCTGACTGTTAAGCAATGTCAAACAGTGGTTCGTTTTTTCCCTGTGTTATTTTTAAGCTGCTTTCAAAGTGACCCTAAAGCAGTTTGGCAATTATGGCCCCATTAAGTTAGAAACACCAATATTTATGCAAAATAAGTAGCTAAGTCTGACAAGGCTGGGCTGTACCGTCATGTCACAGAAGCTCTTTCAGAAATTTCTCAATAAAACATTGCTAAAAAGCAACAATGGTTCCCAGGAATTCAAAGGAATAATGATTAAAATGTGCATGTTTTACTAGGTTGCTCCCTAATTATCCAATGACCTTGAAAGTGAGGACAGAAAAATTCTCTGTCTCTCCTGTAAGGGCCACGCTTTGGACCAGAGAGGAGTCCTGGCTGTCACTCTTCTAGAATAATGGACAAAAGAAAATATTAATCAGTACTTGCAATTTTCTGCTTTTGAATTCCAGGCTTGGATTTCTCATGGAGATTAGCAAACCTCTCCCTCAGACTGAAGGGGACACCCCCCTCACGCAGTAAGGTGAGGTAGGGTAGGGGAATCACACCTATGACACGTGGGTACAATGTCACACCTGCATGAGACCCAGTTTCTCCGCAAGTTTTTCTGTAGCTCAGCCACTCTCAATGTTTTGAGAACAGTCTGCAAATGTCCCCAGAGCCACATACTCACCACTCGAAGTCCCCTTGACTGCAGACACATGGTTCAGACACCACGCTTTGGGAATAGTCCCGACCTAGGGAACACTGCGCTCCAGGCTTACGTTTCTTATAGATCTTCCTCTCTCCCATGACGCAAGGCTCACCCTTCAGCAGCCAAGGAACAAGAGAAGAAAGAAAAACAGGGAGTTGTAGTGGCAGCTGGACCTTAAACGAAGCATTTTGTCAAAAGACACCGAAGACAATGAAAGCACTGGGAGAGTTGGGAGCAAAGAGTCTAGCTTCATTCTGTGGCTTTGCAAACTCCAAAGCCGCCTTGGGAGGGCCCAGGAGTTCAGCATCGAATTGGGATGCTCACGACAAAGTGCCCAAAATGCATGGGTGGCCAAGCCCTTGGCAGGCACCCAGCTATGCCATATTTCAGAAGGCACCCACCAATGTATCTATTCCCACGAACTATCCTGAAATGACAACGTGAATGTACTCCAGGGTTTCTTCCATACGTCAGACAAAATGTGTTACAGGAAGAAGTACCCAAGCCTGAAACACAGGGCAAGGACGAAATCTAAGTGTGGAACTCAGAAGCCCTGGCTCTCCTCCTATTTCCTTGATAGGTCTGGGTTTTTTATAGACCTCAAATTATTCTGGTGGTGTGTTATACTGGGTTTTTTGAACACAAAGGTTACCAAGATCACTACCAAAAAGAAAAAATTGACATTGAGGTGAATTGCTATAAACAGAAGTTTTGCTGAAGCAGAAATAATTTGTCTGTGTAGAAGTAAAAAGACAACACCTAAATGAATTACTTCTCCTTCCCATTAGCAGTGATTCCCAAGATGGCTGCCTGGCCACACACATCTTGTCTTTTCTTTCATTTAAATTATTTTAATCTATTCAATTCTATGACTTGAGTTATCCAATGCATCCTTGCCAAATTAATGCTCATTCCTAATTCATAGATTTCATTCAGGAATATCACAGTGCCAATAGTTCTGGCTCTAGTTCTGCTGCCCTGCAGAGAGTGGGACATCATACTGGTGGCCACTAACCGATCAGTAATCCTCAGAGGGTACTGAGCTGTCTCAGTTCTGGTGGCATCAGGTCCTAAATATATCCAGCATGAAAATAAGCCAGAGTGTATGAAAAGCAAAGCATGTATCCTTGAATAGAAAGAAATAATTTGGTCTTTTCTGGTGTCTTTTATTCAAGGGCTCCCCAGAGTTTTACAGACACCTGCAGGACCTACAGGATGAATAAATGTTTTTATTTTCATTTTTGAGTAGGGAAAATAGAGGCAAAGTGAAAGAACATTATTTTCATGAGTCATTGACAGAGCCAGAAAGAGTTCAATGTTTCCAACAATTCAATCACGAGGTGAGGTTTTACATCGCCCTGAGCACTGAGGGCAAAAAGATCCAGCTGGTGCAATGGAATATTTTCATACAGAGAGAAGTTAACAATCTACCTAACTTGCCCAGAGAAGACTGGCCCCGTGTTTATTCATGCAAATGCTTCAGGGGAAGTAAAGCATCAGCAGGTTAGAACTGTGGCTTGATGGATGCAGAAAAAAAAACACCCATATGCTCTGCTGAAAATAACAAGTACAGTCCTACCTGGCAACAGAGTATGGGAAAAGGAACCCCCCTCATTCCTTCCCTCCACTTTGGAAATACCTGATTGTGCAGATGCCAGGTTTGGTAGTCATCTTTGTTACACCTTCGACTGAAGATAGACTTGTAGTCCACCTTGACCAGCTGCCATTCAGAACGCAGACTGAAGTGCCCAAAAACTCTGAGCATGGGAGAGACAAGAAGAAAGACCCACAGTCAGCCAGAGATATGCTTCCATTAAGCAAATCATTTCTCATGAATCTCAGCTGCAGAAACCAATATACAGTCTTGGAGCGTGATGCCAGAAAATGTTACTTAGTCAAGAATAGCATTTTCCTGTTCCTAAAACATCCTAGGATGGTGCAGCCTTTTCCTGATCCCCTTGTACAGCCTGTTTTGGAAGGTCTTCCATGCCCTTAGCACATACTTAACACATGGGCCCATAATTAGCACAACAGGCCCCAAGATAATATAGACAGGTAGGTATCACTGAAGAAACCTAATGGCCAGACTAGAAAGTAACGAGTTTAATGTCAAAGGAGATATTCAGATGAACATATGGGCTTGGTTGTCTCAAAAGGAAGCCTTTCTTCATTGACTCAGTTTTTTCACTGCTGAACTTTTGTGTTGCACAAACTTGCTACTTAACGCATTGTAAAAGGAACTCTTGAAATAACATATTTGGGATGTGGACTGTAGGCAAGTGACCTGCAAAGACAGCAGCATCCCTTCCACCTGGTGAATGCTGACTGCAGCTAATAGGAGTGGAATTATAAACCATCACCAACGTAAAGGTTACTAACAGAGTTTTTTCTAAATTCTTTTGAGTAGGTCACTCATTATCAGCAGACACTGATCACACTTCATGGTTCATCTAGCTAAGTAATAAGTTGTTTTGCAGGATGAAAATGACACATTTTCCTGCACAACTCCAGGGCAACACAAGGCTTGTACAAGTAAGAGTAAGGCAGCATACAAGAACACTTGGAGCTGAAGGGTCAGCATTCAAAAAATAGTAGAAGGACTTGGACTGTAATTTAAAACTGAGGCACAGATCTGTTAAAAACAGGATGATGAAAGAGATAATTTAAAATTGAGTAACACCAGAGGCTTCTTCACAAGCTTGGACCAGAACGTGGGCAGCAGAGCTGATTGTTGAACACAGGTCCCTCTAAATGCCATTCCAACTATACAGCCCTCCTTCACGTGCAGGGAAAGCTAAGTGCTTGCTTAGGTGTCTGGAAGGGAAGGACCAAATCAACAATGGGCACTGATTTGAGCACTGAGCACATCACCAAAGTACCATCACCACAAATACCGAGGGAGTCTACGTGCTGGAAGCTCACGCCTTCACCAGAGAAAGAAAAATCATAGCGAAACCATGGTTTACTTAATGAATAACACCAGGTACCCAGACAAAGGACTCCATCCATCCAGAAACATAGCATGAGTGCTGCAGGGTGCTCAGTTTTCGATCAAGTAACAGCTTCCTATCCCCCTGCCCAGCTGTGAATTTCTCAGTAAGGAGCAGCTTTTCAATCAGCTGCAGCTGGATTTCCAAAGAGGTGTGTAATAGGAGGAGATTAGGATGGGTGACCAGACTTGAAAAGCCACGAGCAGAACTACAGCTTCTCATTGGCAGGGGAAACATCTAACTACAGGTAAACAACAAAAACCCAACAACAATCCAGTAGATTTATCATTATAACACACCAACTTCTTGGCCGTCTCAAATGTATAAAAGAACCTAAAGCCTCATCAAAAATACAAGTTCTGTATCTTAAAAAGTAGGTATGAACTCAAACCCAAATCTTCTCTGACACTCATGAAATGTCAATGTATCACTCTTATTGTGAGAAGTGGCAGGCAGAGAAAGAACAGGGTTTATTTCTTTATACTCAATCTTGCACTAACCTACATTTATACCCATGCCACTTGTGAGATTAAAGTTTTTGTTGTTTTAATTATTCCAGACTAAAAAAGAAAGAGGGAGAGAGACAGATGATTTACAAATTTCCCTATGAAAGCGAAACAAAAGAGAAAACATCTATTGAATTTCCAAGCACTGAGTGCAATCCAGATCCTGCTGTGTCCCCAGTGCGCTGCCATTCTTTACCTCAGTTCATCTTAATTTTGTGCTCTAATCACACAGGGTTGTAGGCTTTGCTTTCCCCTCACCGCCCAAACTACTCCTCCTGTAAACTGGAGCCTGCACCAATATTCCTCTGCACCGCGCTATTTCCCATGAAACAGAGGCCATCCAGGAATCAGTCCTGTTTTCCCCTTTAGACCCATCTCAAGGCGAGGGTATCAGGGAGAGAAAGGGAGTGGGGGAGACCTGAGAGCCTGGAGCTGTGGGTTTGCTGTGGACACCTTTCCGTATCTACGTTCTGCCTCATAAAGGCAAGGTCCAAGAAGGTGTCAAGACAGAGAGAGGATACAGCACAAGAAGAACCTGTGACAAAGGCATACACAGGTCAGAAATGAGCAGATGGGGAAGGACTTGTGAGATGGAATGGATTTATTAGGTAGATTGGAGCATTTCTTAGTGTAGTCCCAATTGTGGGGTAATAGTGATAGGAAACGCCACCACAGTCAGGTGAAGCTACAGAAGAAACTGTAATTCCTGTTCCTCAACACAGAATGGCACATTCTGAACCAAGATCAGCCCACAGAAACCATAGCAATATGGGCTGCCAGGGTGCTTGTTGGGAGGAAAAGGGAGGAATGGGAAATAGCACAAAGCAGGGATGAAGGCCTCCAAAACCATACTTAAGCAGCAGTTCTAACTCCAGCTCCACTCCCCACTTTCTTGTGGGGTAAATCCCACCAGAGCCAAGATACTGGGTAAATCCCACCAGCTCTTATGCCATGACTGCTTTCAGCACAGCCTCTTACAGAATGCACGTCTGGCTGGGGTACTATTGCACAGCTGGGCAGCTCTCCCACGAGTCTTCTTTGTCCTGGGTGTGATGCATGACTGAAATGCCATTTCTCTAAAGCAGCAGCTCAGGCAGAAATCATTTAGTCCAGCAGATTTATACCAGTTCAGGATTTGACCCGGGTGTTTTTTACACAGAGGACATTGCAAGAGGAAGGGAGAACATAATAAAACACCAACACTTGCCTGAACCAAGAAGGTAACAGGGCTGGAGAAATCCAACACGTTGGCAGACAGTGCATCTCAGGGAAAATGCTGCTCTTCAAACTGACCCTCAGCTAACTGTCCAACATGAGAGTAAAAGGCTTCTTTGTGTATGACAAAAATTGCCAAAACTGCTTGCTTTTTAAATATATTAAAGTACGCTAAGAAAATCCTCTGTCATTGAAATTCTTTTACAATAATGATAATTAATGGAAAAAACAAAGTTTTCTAAGTGGAAGGCAATACATTAGCATTCCAAAAGCACAGAGCATTTGCTACTCTTTAATTAAATGATTTCAAAGAAGATCTTTGTATATAATTGCTATAATTTAGATGGAAACAATAGTACACTAAATGCAATTAGAGGAATGTGAACAGAGAGAGATGTTTTCCTCTGTGCTGCAGAGATGGTTCTGGGTCACCTGGCTCCTAAAGTAGTAACTTTGCCCTTCTCCATGCTAATAAAAAGCTTCTTAAGCCTGATCAAACACTGTGGTGCAGCCTGCAGAGATAATAGCTTCTCATATGCAGAGAAACCAGCAAGGAATCATACCCTGTGAGCACTGCTCACCAATAATAAATAGAACCCAGACACCTACCGCACTTTTTGACTGACCAGCCAACACGATGAAGGCTATTGTACACTTCAAGATGACTCTGCTGTGCAACCAAAACTTCTATGAGAGTAAGCCAACATAAGGAATGGAGAAAAGTGCTCCAATACATACATCTGGATTTCTGTATCCAGTGTGGTTGGATAAAACCAGTCCAAAGGAAAGAGGAGGGAAAAAGAGATTGGTGGGAGTTTGTTTTTCCCTACTCAACTGGCGAGCCCTCACATTGCTTTGAAGATACCAGCTCAATTATCCCACGTGCCTTTGCTTATCTTTCACTTTGTCTGCTTATTAAAATTAGGGAGGTGGATATTTAAAAATAAATATAGCTAAAATATCAAGATGATACAGGGGAGAGGGGGACAAAGTACTATGAATTTTGCCTCACCAACTTTGTCTACCGTGGTCTAACTGAATGCTTTTAATTGCCTCTTGCAAGAATAGAAGACAAAAGAAGAAAGCTGTGTTTTCAAGGTCCAATTCTGGAAGGACAACACAAAAAGTTTGTTTTGATTTTTTTTCCACCTAAGCAGTCTGATCTGGAAGTCCTTGAGAAGCAAGAAATACAAGAACCCAGATGGCATTTAGGCAGAGTCAGTTTTCTGACTCAGCTCAATTTAACAGAGGTTCTCCAACTTAAGCCATGGGATGGTAATTTACAGGCTTTAGACAGAACAGATTTTGTTCTGTCCCTCAGAGTAAGCAGTTAAAACTCCACATAAAATCTTAGCTAATAGGACAGCATCTTCTCAACTGGCTCTGTGTATAACTCACAGTGAAACTATTGCTAGGAAACCAGAACACGCTTCCCAATCCCTCCTTTGGAGAAACAAGGCAAAGCTTTTATTGCCAGGGCTGGATGTTATTAATTTACAGAAAAATTACTAAGAACTTGGAAAACAATTCTGAAACGCTTACAGATTCAGGATGGAATAATTTTTGGAAAGGTCATTGGTAATGCCACCATAATTATATTTTTCATTAATTTTTTAAATACACAATAACTTACAAATGCAGTACACACTGGCTGGATAACCTTCTACAGAAATGATTTTAAAGGCTTTTTACATTTATACAGCGTTCTCCTGTCAAATCGCATTGCTTTTGCCTTATCATTCCTGGCATTGTTGATAGTTGTGCTTTTTTAGGTAATTCAATACTGCTCATTCCTGGCAGGTCAACAGAATGAATTGAGGATCACAAGAAAATAATTCATCAACCTCTGGTCCACAGTTTCAATCCCTGTCCCTGCCTAGGATATGAGAAATAGATCCTCAAGTTGTAGCTCCTGTCTTGCTCACAGGAAAGGCATCAGCTGTATCCATCTGGATCTATCCCTTCTGGCACTTTCAGAAGAGCTGCCCAAGCATGGAAATGGAAATGGAAATGGAAATGGAAATGGAAATGGAAATGGAAATGGAAATGGAAATGGAAATGGAAATGGAAATGGAAATGGAAATGGAAATGGAAATGTCTTCTCATGCCTAAACCAAGCCCCCTTCTATCATTTCTGAAGTGAACTGGCAGGACATTAAATGGAGCGAGCGCGCATTGAAGCTGGCTGTACTTGACTTGTCTGGCCTGGATATAGATGGAGGACTTGGGTTTTTTTTTATCTTCACTAGTCAGCATACCTCCTTTGCATGTACTGGGAGATAACGGTCAAAGTCTCTGGTAAGGACTCTGGTCCTCAGCTGTGCCTATCAGTGAGACAGATGACTGAAGATACAAAGGAAATAAGCAGCTGATAAGGTCATCTTCACTACACAAAACATCAAATGTGGCCTCCTTTCTGAAGCATTTTTTCTTCATTGTAGATCAACAAGTGGAGAGAGATGAGAAGGTGCCTCATTTTGCTTCTCACAAAGCACCCTGGGGGCCTCTGAAGTCAAGTTTTAACAAGATTAGGCCCTACAGAATAGGCTGTATAAGTTTCCAGCATATTGAATAGCTAAGAATAAAATTAAATAAGTTTTAGCCGAAATGGAATCATAGAGGATGAACTTTGAGATGAACTATACTAGCATACTAGCAGATTGATGGATTGATTAACAGAAAACTAGACAAAAAGCCAAATATATATTTCAATTAATAATACTAATAAAAGTTAAATGCAGTGCCACCATACACTCATTTAGGAAAGCATGAAACCAACTTCACTTCCCCGCCCCCCGGCCCTTTTTATTGTAGAAGAAGAATGCTTGCAGAGGAAGCATCTTAGCAAGCAAGAAGTCCCTAACAGCAAAATCACCCAAATCAGTAAATACATCAGTTTCCTGAATCCGTGCCTTCATTGTGGGAATATATATAGAGAGACAAAGTCAAGCAAGATTGCTGTCTGATTTCGGCTGAAATCCCTCTTTTTTTTACATCTATGCTTCTACCAGGTAGTGCCAGAAGTAGTTATTTGGTGCTATGAAGCACAATCTGGAAGAGCTGCCTCCCTGCAGGGAAATGAGTGTGTGGTGTTTTTTTCCTAGTCCCCTGGAGAGGATGACGTTCTCTCACCAAAACCTGGGGAGGGGGACCCAGATCTGGGAAATCACAGCTACAGGAGCACTAAGGAGTCAATCCACCCCAACTGAAGATGCTCATTCTCTCTTTGATGTCCAGCAAAAAGAAGCACATGTTGCTACTGCTGAAATTTTAAGAGCTAACCAGGTATCCAAGGCAAAACTTCCCTTCCCAGCAAATATCACCAATGTGGTTTCATGAGCAGTTTGGTCAATGCCACCCTCAAAGTAGCGGCATAGCACAGACTGGAGTGCTCTGGTGGACTGCTTGGATGGGCTGACACCCAGGCTAGGTCCATGCAGCATCAGCTTGGACCCATCAGTGCAAAAGTCAAACACTAGAGCTATTAAAATTTGGCTGGCCTGCTCGTGTGAACTCTAAAGTCATTTCACGTTTGGGTATGCTATGTAGATGTGGGCCTGAGCAGTTGCCAGGTAAAGCCTGCATATGGATAGTGTCCCGTGTTTCCATTCCTGTGGCTCTTGGCAAGCTTGGAGAATAAAGCTTTTCTGCAAGATCTATTCTGGCATTTAAAGGAACAGCACTGAGATGGAGCTAAAAAGCCCAGCCAGATCCAAGTTGGGGTTTGCTGTCAGTTAGTATACTTCATACCTCAATGCTCCACGCTTCAGGAGAACTGATTAGTTGAGCACCAACATGGCAAGAATATATAGAGGCAAGACAAACCAGTTGCTGCAATTTCCCCTGATCCAGAGTGCTGGGTAACCCAGGCCAGAGGTGAGGAGATGGCCTAGCAGAAAGAGTCAAGATTCAGGCAAAAATATTAGCTCTAGCTGAGAGCTGACTCTGTCCCTGTACAAGATCCTCTCACTTTCATAATTGCCTTGATTTGCTTTGGATTCTTCTCCCCACTAGCCAGGCTACCCTGGTCCTCCAGTACCTGGGAAAATGGTGAGCCTGGGCTAGAGATCCTGGCTCAGCACAGACACTTACAGAAAGACTCGCTGTGCACACATACCTCCATCACTTGTTGACTTATACCTTTTGAGGCAATAAAAGAGAATGCTGACAATTTCACACACAAAGAAGGCCTGTTACGAAATCTGGATGTGAAGCCCTCTGTGTGTAAGAAAGCAGCAGTAAAGCAGAACTAGCTCCTGAGGGCAGGCTGAGCTTAGGCTTAGGACCAAAAACCACACAAGCAGCAATGGAAGAGTTGCAAATAGCACTGGCGGGGTTAGGTTTTATGAACGGGAAGTGAGAGATGAGCTATTTCCCCATGAATTAAACATAAATCATGACTTCAGAGCAAACCAAATGGGCTGTGTAACCTCCTGATTGTTTTTTATTAGGGCCTAGATGGAATTGGCGTTAAAAGAGGTCAGTAGTTACATGGAAATTGGATGGAAAGGGAATGAGACG
Organism: Jacana jacana; assembly: GCA_013400555.1. Classification (NCBI taxonomy): domain Eukaryota; kingdom Metazoa; phylum Chordata; class Aves; order Charadriiformes; family Jacanidae; genus Jacana; species Jacana jacana. The sequence continues at coordinate 345,905 of VZTM01006232.1, read as the reverse complement.
AGGAAGCAGAACCTAATTGAAAGAGACACAGATCAGCAATTAGGGAGACTGGAAGAGGGAGAGGGAGAGTTATACTGTCTCATGACTGGTAAGATGATGCAGGGAGCAAGAGAGTGGAAACAAAGGCAACATAAAAGATGAAAGATGACACTGGGAAGGCATGCAATTGCCAGCAAAATAATCTGTCTAATTTTTTTCCTAAACGATAAATATGGTCTTTAAGAGCCACTTTGGAGCTTTTAATTCACTTGCTTTTGGCTGACCTGCTAACTAGGAACAGTAGCCTGAGGGCAACTTGGGTGATGATTCAGGGCTGCTGTACTTCTGTCTGTGGAGAGAGAGAGAGTAAGAAAAACGGCATTTTTTCTAGAAAGAAGAGATGCTTTTTCTTCCAAATAAAATATAACATCCATTTCTATCTAGATTTTCAGCAGGTGAAAATTAGTGTAATTCTCATAGATAGAAGGCCTTGCTCTAATGTTACTATTCGGAGGGAGAAAAAACAACAGCAGTGAAACTACCAAGAATACACCAGCAGCGGCCAGCAGCTTGCATGATGACAAAATCTTGGTCTCTATTTTGTTTCCCAAGGGAAAAGGTCAAATGAGAATTTCATGGAATTTCTCATGCAGATGAAATCCAAAGTAACTGGCTTATTTCAACTTCCAAGTGAAACCGAATATCACGCCATGGAGATTTTTCACAGAAGAGAAACTCAAGGTGTTGGCCAGATTCATTGCCTAGCAATCCATACTGAACTGGCCATGGAAAGCTGTACCACTGCCAGATTCCAGGTCAGGAGGGAGGGAGGAGATGGAGCAGAGGAAGAGTTTCTGTCAATACAGAAAAAAAAATAAAATTTCTCTACTCTTTGAATAGAGGAAAAAAAATAAAAAGTATATCTTGTGATACAAATCCTGCAGTACAATCATGGCAGACCCTTTTCCCTCAGCTTTGGAAAACAGTCCTGGGATTATTCATCAGCTCAATGGGCACTTCCTTTAAAGTGCCAGCAGAAGAGGAAAACCACTGCAAATGACATGGTACAGCATGAACTTTTAGTTAGCCAGCAATGCCAAGTGCAATTAGGAAGTAATCTGCGGAACGTATAATTACAAAGCAGCCCTACAGTTTGGGCTCGCTTTCTCCATTAGCTGCACGAGTACTGCACAGGGCAATGGGGGAGACAGGGATTTTTTTATTATTATTATTAGTAGTATTATTATTTTTTACTCTTTAAATACAAAGTGCTCTCAAAATAAGAACTTACTGAATGACAAACCAAACCTTTTGAAATCTGGTCTCTAAAAAATTTATTGCCAATGTTCCCAAACCACTTTACATGACAATTGCTTCAAAAGAAATCTCAGCAACATGAAAGAGAGTGTGAGACACCTGGGAAGGGGGATGGGAAAGCACGTTAATTTTTAATGCTGTTTTTCAGAAGCATTCTCTCTCTTCTTCAGGCACTCGTGAAAGACAACCAGTTTCTGACAGCTTTGAAACTGGAAACACGCTGTCTCCCTCTTCTAGAAAAGATGCTGGCAGTTACCAGCAATCGGAGTGTCTCCTCCACTAACAGGTCTGTGGTCCCAACACAGGCAGGTGCTTCCCCTTTGCCAGATGCTGGATAACACAGCATGCTTCACCCTTTCAATCCTTCATCCTATGAATCAGCCGGTTCCCAGAGATGTCCAACACAAGTGGAAGCCACTGCTCAGAACACGTAAAGCTCCAAACACATGTGACAGGGGCAACTTGTGGAGGAGCAGGATGACAACCTTTGCCTGGAACAGGCTATCGCAGAGGAAGGCTCAAAAGAGGGGAAGAGATCTGTACCTGACTGGAAAATAGCATGACAGGGTGGCTGACCAGTTTGGGTCAAAGGGATCATGAAACAAGAAAACCATGTACAATGATCACATAAGGACAAGCTCTCCTTAGAAAGGAAGGTTAGTATCACTATTTGAGATGCCTCAAACTATAGTATGCCTGCTCTGGAGAGCTGCTATCCACCACTTGCTGCAGCCCAATGATGAAAACCCTGTTAGAGTGAACTCTGCCACCAACACAGTGCTGACCCATCTCAGCTCCCAGAAAAGCTGGTGTGCTGTACAACCCTCTGACCCATGCAGCATCATGGCCAGGCTGAGCTGAATGGGTGCTGAGGCCATACGGTTTCTCGGTCCCCTGAAGGTTGGTGGGATCAGGGCAGACTCAGGAGGAATGTATGTGTTTAAGACAACAAATGGCCTCAAGTTGCACCCGAGGGGAGGTTTAGATTGAACATTAGGAAAATGTTTTATACTGAAAGGAGCAGAGGATTAACAAACATTGGAACAGGCTGCCCAGCGAAGCGAGCCATTCCTGGAAGGTATTTAAAAGCTGGGCAGACGTGGCGCTTAGCAACATGCTCTAGTGATGGGTTTTGTCAGTATTAGGTTGGTGGTTGGACTCGATGATCTGAAAGGCCCCTTCCAACCTGGACAATTCTAGGTTCTGTGTGTGCACAGCACCCCGCACCTGGCTGTGCACCACACACACCGGACCTGAGTGCTTTGTACACCCCAGCCCACTTAATAGCAAGGAGGACAGCACAGGACCTATAACCCATCTGTCCTTTCTTAGAAGCACAAGAAACAAGGCACATTAGCCCCAAGATTAGAATATCCAGACTGTACTGTCATCAGGCAAGCCTTGTCCTTCTACTTAGTGAAAAGAAATCATGTTTCAGACTGCTGCTTGTTCTGACTCCTTCTGTAAGGACTTTTTAAATTCACTTCAGCAAATAAAAGCTTCCAGTCACTACACCTTTTTCTAGTCCCCCTTCCTGCACACCTTCCTCTCCATCCACCTTGTCTGAGCATTACAGACATCACCCAGCAACGGGAAAAGTCTGCACAGTGAGGTCCCCATCTGGGGCTCAGGAAACCTGATTTGATGCCAAGCTGTCCCCATGACAGCCTGCTGAGTGACTGGCCATGGGCCTGTCCCTTCTTCTGCCCCAATTTCCCTACCTGTGGAATACAACTAAAATCTTGATTTCTCTAGCATAACGTTCGATCTACTGTCCAAAAATAGCACTTGACTCCAACGAGAGTAATGTTTGCCTCAGAAAGCCAAAGACAGACAATACATGCCACAGAGCCCAGTGTTTTCTCCCTCTGTTATGGCTTCTGCCAGGAATCTTCTGAGTACATGGCACAGCTGCTGGGAACTGATCTCAGGTCCCAGACATCCTCTTCCTAAGGCCCAATAAATCACACGGTGCTGTCTGAGAAAGATCACTCTAAGTAGATGTTCTTATCACCTGATTTGTCTATTCATGTGCCACAGAAAGACCTCAGCTCATCCTGCAAGTATCAGCAGCACAATCAATATTGTGACTCTGTGCACCGTTTAGGTGAATTCATGCAGCAATCCAAAGGCTAACGAATAGAGTACTCCTCTGGCAGGGAGGGAGATGGGAGGAGGAAGTGACACTGATTAATCTGTGATCATTAATAATGTTTTTAAGTCTTGCAAACGAAGATAATGACATGGGTAATCAACTGTCTTACTCCAGGGTAGAAACTGATCGTCTGCTGGGATAAAATGGGAATTCCTATAACACACATTTTCTTGTCCATTGTAAAGTCACTTGATGGCATTAGCAGATTGATCATTTTCTCACAAAATACCGGCTATTCATTATTTCTAGAAGGTTTTGAAATTAGATCAGATGATACAGTGTCGCAGCTCACTCCAGCAAACGCCAATATCCTCTCAACCATTTTGCTTTCCTAACTTCATAATTATATTTGCAATTTTTGTTCTCAGATCAAGTTCTAAATTTTACTTTTCTTTCTGTGTGCAGTCATTATTTTCACAGATTCATTTTAATTTCATGGACCCTATTCTGAAGAGTCCTTGCATAGGTTTACGCACTGCAGTTCGCACAGCCCTGGGAGTGAGGACGGCGCAATGAGCTCACAAGGACACAGCTGAACCTTGCAGTAAAATCCGTGGTCAATAATAAAGCCACAAACAGATATTGCAATAAACACAAAAAAGAAAGGAAGAATGAAATGTGAGATACAAGCACAATGGGGACAATAATTAAAACCTACCAGTCCTTTCTAGGTTTCCAATGGTACCTACACAACTTGGATAAACCAGGTTTTGAAACCTGTTCTCCAATCATTCAAAACCCCCACAGGTTCAGCAGGCCAGAGAGGATGCACAGGCTGTTTGGTCAGCCTTGGTTCCCAAAAAGAAGTGAAGATAAATAAGGATAGAGTTCAGAATCCTTTACCACAACAGCCCTCGTACACGATCCCTTCTGTTGTTTTCTGCACTGGAAGCCGTAAGTTCGATTTAGCTTTCTGCAAACCTCTGGTGAAATCTTTCCTCCAGATTCCCTCTTCACCAAACTCTTTGTCAAGCTCAGAAGCTGCAGAAGAAAATCTGTCATTCTTTCAGACAGATTCTCTCTCTTTTTCTCAAGCAGAGTGAAGAGACCAGATTGATGGCAGGGGAGTTTGGAGGCTTCTGCTGGGCCACAGGAACTGAGGAACACCGTGTCTGTGTCTTTTGTTTATGTTGTGTTGCACACAACCTCAATTTCTTCTAAAAGCAATCTCTTGCTGTTTCTGCCACCCGACTACCTCTTCTCTCCTTCCCTGAGACTGCCACCAGAGGTGCCAGCTACAGAGGGCAAAGGTTGGCCCAGTAGGAAGAAGCCCAGCTCCTCTGACCGCATCCCAGCAAAGGCACTATTTTCTATCACCTCTCTGTTTTCACCATACTTTTCTCAGCACAACCACTCAGAAGTGGCAGTTCCACAGCTCCCTACCCCTAAGCAAAGGGGCAGAATCTTTCAAGGGCATCGTGTCAGCTTGTAATTTTCTTTCCTGTATCAGCTTTTAAATGTGACAGAAGCTTTGAGCAGAAGGCAGTGAATGTTGCCTTGCTTAAAGAGGAAAGATGATAATCACCTTATCAGAAAGTGACAAGAAAATGACTCTTGGCTCCCATGTAATTTTGAACTCGGTGGGAGCTTGGACCTGGGAGCTGTTGCCCCTCTCTCATACTCAATCTGCCAAATCTCTGCCGAGTGCTCATCAGAATCTGTCCACGTTGCCTTCATACCTGCACATACTTTGCTGGTATCTTCCACAGGTCAGTCAGGTCTTCAGAGTAAGAGCTGATTCATGGAACTCCTAGCCACAGGATTATGTGAATGCTAAATTTTTAAAGGGATTAGGGAAACAAAACCCTCAAAAATTAAAAAAAAAAATTACTAATGTCTTAGGAATACAAAGAATGCCATGTTTGGCCAAGGAACTCCCATATTTGCAAAATCTCTGTAAATGAGAAAGTGAAAAGGGAATAATATTTTTTTTGATATATATATTTCTATCATCCTCACTATTGGAGCATGGAACAGAGCTAGAGGGACCTCTGGTTTGACTCAGTGTGGCCTGTGCTCTTAATGCTCTCTTTCTCACCTCAAACCTCTCTTGGCCTCCATCTCACCTTTTTCCAACATTTCTCAATTACTTATTCATTCTGCCCCATTCTCCTGCCACCCAGTGATGGATTGCCAGTAATTTTATGGGTCTCCTGGAAAAAAAAAACAACGCTCCCACCTTCATCTCTGGTAAAGGCACATGGCCATGTAAACAAGAAGGCATTAGAAAGGGCCAGAGCTCATAACCTATTAATTTGTAACCAGGAACATTTTCTAACATACACATAGGCAAGGGCAGCAGCCACAGCAACGTTGGCAGACCAGCTTGTATTAAATCCTCTCACCGAAATGTTAATGCTCAGTGATGCATACACAGACATGCAGGGACCGTTAAGTATACACACATAAAACCCCATATATATTTATATACACTCGCATGGGTGTGTCCACATACATACAAATTTATCAGCACAAACTTAATGATCCCCATCTATAAATGAGGGTCTGCACACAAACACGTCTAATGAGTCTACTAAAACGACAGCAAAGCTCTGCAGCACTGTGAAGCAAGGAGGTTACTTCTGTTTATGTAGGTTTGGAGAGATGCTTAGCACAGGATATGAAATGGCAGGGGTAATAATTATGAGTCAGAGCCAGAACAACATAAAGCCCTTCTCTGGACCCACAAAAACATCTGTTCTCTGATTTGAATGGTACTAGCAACTCTCTCAAGCAAATAGTACTCAGAATATATCACAATCAACTAGAAAGGAAAAAGTCTGAGTCCTTTCCGCTCATGGACGATCTCAGGCAATTAACATGCTGTGCCTATGGCATATCAACACAGAAACATTGGATCTGACCCATTATAAAGTGAAGTTATTAAAAGATATACTACTTGCCAGCAAGGGCTAAAGGACAGAAGTTAGAAAACTGCAGATTTGAAAAAGACAAGTATTTTCTAGGCACTCATTGCACCACCTAGGGACGTGCTTAACCTGTCACTCTTAGGCATTTGAGTTATTTTCCTAAAGAACCCTTTGCTTTCTAAACCAGCTTGCCTCACACCTGCACCAAACACTGCAGTGCGCTTTGGTACACATCTCCAAGTGCTGTGACGCTATGGGAGCGGAGTTGACCATCTTGTCAGATGAGGTGATTGTCACAACGACTGTGAGAGGAACTGCAGAAGTGGATGACCAGCCAGGAATACAGAAAGGGAGAGTGGATTCACTTGGATTAGGCAGTAGCTCCAAGTTAAACCAGCTCACACAGTCTTGTGGTAATTCCCTCTGAGTAACAAAACTACATTCTTAGAAAAGCTCACTGAGCTATGCTTGGATGGAAATAATTAATTATTGGACCCTTATAGCTGTGTGATATAACAAAATCATAGAGTAATTTAGGTTGGAACACACAGCTGTCCAACAGACATCTTGTCCAATTTCCCAATGCAACTCCCAATTCCAAGTACACCAAGATACTGAGATCATATAATGCCCCTACATACAAATCTACAGATTTCACCGTATCGGTAAGTTCTTCAGGACTGTCTTAGAACACAGCACAAAGCACAGAAGATCCAAACCACCTAGAATACTTGTACAATAAAGACAGCTACTGCAACTGCTCACATAACAGCCATGAAGCAGTAAGAAATTCTGTGGTAAAAACTGCCAATGCTTCCTACAGCCCAGAGAGCCCCTCACAGGATGTGCCACAAAATGAAGGCTGGGAATACCAGTCCATTTTACTGATATACTGATTTTAATAAGATAGTTTTACAATAATATTGTTAATAATGCAATATGTTAATAATAGTTGGAGTATAATGACTATTTAATACACATTCCCCATGGAATATTGTTTTTCAGAAGCAGTTGAACACAGCCCACTTTGATGCGAATAAGTGGAAGAAATTTTTCCTAAGAGGAATCAGCCAACACCACTAAAATAAATACTTTGCATTTTCCAGGATGAAAGACGAATCTTTAAAAGCCCCTAACCTGCCCAGTTTGTTGGTACACAAATATGAGCACAGTCTTAGCCCCCCTGCTTCTGCTCCGAGAGCTCCCCCTGACCCTAGCAGCAGCAGCTGGAGGATGCTAATTCCAAACCATGGTGCTCCTGCCATCAGTTTCTTGAAATCATTGGGACTTCTACCCACAAACAAAATTCCATGTAGCTCCAAGCACCATGGGTTATCTTGGTTCAGAGGATGGCCAGTAGCAATAGAAAGGCATTGATTTCTTCTCAGCCAAAGCTTCCACAAGCTCAGCGTGAGCCTACACCGCCCCCTTACAGATGAGTTCACTAAAATTCTCATTGTGAGAAATCTCTAAGTGATCTACATAGAAATGGTTCAATAGAGGCTTTACACATGGGCTCTTTCCTCCTCAGTCTCTGTAAAGCTGTGGATAGGAATATCTCTAAACATTTATGGCAAGCAAGAAATTTCTTTTTATGGCTTTTACAGGCTATTAAGAATAATTTTTAAAACTGCTAATGATGCCAGTAATAACAATAACAATAACAACAGCAATAATAACATGCCTGCAAAGATTTCAGAAGAAAAAGTCAGCTCTCAGCAAAACTGATACACAATACCCAGCAAGATACCTCACTTCCTACATTCTCCATCAGAAGACTAGAGAGATATAAGTTAACAACCACCTTAGATTTAAGTTGCACCTCTCATCAAAAAAGAAAACTGCACTGATTTATAAAGTAAATGGGTTAAATCCACAGGCAGTGGAAACTGATCAGCTCCATTGACTTCAATGAAGGTGCTGATGTACAGATTTACTTGAGCTCAGCTGTGCCTCTGCATGCGTGTGCCTGGAAACGGGTACAACATCGCATATTGCACAAAGAATTTCAGGGAAAACCAGTGTATTAACCCACACAGAGAGCCACACCGTATTGATGTGTTTGGAGAAAGAGGTGTAGAGTGAACAGAATGCGGGCTCTTAATCTTTAGCTGTGGGTTGGCATATATTTCCCCAACAGGACACTCGCAGCAGTCTTGTGAAAGGGCTCACTCGTATGTTGCTGTGCTTTGCTCTTCACAAAAAATAGGGACAATATTTGCAGATAGGAAGGCACCAGATGCACAGATCTTCTATGCAAACAAGTACTCAGCTTGTATGAAGAAAAAGCTGAAGCCAAGGAGGGTTTTGGAATAAAGGAAAAGCTAGCAACCCTACTGGAGCTGATACCACCTCTACTGTGGTGAAATCTCAACAGCTGGGTCCTGGTTTTAGGTAAAACGAACCAACTCTCTGCTTTGGAATTTTACTTTTTGGCTCAGCCTCTTCTAACTAACTTCTAACTCTGAAATTAAGAGCGTATCGTTCAGAAACTCTCACAGTGATAAGACCTGATTATACCACAAAATGGTGTCCAGAGAGGTCCTTGCTTAGACTCATTGCTGGAACAACCAAGGGCAGGTAACTTTGTAATTTGCCCTGTTGGAGGGTGGGAAGCAGAAAAGCGTTGAGGGGTCACCCCTGTGGGGAGGAGGGGACAGGACAGGTGACACCAAACTGACCAACTGGGGTATTCCATCCCATCCGCATCACGCTCAGTATAAAAGCTGAGGGATCAAAGGGTCAATTCTCTTTCTTTGATGGCCGATGGACGAGGAGGACCCTGTCTGTTCATCTGCCTTTGATCCTGATCCCAGCATTCCTGACTCCAGATCTGGAATCCAGCCTCTGTCAGTCACCGAGTCCAGACTGAGACTTTTCCCCATGCCTGCTGGCGATGTGACCGCCATCCCAGGAGCGTGATGTGGTTTTGTCTATATTGTATCTATTTCATTATTTTCTTCCTTTTTCGTGGTTTAATTTTAGTATTACTCTTCATTAAAGTAGTTTAGTTCATTCTAAACTCATAAATCTCCATATCCTCTTCCTCTCCTTTCTTTTGGGGGGGAGGAAGGGCCATCTGTCAGTCTGGTTTTGGTAAATTTGGCTGAAATCACAACAAGCTGTCTGTGACAAACACAGAGGCTGCCTGGTTCTGCCCCAGCACCATTTGGGAAACAAACTGGAGTGCTGCTCCGATGCTTTATAGGCATAAAGGACAGCCATAATTACTTAGCCTGGCCTTCCTAGGACACTTTGACACAGGAGATACAGATGGGCTAATCAGGAGTTGGTTACATCATCCTGACCCTCCCAAGACTACAGCACTAAGACACTTCTGTCATGGCACAGATGGCAAAGAAGCTGGCTCAAATGACCTTTTGCCAGCACCTTTCTTGCAGCTAAGGTGAGCCCAACTGCAAGTACAGACTGCTCCTCCCCACATAGTCACTTCTGTGTGTCTCAGGCTGACGTAGACCTGGTTGTTGAAAGGCACGCCAACACAATTCACGCAACCCAGTTGGAATAAATTCAAATCGTTAGCAGAGATGCCCAAGACACACCACTGGTATCTGATCCAAGCTTCCTCAGAAACTGATGACAAGCGTACCCGGCAGTCTACTCTCAGTCTGTCACTACCTGTGACACCAGCAATGAGATCCACCCACGCGTTTCTGCCACATAAGTAAGTAGATGGACTGAAGCCTAGAAGAAAATATACTGGGCCTTTTCTCTAGCAAAAATCTGCAGGAATGTCAGGTGCTGGTGCAGAAAGCAGGAAAAGCAAACTGACTGTGAGGTGCAATTTATAGTGTATCTCCTGCCCCCTGAGTTGGGCAACAGTGTCTGATGTGATTAACCAAAGCCACTCCTTTATGCCACTGCAGATATGCTTGCAGGCATGTCTCCGCCTCAGGCATCTCAGGCACCTTGCTCTCCAATCCTTTTCAGAAAGCTGTTCCAGCCAGCTCAAAAAAATACAGGTAAGAAGGCATCTCTACAAGCAATCAAGGCAGTGCATCTAGTCTTTGCTTTGTTCAGAATCCCAGAATGAAGTGCTCTGATCTGCTTTATGCAAGAGGTTGGATAGCTCTTTGAAGATGCCTTTGAACTTAGAAAGTTCCCTCTCTCCCAGGGTTGTTAAACTCAGATCCTGGCCTGTTCTTGCTCCAACATTACTCCACTAATTCCACCAGCGTCACTAATTCTTTCCAGTGCTTCAGCACTCGTGGAAGGAGAAAGGTCCAAGTGCCTTCAGTGACAGTTCAGGCTTCTCCTTCCACGTTATGGGTGAATCATAGCATACTACACCCCAGACCAGGAAGGTTATTCTGAACTCAGCTCAGCACATGCACACTGAGAAGACCTTAAGATCAAGCTAAAACCAGATGCACCCTCACAATGCAGACAGCAAATAACAAGTTTTGGGGATGTTCATACCCAGCAGCAATCAAAAAACAACAAAGCACCACAACTGGAACAACTGCAGAAGTACATTAGGTGCAACCATACAGAGCCCTGATCTCTGAAGAGCATTGCAGTCCCTGGAACATCAGATCCAAGGTATGCAATCTCAGCAGTATTCCTGTGAAGGGACCTCTAGATGTCATTAGTCCAAGCTCTTACTCCAAGACAGACTGTCACCAACTACAGATCAGGGGAGATACGCTTTCATCTAGCCAAGATTTGAAAAATTCCAGTGATGGTGACACCACAACTTCTTTGTAGCCTACACCACTTCCCAGAGAAGCAGATTTGCCTACTGTCCTAATCTGACCTCCCAAGCTACAGCTTGGGACCATCTCTCCTTGTCATACCCCCTGCCACTACTTGGAAGAAGTCAGCTCCATCTGGGTCTGTGATCATCAGCTGTGGACACTCCATCTGGGTCTGTGATCATCAGGAAAGCCAACAAACCAGCACCATGCCTTCATGCAACATGAGATGCGTAGCTACGCAGTGCAGCACTGCACACCATGCACTTGAGGATCTCCATGCTTCTCCTCCTACTGTCATATTTTAAAGAAGTTAAGAGCTGTTATACTTACGTCATTATCTGGGTCTCTATGCCAGGGTCTACAAGGGATCCATCCACAAAAAGTGGTGTTGATGTGAAACTGTATTTACTCCAGGATCTTCCTTCATCAAAACTGACCCTGGAGTAGAAGCAGACAACATTTATACACATAAAAAGAGTTACTCTAGAACAATCGCAGCAATTAAATGTTGGCTAAGGTCTGCAAGCTCCAGCAGCTAGATTTATAGACAAGCACCAATCTTTGCCATTTCCCAGCCTGCTAATTCATGCTCCTGGTGTACTCTGAAAGATCAAAGCCTTAGAAAGTATAAACACTGGCAATAAGGACATGGGTATGCTCGATCCAGCTGTACACCAGACCTCAAGGGGCATTGCTAAGTCCTGTTTCTGGATCTGCAATAGCACCTCACATGAGGCATCACTCAGACCATAAGCAGCCCTGGCCTGAATGCATGAAAATTGCTGTCAACACTACCAGACATGTTGACCTATGTATAGGATTAGCTACAATCCCTCTAGCCCTATTAATTCTTCTTTGGATGCCATTGCAGAGGGGTCTCCTCTCCATTTTACAGCAAGGTGGAGGAAGGAGGCCAAACCGAGCCACTGTCGGCGGTTAGTCTGGGCACTCTTTGTTACAGCTGTAAAGCAAAACTGTATGCTGGTTAAAATTAAAGTATTTCCCTACTTAGAGGCTGAAAGTGTTCACACTGTAGGTGACAAGCCAGGGTAATTCACTGCCTTTTGATCATCTGTCCCTACCCACAATCACCACGTGCCTCACTTTCAGTTTTATCAGTTTTTATGCACCTCTCCTATGAAAACAGGCTGAGAGAGCTGGAGTTGTTCAGCCTGGAGAAGGGAAGGCTCCGGGGAGACCTTAGAGGAGCCTTCCAGCCCCCCCCCCAAGCTGAAGGGACTACAGGAGAGATGGAGAAGGACTCTTTGTCAGGGAGCGCTGTGACAGGACAAGGGGTAACAGTTTTAAATTGGAAGAGGGGAGATTTAGATTAGATCCCAGAAAGAAATTCTTTGCTGTGATGGTGGTGAGTCACTGGATCAGGTTGCCCAGAGACGCTGTGGCTGCCCCATCCCTGGAGGGGTTCAAGGCCAGGCTGGATGGAGCTTGGAGTGACCTGCTCTGGTGGGAGATGTCCCTGCCCAGGGCAGGGGAGTTGGAAATGGATGGTCTTTAAGATTCCTTCCAACTCTAACCATTCTATGATCAAAGAGCATGTGTATCCTAACCCAGCTGACAGGGTCTTGCTTGAATTAGAGTTAGTGCAACAGGCTAAAGCAAAGGAGGGTAGGCAAACCCTGCTTTCAGCTACACCCCCGAAACCTCTCCATCACTGACACCCGCAAAGGAGTTAGTGAATGACCAGTCTACCTGACTACACCAGTAGATGGACTGAGTCAGGACACTGGTGGCTGTTCCCAGCTTCCTTCATGACACACACCATCCCCTCACAATCCCCCCTCAATGGCACAGGAGCCCCACTGACACCGTAGGAATTCCAGACTCCAGCTCTGCTATAGCCCTGCCCAGCCACAGCCTGACATGCAGGCTGATGTCCCAACCTCAGCTCATTCCTATCCCCCGTGAGATGCCTGATGTCCAGGGCTGGGGTTGTCCGGCTCCCAGACGGGGTGGTGGGATGGGCCCTGGCTGCGAGATCCTGCCCTGCTGTCCCAGGGACCTCGGTTGGCTCCTGTCTACCCGGCTCTCACATTACTCTGATAGCCTGTTCCCACAACAGTGCAGAAAACAGCGAGGAGTTTGTGCACACCCAGCTGCTGTTGCAGCAGGACAGACAGGCAACCTGCAGGCTGTCAGCATCCAGCTCCCACAGCTGATGCCCACGAACAGCTCTGAAAGCAGCCAAGTTTCTCTCTGACCCCTAGACTCTCCAACACAACTGCTCCCGCACAATTTCTGCCCAGAATTTCAGCTCCAAATTACACCAGCAAAGGAGAAGCACAAAGGTTTATTGGCTATAAAATTACTCGATCCTCTCCCAGCAGGATCGTTACAGTGTTCTCTGTAATTCTGTGAGGTACCTGGGCTGTGAAGGCTGACAGATTACTCCTGATGGACATTACCAAAGAGACAATCATGGCACAAACTTCTTCTTTGAATAGCAGGAAAGACTTCTAACTTTAAACTGAGCATAAATCACAAGTTTGCCTTATTTTCCAAGCAAAGAAAGTTTTGGGGAGGATGCGTGCCCATGCGTGTGCACATGCACGAGCACCTGGACCTGTCTGAGAGGGTCTAGCTGGAACCTGAATGCTCCCTACTCCAAGTAACATCAGGGACACTACCTGAGATGTCACCAAAGGACCAGGGGGCCACTGTAATTTGTATGACAAAGAATGGGTTACACCAACCTCGGATCTCTTGTGTGGAAAGCCAAGGCTTGCAGTCACCACCCCCTAAGTATCTGCCTCTCACAGTACATTGAAAAACACCTTCACCTGACTCACAGTGAACATCTGCCAGCATAGGAAGCTGACTATAGACCAAAGACACAAAGCTGGGAGTACAACAGCATACAAAAAGCTTATCTGCCCTAAATCTATTTATTTAAATGTATGTATCTTCCCATACACCTGTGCATTTGTATGCTGTTCTGCTTGCATGCTTATCTATCTAAATAGCATTTCAATTCCTGGGCAACAGTATGCTTCATTAGCTTAGCTAAAGTTCTCTCGGCTTTTCAATTATCCGCCTCTCTTTTCTCCAGGATGAAACTTATTGTACAATGTCTCAGCCTGAGAACTAATAGATATACATGTACTCTTTAATCTATTCCATTCCTGCCCATAAACCAGGTGCCTACTGAAGCAATATGAAGGAAATTCCAAAGCCCCTAAGGGCCCAATTTTTGAGGAAACCTGTTGGAGCTTCCTGATAACAGCTCTAAATCATTAGTCATTTAATGGAGTGGGTGGAGGACTCATAGTACTGCACGTGCCATTTCATGAGACTTGGTGGAAAGGGAGAACATCTGAGAGGAAGCTCTGCAAAGCAAGAACTGGTCTCTCAGCACCTATGGACCTTTAACTTGTGACCAAATCTTTCCCAACATTTAAGTACAGGTACCTGGTATGTAACATGCTTTTTACACCTAAAAAGTCTTCATGAAGTAAGACACAAATAAAACAGTTACACCTGGGTTGAATAATATAGTAATAAAGGGTTAATACATGACTCACCTTTCACTCTTCCAGGGGTCAGCCTGCCACAGCCTGATGTACTTACTGCTGGTGACACCTACCCTGGGCTAACACACATTTCTGCCTTGGCTCATACTTGGTTTGGTCTAAAGAGTTCAACATGGTCTTAATATCCTCTTCCATGAGGGCACTTCAGTTATAGTCATGACTATGGAGTAACCTATCAGAGGCAAATGTTTCAACAAAACATCCTAACCACGGACAGAAAAGGAGTCCGCTGGAAGCATCATTATGGCTCTGCCCTGTTACTACTCTCATATGTCCAGTTATGGAGGCTGTTGCCTAGATTAATCCCTGGCCATGACTCATTTGGGCCACGTACACTATGTTATGACTGCAACAAGCTTGCTTATGATAAAACCACCTGCTTCTTGAACAGTAGAAAGCAACACAAAGATCTCAACCCTCATTTTGCAGGTAAAGACTTGATTGCAATCCCACGCGGAGGCACAGACATCGTAGAGAACACTTGGTTCCCCTATCCTAGAAAAATTACAAAGCCTTAGGAATACAAGCCTCTACATCCTGTGGTTAACAATCCACTATCAGACTAAAAACTAAAGCAGTCATTTCTTAAGCTCAGGTGGTAAAGAAATATGCTCAAATGCAACATATTCAAACTTTAATAGAAATCTATATTGCGGTCATCCCAGAGTCATCTGTCAGGTCAGGAATATAAAGTCCAGAAGCTTTTCATATTGAAAAAGTAGCTATTAATGTTCTTAAGGTACATCTCTGGAACATTAGCTTGTGATGGGTAAAGACAGCCTGTCTTGAGGTCTCCAGCTTCTGAATGACTGTAATTTAACTGAAAAATTTTGTACAATAATGACTCAGGTAGAGGAGACCTTAACACCTCATCACTGCTGCCAGACACAGCTCCTTTTTTTTCCCTATTTGACTGAAGGCCACATTTCCTGTTCTGCACGAAGAGCACGAGATAGACATATGCTTAAGCACCACCAAGCTGAGAGACAACTCAGTCTCACAGACAGGAACACAAATCTTGTCTCTGAAGGCTATTTTTAACTAATTCACTGCCAAACAACATTAGAAGCTGGGTAGGTTGGTTCACACGCCATGCCTCTCTTTCACTCAAGACCAGAGACTGGAGGTGATGCTAACACATACATGTTCTGTAAACAAGGTTAGTTCTGAGGTTCAGAATGCCTCTCTCCAACACTTAGGTGGTGCAGGATTGAGGGGGAAAGGCTAAGGAGAGGATAATTTTGAGCGGTATCTTTAGTGCAGAGACTTCTATGACCCACTTATAGCAAAACAGTACTTTCATTCCATTTTGCCCTGTGTTATCTACAACACTCTATTCAGTTGCCACCATTGTAGCTCTGGAAATTGATAGTGGAATCCTACAGGAGACAGCAATGTTAGCAGCTTATCTCTATTATCCTTATCAACATCTACTGCCTCCCCCTCCCTTATCTTGCCAGTTTAATACTACATTCTGTAAACAAAAAACAGAAGTGAGAGACATATCCTTTCAAAAATACTTGAAGAACAAAGGATGACTTCTTACTCAGAATCTATGTGTCTGTAGGAAAGAAACCCCACCTGAAGTCTCATAGTACACTGCTAGTGCAAACAGTAATTCGTATGTGTGCATATAGCCATTATATTTATAAAATGGTACAATAATCATTATATTAATCAACAAAACCAAAAGGATGGTAAAATACAGATAAAAATTATCTCATTTGCTCATTTTGTAGACACTAGCCAGATAGTAGTAGATATTGACCAGGTGATGAAAGAGATATTAGCACAACTGTCAGCTCATCCTCATCAGAAAACCTTCTCAAAGTAACAACCTCCCTTACCACATGTGCCGAATGGGCACTGACGTGTGTTTCATGGCCACTAGTGCTCCTCCCCAGTCCAGAAACCACACGTTGTATTCCTCCTCAAAGATCTGCAAACAAATTAGGTACTGCATTAGTGCTCCACCTCACCGGGAAGGGAAGATTCAGAAGAAGAACAGAAAAAGGCTCTACGCATTCCTTCGGTCTGCAAAACATACCTGCCTCCAGGAATTTCCACCATCAGAAGAGATGAAGACACCAACATCAGTGTAGGAAAGCTCAGAGCCAATATTGCCTGCAACACAAGCATCAGACATTCTTGTACAGATGAACACAGAACTGCATTTTTTTTAAAGAAACCAAAATTACTGGGCCTGACCATTGCTTTTTTGCTGTTCTCGATTCTATTCTCATCTGAAACCAACACCACGGTCAGGTGGCAAGATTCATTTGTAAGAGCTGTGCCATCTGAAAAGTCACACTAAGGAGAAACAGTATTATCAGCTTATTCTCCCAACAGAGAGCATCGCCCCTAATTGCAAGCCATTAAAGGTAGGCTTATTCTAGGCAAAGACCTACTTACTCTGTGCATGAAACTCCATGCCCATTTGGTGCATACAAGTCATCAGAATGGCAGCAGAACAGTAGCCACGGTCTCTGGCTACCAAATATTTCACTCCATACATGTTTTCCTCTGAACTTGTAGTCTGCATCTCTGAGATTTCCCGTCTTTGCCAAGGTTAAGGAATTACTTCGTCTCTACTTCTTGTGTAAAGGAAAGCACCCAAACAGATGTCATTTGGCTGAGTATAGAGGTGAAACACAGGCCCCACTGAAGCCCATGATTATGGGGCTAGAAAGTTTACTCAGGATCCTGTCAAAATCTTTAAATACATAACTGACCTCAGAACCTGCAGTCAAATAAACAAAGCTTCTTCCTAGGTTTCCTAACCGTTTGCAATTAATGAGGACTGTGACGAAATATAAACTCCATTCAAAAGAAATCCTGACTGTTGAGGTATGAACCTCACCCAAGGGGAAACAGTTCACAGAATTAAGGCAGGTCAGATGACTTTGTGGAAGACAAAGACCAGATTGAGCAGCATTCTGGAAACTGTTGACTGTTCTCACTGGCTTAGCTGTCTCAAACTGTGAGTTTAAATTTACTGGCTACTTGGTATGGTTCTTAATTTTAATCTTGTAATATCCATTGTCATGGAAACTGTTCTGCTGATAAGCCTTATAAGGTAAACTACTCCTTTACTATGTGTTAAAGAAGGGATGAAAGCAGTGTAAAGAAAGCTCAAACACAGACCACAGCAGAGCAGAATACCATTTGGAGACATTACCTCAGAGCTTGAAATGGTGTTTTTGCCTAGGTCCCTCACCCCAGACAGCAGAGAGAACCTCAGATCTTATAGGGATACATTCTAAGATTTACAGAGTAACTAATGAACTAAATCCCCAGCCCTCTGGAGCTGCTAAGCATCCACCAACAGTTGCAAGAAAGAGATGTCCAGTATCTGAGAAACTTGCACGTGCTCTGAACAGACCTCATGAGCTTATTCTCCACTTTGCCCTGAGGTCAGCATCTTGCTTCTGCTTCTAGAGTTTAAATTTCCACAAGCACCAGACTCACTGAGCAATGTAGGACTGTTCTAAAGTAGTTTGTTCTCACCTCCCCACTTCCCAAAGCACTCAGGGAAAAGCTGCTACAGTGACCCAAGAAACTGGGTTTTTTCTGCTGATCTGTCAACAGTCTTCAATCAGTACTAGGTGGGATTCTGGTGGGGTGAACGTCTTTCCCATAGGAAGCAGGTGGGTGCAACACTAACAGATCCTCCATCAAAAGGCCTCCCAAATTTTAATGGGGCACAGCCACCGTATTGTGGTCAAACCCATGACTTCTTTATTCAAAGCCCATGGATTCTTCCCCCAGTCAGCCACCCTTACACGTCCCAAACGAGACTGGTTTTAAAGCAGGTGTCATTTCCATGCAAGGAAAGAAGAACTAATATTGTTTCTGCAAACGCAGCAAAGGGAGAGGTGGCAATCTTACACATCAGTAGCATCAACAGGAGCATAATAAAAACACACTAATGAAAATGTTAATTGAATTTCTGACATTTAATGCTGGAAAATGAGAAATTAAAAGCCAGATGCAGGGTAGGTTTTTTCCCACTCCGTTTCACCACCGTAGAATGCAACTAACCACATTGCTGTGACAACACTCTTTCAAAAAATAGAATTTCTAGCTCAGGGAGGCAGGATGATTCAAAGAAAGTTTTTCCATCAGTGCTCAGGGTGTAGGAAATGTCCCACTGCCCATCTACCTAATCCTCTTCCCTGACTTACCAGCTGCATTATGTAAAGGAGGAGAGTCTACATGGACATCTAGGTTCACAAGCACACATTTAGTGTGGCAGTCCAAAAGTCTGTTTAGGTCAGTGTTTTATCATGAGTGGAAGTCCTTAAGAAGTATAAACTGACATAAAGGCAGACATGTAAGTTTATCATCATATTTTAACTATCAAAAAAGGAAAACTGACTTTCCAAATGGGGATTTTCAGATTGTAGCAAGGAAAGAGAGTAAAAGGGTGAGATTCTGATGCTGTCACTTCTTCTATCTGTCTGTTCTTCTGTGCAAACCTGTTCCATTATTTTCTTCATTCTCTCCATCTGGTTTCTTTCAGCTACATGGGTTCAAATCGCACCAAATATAACTAACTCCCAAATAAGTCCAGAGAATTTGGCAGCTGTGCAATTAGATACTAAAACATTATTCTTCCTTTTGCAAGCATCTGACCTCTACCCTCACATCAAGAGTCTGAGTTTCCCATCATTGCTGGAAATGTACCACTGTAAAGCAAAGTGTAAGACACAAATTTGAGCAGTCAGTGCCTGTGAGAATACGTTGCAATGCTTATCCTGGAACACATTCGCCAACATGGTGAGATGTTCCTGTTGTTGTGAAACTGGGAGGTAGAAACAGATGTGTATATTCCCAACAGGTTAAGCTTTTTATTATACAAAGCAGTATGGCAGAAATTATATTCTGCCTTTTAAAGGTTAATTGTTAGACTGGGGAAGCATTCATCCCATGCTATGGCAGCTTGGAAAGAACCTCATTTACTACCAATTTAGATCAATGCCTAGAATCTCACTGTCCTGCTGCCTCTGTGTGCTTCCTAAAACATTAAAAAAAAAAAAAAAAGGCTCTGCAATCACAGCATCATAAGTAGGGCTTGGTCCCTAAGTGCCCATCTAGCAAGTGTGACCCTACAGGAGCGATGACTCCACTTGGCTATGCATAGGAAGATCTGGAGGTTTAAACTAAATTATCTTGCCCCATTCAGTCCGGATCAGTGCACTGGCATTTCCCTCATTGAAATAAAAATGTCATGAAGGGAACCTGTATCTGAGGTTCTGGCTTAGCGTGGCAGACACACAGAAACAGAGAAGGACATGAGAAAGGAAGTGGTTGGAAGAAACAGTGTAAATTCACATAGGCAATATGCTAACATGACACGCTTGCAAGGCACCACTAGGCTGAACAAGACAAAGGAGATAAAATGAGCCTTATAAAGAAGGGATAAACTATCTGGATGTATTTGAGCACATCTAGGAGCCTCCCTCTGAAAAGGCAGGACAATCTACATACTGCAGGGGGCAGCTTTCATGGCTCACCCATTCAGAGAGCGCTTTGTTAGCTCAGCAGCTCCCACAGAGCTGTGGTAGCACTGGATGTGGTTGGTAGCCCCATCCATCCTGATCAGGTCGTATGCTGTGTGCACACTGGGCCTGTAATTGTTGTCAGATTAACTGCAGTGGGTCAGCCATTGCCACTCTGAAGCACTGCAGCAGGTCACCATTAAACCTGTCAAAGCACTACTTTGCAGAACAACCCACAACAACAATGACCCATGCAGTGTTGATGAAGTGCTGCTAGCCTTGGAGCAATACAGCATTGGAAGTAGGTGCCATGCACAAGACCGGCAACTCATGAAGTCCAGGCTTCGTGACAACTCTGTGTTTGCTGCTGAATGGTGCAACGAATTGATACTTTCCAGAAGCATAGCCATGATTACAGGCCCTCTCCTCATTCATGGATACTCCAGCAAATGGGTAGACACCTACATCAGTGTAATGATGCCAAGTGAGAGGAGTTAGCAAGGGCAGTTGCTAATAACCCCTTGCAGGCGTGGGCAGAGCAAGAGATACCTGACAGGTATTATCTTTTTTTGAAGTCGGAGGGCACATACCTTCTCCTAGCCCACAGCAAAATGGAATTAATGTGATCTAGCTTAGCACTTGCTGAAACAGAGCTGAAAGCTTTTACATCAACAGGAAACATCTTGTACACTCTCAAGCTTTCAATGAGGCATGGGTGAGTGGTGAGAAGCACTTATGTTTTTACCTGTTGCCACCAGCAGCCCAGGAACTGTCTCTTTGCTGGAAATGCTTCCTGAAGTATATGGATTCTCTGAGAGTTGCAGATGTAAGTGCAATGCACAAAAGGGCTGTTGACAGGAAACAAACAAAAGGCAGAAGCTTCAATATACAAGTTAAATATCAGAAGAACCCTTGGCAACTACACACAGATCCTCTGATCCTTCTGAAAATGACCCCTCTGCTCTTAGCACTGTCACAAATAGCAGCATATGTTCATCTTCAGAATAAGCACCATAAAATTAGCTGAGAGGAAGAGAAGCAGGAAAGCTGCATTAGAAGCAAGCATGTCTGCATTTGGTTTTACCAACAATCTGATCTGGAGCACTTTTTCCCAGAAACTTTTTTATTCTCACTTAAGTTCCACAAGGAAGGTCGAGAAAATTGGTCAGAACTTTCCCTTAAAACCTATCAAGTTATAGAAAAAGAAATCTACTTCATTCAATTAACACTCAGCAGGTCCAGAGAAAAAACATAGGGAGAGAGATTAACCAGTGATACATCAGAGACATAACACTCCTTTGAAATACAGGGGCTACAGCCTACTATAAAGTGGTTATTTGCCAAATTATGGCAGTAAACCTAGCCCCAAATTCTCCTCTGTAAATTCGGCCCCATTTTGGAGCAACTGGACTCTGCAGTGCTCTGACTGGCAAGAATCCTTCCCGCCCAGTTTCACTGGATGCTTTGTTAACCCTGTGACTAAAATGAGCAGCTCTGAAGGAGTCAACTGTGTTTTGGAAAAGGGTCTGCCACTCACCAGCTGGCAAACTACAGGATTCCCTCTTAGATCGGTGTCCGGCGCCTGCAGCAAACGCCAGTCTCTGCCCTTGTTGTAGGTAATGAAAGTCTTGATTTGGTCATCTACCTTCCTGTTAGCCAGGAATATACCTTTGATCCCTGCTACCTAGGAAAAATGGAGAGAGATGAAAAAATACATCGGAAGAACAGGCCAAAAGTAAGGTCCATCTGAGCACCCTTAGGAGTAGAACATCCCTGAAAAACAGTAATGTCACCTCAACCCAGATTTAGAAGACTGTGAATGGCATTACAGGTACGTCTGCATGTTGCCTGCTCAGCTGAAAAGCCTTGTGGAGTCCTTCTCTTGAAGACAAAGACAAGGATGTCCACAGAACAAGGTCCCTAGGGAGCAGCCCACTTCTCCTTGAGTGCTTTGCACACAGGCTGGTGATGGGCTTGAAGGTACAGCATGCACTGTGTCACACATGAGCTCTGTGAGCCCTCGGATGTGGTCTTTCCCACTCGCCCTCCAGATTGCTGTAACATGGGAGACAGCAGCTCACATCAGCAGCTCACAAGTGGTGTGGGATCTTTCCATGTTGCTCTTTTTTTTCTCTTACATGAAAGACTGACATCCCAAATACACTGAAACACTGATGTTTTGCAAACTTGATTTCTTCACTTTCCTTCCACTCCCAAATCCTGTCAAAATCAACCCAGTTGTTCCAAATGTTTTGATTTTTTATCAGCAGAAAACATTCCGGCAGAATATGGTCCTGTCACAACGTGCTCGAGATATTTTGTTGAGTCTGGTCTCTGTGGCACAGCTGTGAAAGTGAGACTGCAAAAAGGAACGTGCTGCAAATCTGCAACTTTGTGGAAACAGCCAGGATGCAAACCCTTCTACCCTGAAGACCCCTGAGTGACGCTGCCCTTTGAATGAGTTCCTGAAAATCTCGGTCAGCATTTCAAACAGAAGAGTCTAAGATACACAGCTTGGGAATACAGAGTCACCCAAGCAATAGGAGATGACGCATGTTTATTTGAGCTGGTTCATCATGATAAAGAAATACATCTTTTATTTCAGAGACAAGAAATTGTGTTTAACTAGGCAAAAATAAAATCTAAAAGCCTGATCTTCTCATTGCCTTAAACCACCTGGGCTTTTATAAACGAATTCACAGAATCACAGAACGAAGGGACCTCTAGAGATCATCTAAGACAACCCCCTAGGTACAGCAGGCTGCACAGGAACACATCCAGACGAGTTTTGAATGCCTCCAGAGATGGAGAACTCCACCACCTCTCTGGGCAGCCTGTTTCAGGGCTCTGCCACCCTCACAGGAAAGAAGTTCCTCCTCAGGTTTAGATGGAACTTCTTATGTGCCCGTTCCCTCTTGATGGTGTTGTTAAATGGGCACTATTTTGGCTAAAATAAGTAGACATAAAACCCTAACTTCTATATGTAACTGAAAACACATTTATCCATGTAACAGTTGGACTTTCCCAAGTCAGCCTGCAACCATTTTTGTATTACCAATTAGTTGCTTGCTGCTGGCAAAGCACTGAGCCCTGAACCTCAGCAGATCTTCCATCCAATGAGTTATGCCATACCAAAACCAGAAGGCTTTGAAGAAAACAGGAACTGGAACAACTGCTCTGAATGGACTGTTGTTGGCCAAGGCTGAAAGGCTAACATAAGAACGAGAATGGAAGATGATTCAGTGTTCCAGCTATTATCTGTGGGCAAATGGCACCTATAAACTTTTGCTTATAATTCATGAACTGCTCAGAGCCCACAAAGGTGGAATGCATATTCCCTACCTGTGAGCAGGTGTTTCAAGCTGTTCAAGTGGAAAAATGGTATTTTGAATCCTTCTCTAGACGTCTACATTAGGCTTAGAGGAAGAATGGAATGCCCTTTTGGAATGCCACATAGCTAACCAGTCATTGACTTGAAAGCAACCAGTTGTCACGCCTGCAGCAGAACGCACTGCCTCTATTCCCATGTGAGTCTGCTCAGCATCAAATCCACTAAATGACTCTGGGCTGATCTGAAAACAAATCAAGATCCTGGAAGGCTGGTAAGAGATTTACACTCGCTTGAACTAGCAAGCAGTTGCTGTTGTTTGTAGGGTGACCTTTACTACATACCTCATAAAGGTCAATGATGATATTCCCCTCCAGTCCTCGACTGCTCTTCACGTTTTCCAAGGCCAGGGTGAAATACACCCCTCGGGTGTCCGAGATATACAGGTTGTAGGGTTCGTTCTGGTTCCACTCTTGTACAGCTGCAAACACCTGATTCTCATCTGTGCTGATAATATGCATGTCCTGTTAAAAGAAGACAAAAGGCCTATTACTGAGGATCTCTGTATTTCTCTGCCCTTTGGGACATGTAGTAATTACCATGACTTATGAAAGAATGGAGATGGAGCATGAATTATAGGTGTGTTAAATAATTTTCTGTTAGAGCAAGCCAATAAATTACCACCATTGTGACATTTTTGCATTTCTTTTTTTTTTTAATCATCACCAGATGGGCAAAGGGTTTTTGCTTTCTTCATTTTTGGTAGCTTCAAGGAATTTAATCCAGATTCATTTCTTATTTATAAATTTGAAAGTCAGTTTTATCACTCATGGAAGATTCACAGCCTTGGATATGGCATCCTCATAGTCACTAAACATGGTGTAGCCCCAGGATTAAAGCAGTGATCATTTTCATCCACATGCTGAACTAATGGTCTTGTGATTCCAACTGGTACAGAACCAGTTTCAAAAAAAAAAGGAAGTTCACAATTATTTGAAGCAGAGGTATAAGTATAGGGATGACTTTGAACCGATGCTGGTAGTGATTTTTAATAACATACTTTTCTATTGAGAGTTATCTAAGATCTATTGTCCCACTATTTGCAGGCTATCAAAAAATCCACCCACTACCCTTTGCTGGATTTCTGCTGCTGACCAAGATATGATGGTCCAGCAAGGGTTTCCCTGTTTAGTTTATCCAAAAGATTCGACAGTGCATTTTTTCATATTCTTTGAAAGTACTTTCATGGAAATGATTTCCAGGGTGGTGATGAGTATTGAAGCACTTCATCCATGCCACTGTTGTTGAACAAGCTAACACTGGTTCAGCTAGAAGCAAAATCACTGTGGTTATGTGGGACTTCATTTATCTATTTGTATCTACTTAAAATTTCCCCAGGGTGCCAAGGAGACTTGATTAATTTCTTGCACTGCTTCTGCATCAAGAAACCATAATTCTGGAAGTCTCCCAAACGACAGAGTGACCTGATTTTGGAAATAATATCTGAGGGACGATCAGCTCAATATCCCCATTCTGCCTAGCAGGCAACTTAATCTTCTGTGTGAGGTATCTAGATAAAAAG
>VZTM01006232.1:259199-312746 GCA_013400555.1 Jacana jacana | reverse complement strand
TTTTTAAGACAGAAAGGTTGGTTTCAAACACTGTTCAAATTCACTGTGCATTACATAAACTAGTCCCCTACCCAGACTAGGTCACCTTGACAAAGGTTTAGAAATAGAAATCTTTGTGGTCTGTGGTCTTCCTGAGCTAGTTAATATGAAGCCACCCACAACTCTGCTGGCAGGAGTTCTGTGGAGCTTTTCCCAGCCAGGACCTCATCTTTGCGTGATTTACATGCACAGTTACAACAGTTCCAAAAAATGATCAAGCTTTCAATAAAGTTTTGGCAAGCACTGTGGCAGAAAATGAATTTTGGAAGGCCCAACTTAATTTATTTTGATGAACTTTTCCTACGAGCAAATTCTCCAACACTGTAAATCCCAGAGATTATGATAGTGTTTTGCCCTCTAATACCTCCTTTTAGTTCACATTTGATGAATGTCACCCAATTATTTGCTGTGAGCTCATCTGTCATGCTCAGTACAGAATTAGCTGAGTTTCTTTTTACTCCTCCTTTGCTAATGACTGGCTCATTAATCTGTTTTGCTGGATTTCTATTTTATGTGTTTAATTGGGCTCCTGGCCAGTGGAAATGATTCCTTTGGACAACTGTGTTTGTCATTAAACACATCTGTCTTTCCTAACCTGTGTTCTTTCTTCCTCCCTCCATTCATGATCTACTACTTTTCTTAATACCTCCACATCTTGTTGCAAGACAAAAGTCTATCCTCAAATCCATTTACACTTAGAGAAACATGAGAAGTTTCTCTTTAACAGCTCTGAAAGTTTCATTATGCCTGCTCATCCCCCATCCTCATCTGCAAGGGGACACAGCTCATCAGACATAGAAGATACAAATATTTAAAGAACAAATATTTCACAAGGTTGCAGGGAATTATAGAAAATCTGCCACGGAATCCATTCATCTCAATAATTTCTGCGACACGCCTAGAAACACACAAAGCCATTCCTCATGTTAATGATTTAATATGATTAGTAAGAATAGGGTTTTTTTCTTGTTTTCTTTCTTCCTCTTATTTATTTATTTATTTGTTTGTTATTATTATTTAGATAGAGGTTTGCTTAACCAAAAAACTGCACGTGTACAAGAGTTTGGAAAGCAAGCAGAATGAGGCAGGATGTCCTGGAACACAAAGACACCCTAGATGATGTCAGGGACTGTAGACCACAGTGTACCAGGCTTCCTTCTCATCTTCCTGGCTAGCTGATGCTGGGACTCATAATTTCCAATGTAAGGCAGGTACTGCTGTAAGAAATATGGAAATAGTAAATCTCTAAAATGACCTTAGGCTAAGCAAGACCCCACCTGCCTCCCACTGCTCACAGAATTCGCAAAAAGCCTAAAGGAACATGCACAGATGCCAACAATGAGACACCATATATTAGAGGCACAGTCTTGGTGAAGAAACAGTAACAGCGTGCAGAGAGTAGACACTTCATAAACTAATAGTTAAAAAAAGAGAGGGCTCTTTTCTAGATAATTTATCAGCCTAGGTGGTTTACATGAACTCTTTCTTGTCCTGCACTGTTATTGGAACAGGTCATCTACTTTTTACACTGTTGACAATGTTCAAATCAAAACAGAACTGGCAGCAGCACAGGTCAACCCACAATGACCAGACATGTTTAGATATTTGTGGTTCCTGTAATTTACCTCGCGCTTCAAGCACAGTAACAGTGGCCATTCAGTCCACTACAGAGCCAAATTTTAAACTTACTTGTTGATAGTAACTCTTTTGATGTTATATCCAATAAACCCCCCACTTTCTTCCTGGGGTGACTTCCTTGGCTTGTAGAGTTCCCTCATTCCCGGTACCGCAACATTAATTGGAAAAGTCAGACATACTGCATCAGTATTGTGACAGCATCCTAGAGATGTGTTCTCTATCTCCCCAGGGTGCCCTGGCATCCCTTCTCCCTGCTGCAACCTTAGTTACCCTTTCTCCTTCTTGTGGACATGAAATCTAAAGGAAATTGTGGAGTAAAGCACGGAGGAGCGATGACACATTAAGCAGGCAGATTGCTCCACTCACACCTTTAGCAAGGGATTTTGGTGTTCTTCAGAGCCAGCTACTGTCCTAGGCCTTGCACAGGGTTGCCAGCTTGAGGATTGAAAAGCTGTGCCTCCTCACCAAAATCTAACTCCAATGCCAGTCACAAGGGACTCAGAAGATGAGGAAGAACACATCTGCACAAGTCTAGTGTAATGTTCTTCCTTCTTGATTATCCACCATGGCCATGACAAACCACCTTCCAGACACTTCTGTTTACTGAGGCTCTCCACTGCCTGAGCAGAAATCACATCATGAAAGGTACCATCGAGTCTGAATGATCTCCATGAGGTTTTCATTAATATCACCCCTTCTGCACAGTTATTAAAGCAACATGCAATTACCTGAGTGTTTGGAAATACCTATCTCCATGCTGCAGAGACATTGAGATTACTGTCTCTATGCATGAAGTACCCTCAAGCTGCTTGCTAAATTCAGCAGGTTTTGAAGACACACCACTTTTTAGAGTGTCAGACCCATCAGTGAAAATTTGCTAAGACAAAGGAGCATTTATTATACTGGCCCAGTTCCCCTTCTTCTTCCTCTCCCCTCAGAGCTATGACGGCACAGCTATAGAACAGAGTAATCCCAAATGAAAACCCTGGAATTGTTTCAAAAGCAATTCCTGCAGAAAATGCACATGGTTACACCAAATCATGAACCATGTTAGAGCTGCAAATACACAGAAACCAGCTTAAGAGAGGAGCATAACTGTACACGTTAAATCTCCTTTTGAAGGATTTCAGAGGAAACATATGAGTCTGCCCAGGCAATCCTTTACGTCTTCAGCTGCAGACTCTGCTGATAAATCAGATAACATGAGGGAAGGGGAGAGAGTGATAAAAGAAAACACAGCACAAACAGCTCTACAAACAAAATAAACACAGATAAATAAAGGAACACGTTGATAATTTTCTACCAACAGGTATCTGGGTTCAAGTTCCAAGTCTGATATTTGGCACAGCAAAGATGAAACAGGGCTAGAACTGGAAGAAAAGCACCCAGCAGTGAATAGGAGAGCAGCTAACTACTTACTGCCAAGCTTGCTGTAAGAGATTTTAACTAGCACCTGGGATGCACTTTTTTTCATCTGTATGGATTAATTTCCCCCACTGGAGTGCTGGCCGGCATTTTAAACCGGAGCAAGAGGAGAGAGATCAGCTGCAGCAGGCATTATTCACCAGTAGAACAGGTGTAATCATGTTCATCATTTAAATGTCTTCATCCTATTAGTTTCATAATAAGCTTTTAATGATTTCTTCAATAAAAGACTCAAAGACCAAACCCTACAAGTTGAAGAGTGCTCCATTGTCCCGCCAAGCCGTTTTCTCTACCATCGATTGCAAAGATAAAAATCAATCGTAGCTAAGCAGGGTGAAGTTAAAAATAAATTGCATGGATTGATTTCTGTTAAGACCTTTGGCTCCACATTAAAAAATGGAGGAAAGAAATTTATATTTGAACATGGTGTATTTAGCTTCTATGAAAATCAAGAGAAGGCTCTAGACCAGGAAATGAAAGTTTAATTTCTCCCCTCTTATCGTGTTTCACTGTTGAGAAGTTCCACGTTAAAAAAAAAGTAATTAAAAAAATCTTTTTCTTTCCTTTATTCCTGGGGAAATTTACCACTTAAGTTATTAAATTGATGGCTTGATAATCCATATGAATTGGCACAATCTCAGCTGCGTCTGTTGGTCGAAGTCTACTCACCTGATAACTGACTTCGATTCAGCAAACACCCTCATTTAGCCTGGCCTTAAATGCCCCAGAAGAGCGGCACATACACTCCTGTCCTACTACACATAAGCTCCTCCTGGTTTTCCTAAACAACCACAGTTATAACCAGTAATAGTAATAAACTACTTCTCTGAGCTAAGCTTAGACATACTTAGTTTATAGGATTAGGAACTCTTCCCTGCGCCCCCCCTACTACACCTCAAAGAGAAATGTCGCCCCCACCCCAGTTCTAAGGCTATAAATGGTAACTATTCTTCCTTTTTACTGAGCCTGGAGAAAAAGGGTTCTCATAAACATAGCCATTTTCCATCAAATGACATCTGCTGAAATTTTGGGGCATGCTCTGATGAGACTCCAGGCACCCAAAAAAGGCAGTGTTATCCAGAGGTTCTATAAGAAGCTATCAGTGATTGTGGGTGAATACTGACACCTGCGTGTGTTTAAAGGAGACTTTCTGATGCAAAAGATGACTGAATTGGTTCAACAGATTTTGGCAGAAGTGTTTGCTCCTCTGAGCCAGAGGAATTATTGCAAGAGTCCCACTCAGCTGCACCACACAACATCTGGAGAAATTTTGGGTTTGCTGATTGTCGCTCATGATAGTCCCTGCTGTGCAACTCTCTGAATTAAACACAAGTCTCCTAAGTGCAAAATTACTTCAGAGGGTGAAGGAGTCAGAAACATGATCAGTATCAAAAAAGAGCAGTTTGACTTAAACTTTTCACTTTCCACCTGCAATCCCTGCCATCCATACCATCTGTAAGAACTGCAGATGCTCCCACACTGCTGCATGTGCAAGCTATCACAAACTGGGCATAATTAGTCTGGAGGAGGCTGAGGGGAGACCTCCTTGGCCTCTACAGCTCCCTGAAAGGAAGTTGTAGAGAAGTGGCTGTTGGCCTCTACTCCCAAAGGAGTAATGAGAGGACCAGAGGAAATGGTCTGAAGTTGCAGCAGGGGAGGGTCAGATTAGCTCTTGTGAAGAATTACTTTAGTAAGAGGGTGGTCAGGCATTGGAACAGCCTGCCCAGGGAGGCTGTGGAGTCACCATCCCTGGAGGTATTTAAGAAATATGTAGATGTGCACTTCAGGGCAAGCTCTGTGCCTGCAATTGTAGGGTTTTTTTCTGTGTATATGGTTGGACTCAGTGATCTCAGAGGTCCTTTCCAACCATGACAATCCTGTGATTCTGTGAATCGCTATCCCCTGCTTTTAAATGCCAATGCCACAGACCCCATCTCATTCAGGAGGATTATAAACCAAAGACAAGACTCACTCTATCTCTTCTCAGCTTCCCTCAGACTCCCTCCTTTCTTCATCATATCAACCTCAAAAAAAAAAAAGGGGGGGGGGGGGAAGGGGGCAATCACCAGAGCAGCTTAGCTTTTTGGACACCAGACCATCAGATGTGCCAGCACAATCTGACCTGAAGGAACCTGGATTCATGAGGGAGCTGTGCAGTGCCCAGGTTTGTCAGGAGACTGAACCACAAAGGAAATGGCATAGAAGGCTGCAAAGAAAGCTTCCCAAGGGGAGAAACGGCTGAAGGACCAGGTGAGAGACAAGACTCTCTGATGAATTTCAGTCCGCACTTAAACACCTTGATAAATTATTCCATGGGAGTGGAAGAAGGAAGTAGCACCTATGTTCCCTCTACTTAAAGGCTTTGGAAAGCAACAATGTACTGTCTCTTCGTGTGCCTCTCCGGTTAATGGACAAAGAACTTCCCATTTAGAGTGGAAACAGCAGATTCTGAAGACAAAAACCAGCACTTTTCAATCAAAACTTGTAGGTGTCGTTCCTTGTCCTTATGGGGTTAGATGACCAGCCAAAGGCAGATGTGAGAGTGTTAACCTCCAAAGGCATTTATTTGGCCTGTTAGAAAAAACAGGCCTCATCTCCAAATGCAAACCAGGTATTGGCTTCTGAATCACAGAGGAGTCTTCCATGCCTAATAACTTTGCCACTGCCATGGAAAGTGCTGAAATTCTGAGCCACTTTTGAGATCAACTTTAGCTGCACTCCATTGCGATAGCAGACTCTGCACCATTCCAGAGAAAAATAAAGACATAAAAAACCCAATCAAGATCAGTATTGATCCTGCATCCACACACCTCTGTACTGCCTTACAGCCAGTTCCAATCAAAAAAGCCAGATTTACCCTGAGGGTCTCCAAGCACTGACAGAGACAGGAGTTTAAGGGAGGAATGGGGACAGTGTTAACTGGATGCTGAAGTAGACTGGTGTGACCTCTGGGAGTACAGCCACACACGGTAGGGTTTATGCAAGGAAAACACAAGATTAATAGGGGGAGGAAACATACTTTATGAGAACCACATCTACAGCTAGGAAACAAAACAAAACAAAAAAAGAATGAACAATTTTCATTGACCAAATCCTTCCTCAAGTCCCTTAGGATCTCATGAGTATACCCCAAAGCCTGTCTCTTTTCTAACTCTACCAAGTCCAGTCTCAAAAAATACCACCTCTCCCTGCAAACTTTTTCTCATTTACATCCTAAAACCACCACTTATAGCAGCAGTACTGCCGGCAGTCTTCATGTCACACATTCTGAAGCGTTTCATCGTTGTCATTATTGTCCCTCTCCCGATACCTAGGATTCCATACAGACATACAGTCCTTAACGTGGGTCTACACCAGCACATTGGGAATGTCATCAGACCCCCCTAGCAACCAGGCTGGTCCAAGGCAGGACTCCAGCCACCCAGCAGAACCACTGAGCTGTTGCACCTCAGACAGCTTGCACATAACCTGTGGGTGACTGGGAACAACTACATTAACTTTGCAATAATTAGATCCCCACAGCAGCTGTAGGTCTGTCCACAAGAACGTTGCTTTCTGCAACCACTGTCCCAGAGCAAAGTTGATTTCCAATGAAACACTGTCGTGTTCATACCCCCTTGAGTTCTCATACCACCACAAATAAGGAACACTCTACCAAGACCTTTTTTGGCCTAGACTGTCCTCACTCTTTGCAGTAAGTGATGACATTTGTTTGTGCCCTCTTGCATTTTCAGTGGAAAGGTTTCATCTGCAGGTAAGGAAACATACACAGATGGTTCATGCTCTTCTTTTTAGTCTTTCAAGGGCAAAGTAGCACTGATGTTACTTGTTTATTTATAGTAAAATAAGTTTCTCTTCACACCATGCTTTCTCATGCAGAATATCCTGAAAAATAATCCCTTTTTTCATTAAAGTCTATTGTGTGTCTATTACATGCATTGTTTTTCAGCAACCTGGGCAATTCCTTTAGAAACCTTGACACCAGACCTGCTTGAAAAATATTTTCCCCAGGATTCTCTCTGTGATTTATTTTTACAATAGAAATTCTCCAAAATACAAATACACTAGATTCATACATAAAACGAAAGACTGTCTGTGGTGGTATGCCTGACCTCTGGGTCTTATAACGTAGGCTCTGCACAGGAGAATACCGTAGCGGTTCAGGTAATCATCAGGAAGTCCAATCTTCTAGGCAGTTGGGGGTTATCTTTGAACCTAAGTTTAGGAAGTGATGCTATCTCAGTAGTGAGAACTCAAGAGTCATCAACAAGGAAAGGTATGGTACAGCTGTAGAGAATGGCATACTACAGCTGGAGAGGAAGTACAGGCTCCACTACTGCACAGCTATATAATTGAGCACAACTGATGCTGACCTTAATGGCAAAGTTGCTCATCATATTAGCTCCTTTTTGATACAGTAAATAAATTCAGACATATTTCCATGGTTTTCTTACAAATAAATGACCTGCTTTGCAAGCTGCATGAATTCTAAGTATTAACCATGAAAGATGAGGATGATACTGGCTCCTGGCTACATCAGAGCAATTTTGGGAACTGAATGAAAACTTAGACCCACAACACAGGGCAGAATTTTCTCTTAATGTATATATTTATGCAAAATTATCAAATCTTAGTGATGTGCTAGGCATCCTTATGTAACTATTGATCAATCAAATAGAAAGTCAATCAATAAATTCAGAGCTATCACATTTTACTCATAAGAATTCTTCTCACTCTCTCTTAGTAGCTATTTTTTCCTTCCTCCTTCATTACCTTCTACATTTTTCATCATGTGCAATGTTATTTATCTCCTTTGCCTGGTAACCAGTCCCAATCTTTTCAAAATCTTTTCACAGGCAAGTTTTTCTCAAGTACAGAATCATTCTCATTTTCTTTCTTTGCACTGCAATTCTGCAACACCCTTTCAGAAGTGCTGCATCAGAGCACTCCAGATGATAAGGAATCATTGATTTATAATGGCACTATAATATCCATATTCTTCTTTCCCCTATCCATTATGCACCACAGCATCACATTTGCTTTGAGTGCGTAGTTACACAGGTTAATGCTTCCCAAGAATTTTAAAACTACTGGCCTGATCATCAACTTGACTAGAATGGATATTCACTAGTAAATAACTGTATGCAGATAATCTAAAATGTTGCTATCAATAGCTGGGATTCATCTTCCCTAATTTTAGCTGTCAAAAAGTTAGGAGTCTTCCCTAAACTATACTTAAGTTCTTTCTAATATTAATGAGCAAGGCGTGTTCAGAGAGAGACCTACCTCACCCTGCAATAGGTGCAATAGGAGAAGATAAATTGCCCCTGAAGATTTTGACCTCCCCACTCACTTTAGAAGACTACAGACACTGGTTTAGATTAGAATCTATTGTTTTCATAACAGAAGTTGAAAGAAACAAGTTCCTCTGTCTACTCCAAGACATTACTTTTGATTTGCTCCAGCCTGGACAGATCAGAACTCACGCACACATCCTTTATGCAGCTACGAAACCTCACAGTGTCCTTAACGTTTAATTTGGTATTTATTTATTCATCTCCATCTAATATTTGAAATTCGAAAGAGCTGACTCCCATATTTCTGTCCAAGATTATCCAGACTGAATGCCATGCATGAGACGTCACACACACAGTCAATCTGACGCATCCCATAATAGGCAGCTCAACATCACATGGCTTGTGAGCCTAATACATCCAGGACATATCAGCACTCCTACATATGTACTGAGCAAACACCCTGCATAGCCCATCGCCCGTACGCTGGACACGGTGGATTTAACACACCTTCAGCTCAGGGAGGTGTGTGCTGTGAATCTGAAGCGCCTGCACCTTCCTCGAGCACTGCACGGACTCAGCCCATGCCCAGTTTCTGCAGCCACTTACAACAGGCTGCTGGGCAGGCAGGAACCCTGCAAGCGGGATCCAAAACTAGAGGGAAAGTGACAGGCAACCTGTGAAAGGGAGAGCCTGCTGCCCAAGGAGGCAGACGTGTTCAGCACGTATGTTTAATACTTTTTTAAAGTGTGATGACATGACTTTCAATTCAAGCACCCATTAAGCTATAATAAAGCATTGCAAAGGATAGCCAAGGCACTTGAAGTATTACATATCATAGAATCATAGAATGGTTAGAGTTGGAAGGGATGCTAAAGATCATCAAGTTCCAACTCCCCTGCCCTGGGCAGGGACATCTCCCACCAGACCAGGTTGCCCAAAGCCCCATCCAGCCTGGCCTTGAACCCCTCCAGGGATGGGGCAGCCACAGCTTCTCTGGGCAACCTGTTCCAGTGTCTCACCACCCTCACAGCAAAGAATTTCTTTCTGGTATCTAATCTAAATCTCCCCTCTTCCAATTTAAAGCTGTTACCCCTTTGTCTTGTCACTACCCTTCCCGAGAAAGAGTTCTTCTCCAGCTTTCCTGTAGGTTCCCTATATATACATACATGCATGTGTTCATATACACACAAACACACACACCTCTTTTTAATTGGAAGCAATTGACAACTATTCACTTGAGCCGCTTCCTGCTAATTCAAGGCAGAAGAATCTGCACACCAGGTGGATGTCCTCACTGAAAGCCCAAGTTTCTAAACAGAACAGCTTTGGTTTACAACAAGGTGGGAGCTGTAGAATGACAAATGTCTGTAAGGCCCCCTGCTAGCCTTGAAGAATTAGATGTTCCACAATACCCTCAGCCACAGGCATAAACCACCAGATTAAGGGGGTCTCTTACTCTTGACTTGCAAGTGTTCTTCTCAGTGTTTTCTAGCATTAGGTTTTTCCATGATAACTAAGGGGCAAGCAGGCTGGTTTTCAAGGGGAAACAGGGGGGCTGTGGTTCCCATAGCCATTGGTCATCCCCGGAACAGCAGAGTGCCCTACTCCCAGGAGAAGTCTGCCAATGTTACTCAAGTGCACGGAGTTTCCGCGTTGCAGTCCTCCCACGTCACAGGGATCCAGTTTTCCACCAAATCCCAGCACAGAATCATCAGCCTTCCCACTGAAACTCCCATTTCTACAAAAATTTCACAATAAGCAGAGCATAACTTTCTTATAATTTGGATACATTCAAGAAAAAACTTTCCCCACGGAAGTAAAATAGGTGTTCAACATCACACAGTCTTGCTCAAAAAGGGAAGCATATGTCCTCTCTGTACCACCTGGCTCCAAGCTCCATTTCACCTCATCCCGTTCCCCTCCTTCAGCATTGGTGACAAGCATTTCACATCATCCTGTCTGTAATGTCTGTTTCTCCTGAGCTTTCTATAACCTGGAATCACTGCAGTCTGGCTCCCAGTTTTCCCCCAGATAGCCCATCTTGAGGAAGTGTTCTTCCATAGAGCACTATTCATTCTTACATATCCACAGGTATGAAATGGGGAGAGATGGCCTTGTTCCATCCTGCCCATGTATTTTCAGAAAATCTCAAAAAAAAAAGAAGTTGTTACTCATTCAATTTCTGTCTCTTTCTCCTCATCTCCAAAATCATCATCAACTAGCTGACAAATTTAATGCCATCTTCCACTTTGAAGTTGCCCTGTAACATCTTTTTCCAATCTCACTGCTATTTTCCCCTCCTACTGCTCCATTAGCATTACCTGACTGTCAAATCAGCTTAAACCTCTCCAGTTGTTCAAATGATCACTCGCACCTTTCCTTTGTTCTTCTCCGCTCTCTCCCAGTTCATCAACTAGCTGCTTTGTGTTTTCCAAGTAGCCACAACAATAGCAAGTTAGAGCTCCTGTGAAACCCACAGACTGTTAACCACTATCAGTGAATGAACTTTCAAAATACATTAGATTCAGCCCCTGAATCTGAGCAGAGGTATCAACTCTTCCTTATTCCCAGACCGCCAATTTGTGGCAGGCTCCCAGCTCTCATGACTTGCTGTCCCACGTAGCTGTTCTAACACTATGCCTCCTCTCTTGCACAGAACGAATACCTATCACGGGCAGAATTCATGTCACGGTCGTATCAAGCCAACATACCTGGATGAAGATATATTCATCCTGAACAACAAGGGAGCTGATGTCAATGGAGCGCGAAAATGGCCCACTCCTTTTGGTCTCCAAGCACTCCTGGATCCGACAGGTCAAATAGTGGGTGTCTGTAACGGGAGAATACACACACATGAGAAATGCACAGACAGGAGCCTGTTGTCTGAAAATGTCACCACCAGCTCGAAAGAAGGTCTCCGAAGGGAAATCTTAACCCCATCTCCAACTCGCTAGATGTTATTGCACGATTTACCTCCGGCCTTTAAAACTGTAACTACTCTCCGGAGTCAGGAATTCATCACACTTCTACACCCACCATTCCCTTCTCGGTTGTGCAGCTATCCCTCAGGCAACAGGAGTTCAAGCCATAAATGGAGGGTACAAATCACAAATGCATCAGAAAACTGATGATGAGACCATATGGAGCTGAAGAAGATTTCAAAAGCCCCCCAGGTAGAATTTATCAATTCCGCTACCCTTCTAGGAATTACATGCCCATCTTCCCCCTGAAATATCCTAGCCTTGTTGACTGGTTTTAATTGTAGGAGTAACACACACAGAGGAAAACGGTCTAAACCAGCACTATTAAGTTCAACTTATTTTGCTGCAAAAATGACAAGCATCTCCCAAAACTAAGTCTTTATAGCCAACATAGGCTAGGTAGGAAAATGCCACAGACATGAAAAAGCGTAACTAGCAGAATAGTCCCAACAGTAGATATATGCACTGCAAGAGGCATCAAATCCTTCTGTCCAGAGAGAAGCTATGATCATCACACTAATGGGAAGCCTCGTCAGACCTCTGCATTGCTTAAGAGAAGGAGCAGGACTGGGAGAAGAACACAAAGAAGACATAAGGCGAAGGCCTATATATATATACACATATATACAGAACATATATACAGACAGTTGCTCGGAGTGGCAAGAAGAGATGTGCTCACTTCCAGCAAGTTGGCAGGGGTTACAGGGGATTAAGCGTTATTTCAGTCAGGCTAAGAAAGGATCTCATGAAAGACAACAATCAAAGCACTGTGTCTCTGGATGTATGTAATCTAAATATGCCATCTCTGCCTTTCGACTGCGCTTCTGAAAACTGCAAATTAGGGAGAAAATGAAAATACAACTAAGATGACGACTGCAGCGATAAAAGGGTCATATCTTTTACACTGCAGCACTTCTACAGGCTTCTTAGATTCATGCACTTGTTCACTTTTCTACAAAGGGTGAGCAGAAACCATCAAGGAAGAAAAAAGTGAGTTTATAAGGGCTGGGGTGAGCCCGGTGCAGAGATTTTAGTTCACAGCCGCACTTATTTTAATAGACTAGAATCATTTAGGTTGGAAGAGACCCTTGAGATTACTCAGTCCAACCATCACCCCCACTCTACAAAGTTCTCCCCTAAACCAGATCTCTCCCCTACACCAGATCCCTCAACACCACATCTAATCTACTCTAAAACACATTCAGGGATGGGGACTCCACCCCCTCCCCGGGCGGCCCATTCCAGGGTCTGACCACTCTTTTAGAAAAGAGTCTCTATTAGAGTCTCTATTTTCTCTATTAGAAAAGAATTCTTTTCTAATATCCAGCCTTACCCTACCCTGCTGCAGCTTGAAGCCATTCCCTCTTCTTCTATCGCTAATNCTAATTCCCTGTGAGAAGAGACCAGCACCAACCTCTCTACAATGTCCTTTCAAGCAGTTGTAGAGAGCGATGAGGTCTCCTCCCCTCAGCCTCCTCTTCCTCAAACTAAACAGTTCCAGCTCCCTCAATAGCTCCTCATAAGAGCAGCAAAATTATTAACAAGGATCTTGTCAAACTGAGCTCGAATAGATAAAAGGGAAGTTTAGAAGGACANTGCAGCCATTCCCTCCTGTTCTATTGCTCATTGCCCGTGAGAAGAGACCAGCACCAACCTCTCTCCAATGCCCTTTCAAGCAGTTGTAGAGAGTGATGCTTATATGATTCTCTGTCCCATAAAATCTGCTATTGCCCTTAGCCTGTGTCTTTCCAGTGATAGCAAAATGTGGTTCAGTGGAAAGCACTGGGGGGGTGGAGAGGCAGGACTGAAATCCTCTGACACTCAGCTAACTCCTTCCCCAGATTCAAAGACATATTCACAAACAGGCAGTCTCCCCTTCTATAGCTTTGTCCCACCAACAGATTCTTCAGAATGCCAACAGAATGCAAGTCAGAGGCACAGATATCAAGACTCATATTTTTTTAAAAGATACCATCTTTAAGAAGTTCCAGCCTACAACCAAGTTTTGAACTAATAAAGGCTCATGCCCAGTTGCACGACTGAAGGTCCGCATTTAAAGGCTGCAGACCTGGTTCTGTGTTGAGGCACTGGAAATACCGGGACTATATGGCTGATTCAGAGCAGCTCAATAGGTCTGGTGCTGCAATGAAAACATCGTCCCAGTGATGATGCTTCTGCTTTAGCAGCAGAAAGTGTTGCTGTTGCCAGCTCAGAGTATCTGGAGGTAGTTAAAGCGTATGGTAAAAAACATCTGACCTAGCAACAGTGTCAAATAACTGGAGTACTGGAGTTGGGCTTTCTCCCAGCATAAAATACCAGCAGCAGGAAAGAGGTCGGAGTCTCAGCTGGGATCAATTAAGGTTCTTCATCAACTGACACATACAAGCTTGGTCCAGAGCTGCTATTTATCTCCCTTACATGGAATCCAAGACATCTTTGTGGTGGATAAAAGCCAATTCTCAGAAAACAAGAGGGTCTTATATACTACCACGCTACCCAAATTGCTCAGCAGCCTTGACTTGTTCTTTGAGGTAGCACTAAAATTAAGCAGAACAAGGAGGAGAGGGCAGGAGCCATATTTTTAGAAGTTCGTTCCCTCCAGTATGTTCTCCCACACAGTCTCCTGGATATTCTTATCCCTCCAAAAAGGGGATAATTTGCTGCTGCTGAGTGACAGAATGGGAAGAGGAATAAAAACCTGTCACAAATAAATGCAAATAAATCACAAGTGTTGACATGACAACTAGCTTCCTGCCTACCGGGAAATGTGTCATTTTGAGTGTGTTACACCAGCAATCATATATACTCTAAGAATGGCACCTGATTAATATTCACAGGAAGCTGGTGGTGGAGAAGGGGCGTGACTCACTACCCATTTTCTATTTAGTCCGTGTTTATTTATATTCATATATTTTACAACACAAGGACTATGAAAGAAAACACAGCCACAAAAAAAATTATCTTCACACCTGTCTGCCTTTGGAGACAAAAATAAGTTTCAGTCACGCCTTGCTTCTTGCTGCCCCACAGAAAAGGAGAAATAATTCCCTTTAAAATATATTTAAAAATCAGGTGAAAATAGGAGAGCACAGAGATCACATTTGCGTGTGACTGGATCATCCTGAAGGGTATGATCCCTTTAGGAGCTACAGTGCCATTTACAGAGTACATCTTCCCCTATATAAAAAATACAGGTGGTCTTAATGAAAATGTCCATTAAGAGGAAAGAGGACATCCTAACTTCCAATCAGTTATCTCCTTCTCTGAAGGGAGTTAATTTTTCAGCCCTATTTTGCACAGCCACAAAGAAAAACGATAACCCCCCCAGAGGGGTAGATGGCATGTGCCCAAGCTGTATCATAAAAGCCTTGCCTACCTTTCACTGGGAGATGCATGCCTTAAGGAAGGTTGGCCCCTCTATCTAGGGATTAATTCCAATTCATATATCATCCCATACAACACCAGAAGTAGAGGGTTTGGGGTTTGAGTTCTTTTTATTATGTTCAACTGCAAAAGGAGTTGAGAAGATCTTCCTATTTCCTAGACTTCCACAAAAAACTTCTCGTGCTTATAACCCAACATCCCTGCTTTCTCAGCCCATCTGTGAATGAGCCAATATGGACATCAAGCAGCCTGGAAGACTTTCTGCATCTTAAATTGCAGCATCCATACCTCCACACAAACCCTTCCCACCAAATAATCTCATTTAGGATTAGGGAATGCCTTTCTCAGCTGCGATGCCATTTTCCAGTTGAGGAGCTCAAATTGCCTCCCCATTGCTAATTAACATAGTCTCCCATCTTGAGAATTCAGGGTGTGTTTTTACCCATTTGAGAAGTGAAGCAATTTCTTTGCAGTGATAAATGGGCAAAATAAGCCAAGCTACTAAGTCTCATCTTCACCAGCCAGTCACAACAGCTTCAGTGGGGAGCAGGAACACAAGAGGTTCTCTCTGAACGAAAGATCATAGAATGGTTTGGGTTGGAAGGGACCTTAAAGATCATCCAGTTCCCCTTGCTGTGGGCGGGGACACCTCCCACCAGACCAGGTTGCTCCAAGCCCCATCCAGCCTGGCCTGGAACCCCTCCAGGGATGAGGCAGCCACAGCTTCTCTGGGCAACCTGTTCCAGTGTCTCACCACCCTCACAGCAAAGAATTTCTTTCTGGTATCTAATCTAGATCTCTCCTCTTCCAATTTAAAGCCATTACCCCTTGGGTTGGAGTGGGTCCCAACCCAAGATGTGGGTCCCTGAAGGGAGACACTGAAACAGTCAAACATGTCACTGTGCTGAAGACCACAAAGGGCAGACCTACACGCAGGTTACTGTGACTTACAGAAGCACAGAACAGCAGGGGCTGCTCCTCCTTGGCAGGGTTAACAAGCCAGCCAAAAGCAGGGACGGCTGGCCAGGATGGCTAACGGGGAGCAGGGCAACTGATGGAAAGAAGTAGCATTGGCAAATTGGCTTGGTTTAAGTCAGGTCCCAGTGCCAGGCAAGACTCAAAGTCATAAACTGCCAGTGAAGGTTACCATTGGAGGGAGAAAAAACTAGCTGGCCTTGATAATTTTTCCCCCAAAGGAAAAGAGGATCTAGAAATGTTGAGAAAACTGGAAATTATTCCCCAGGAAGTAGTTACCCTGTTTCATCTTTCTGGTCAGGTTTTTTCCCTTTTTCCCCCTTAGTTAAAATACAGTTTATTGCATTGTATCTGTGAGTGGGGAGAAGATTATCTCACTGAACACCAGAAAGTTTAATATATCTTTCCCAGGAGTGCTGGTGGGTGCTTGTGTCAGTGTATTTGTAATAGTTCCCTTGCATCTAACCCTGTCCTTGCTGCTGCCTATTAAACCAAGAAGGTGCAGTGCCCAAGGCTGCTACATGTTTTTGTAATTTAAAAATGCAAGCCTAGATTATTATTCTGCTACAATAGCTCTGCCAAGATGTAAGAAAAAAAATGTGAAAAACTTCATCTACTATAAAAGACAGGAACAGATGTATCAACTAGGCACTGGATTTAGCAGCATCCTGCAAGTATTTAAGGAGACTACATGCCAGGGCAGATGTTTTTTCAGAGTCCCTACCATTCCTAACAACCAGACAGACAAAACCATGGGGCAAGACGTCTTTGAGGACAGACACCAGCGCAGTGAACAGGACTTTCACCTCCTAGCACCATGAGCTAGCCTTGTCATAGTCATAGCCTTGACTCATTTATGGATGAATGAGACCCGTAGCATGTCCCTACCCACAACCATGTTCCCATGTTCCGAGCCACAGAGCATGTTTTAGGCTCTGGTGTCCAAACTGGGATTAGAAAAGTTCTTGAGTCCCATTATTTTTTAAAAAATAAATAAATAAAATTTAAAAAAAATCAAGTTCAGGAGTCTAATCCTAAACACTATTTCCCTCCTCTCCTCCCTTATTTTATTTCAGGGGTGGTGGTGGTTGCTGGTTTTGTTGTTTTTTTTTTAATAAATAAAAAGCATGGAGAAAAACAGAAGAGGAAGACAGACACTCCCTCTAGATGAATCAGGGCGAGGGACACTGAAAGCACAGATTCTTGTTCCTGAATTAAACTGAGCAATGGGACTACTCAAATGTGTGTCTGTCAGTGCATCAAGTAAGTGACTAAGCCACCAGACTGACCTAAGAGGCATTAAAAAGCCTCCCTGTCCTTCTCCCCACTACTGAGGAAAACTTTCACCAGGAACTTTCTGATCAAGAGGAGGTAACTGCAGGGACCCATTTTCCAGCAGGTGTAAGTGCCTCAGCCATTTCAGTGAGAGCATGAAGGCTCACTTTGGCTCCAGAGCCAACCAGGAGAAAAGTTCAGCCTCCCACTCCTAAGCACCCTGAGCTCCACCATTCCACTCCAGGTGAGGCTACAGCTTTGAGGC
Organism: Jacana jacana; assembly: GCA_013400555.1. NCBI lineage: Eukaryota > Metazoa > Chordata > Aves > Charadriiformes > Jacanidae > Jacana > Jacana jacana. Next base: position 295,467 of record VZTM01006232.1, on the reverse strand, counting down.
AGCTGATGCTTTGAAACAGCAACTAATATGGTTTCCAGCCTTAAAAAAAAACAACCACAAAAAATCCTAATTGGAGCAACACAGCCCTTTTGTGCTGCACTCGGCTGGGAGAGGAGTCACTTTGGTGCTGTCCCCTGGTGGGACATGCCAGCCAGGTTATCGCCTGTGCCCACCCTCTGCTGGGACAACGGTTTGCAATTGCCCCATTACCGTATCACCTCCACACCACCAACTGCCAGTTTCAAACCACTGAATTTATGCATTAAAACAAAGCACAAACATCAACCCCCCGAGCGAACCAGACCCGAAGGAGGAGAGTTCTCTGCGAACCGGGGAGGCGTCTCGCAAATGAAGCATCTACATCCTTGATGCATCCAATATTCAAATAGCTGGGTGAGCAAGTTTAAACTTAGTTTGAAAACAAACTCTATCAGCAGTTTGTTTGCCTACTTGCTTGCTTTTTTTTTTAAAATAGCTTTTGGCCACTTCACCCAGCATCCCTGCGACAGCACACACTGCAGCAAAGGCACTGGAGAAGCCTCCCTACCTCGCCCACCCACCTGCCGGCCTGTTTTGGTTTTTCCACATATTGAACAAACAGCTGTCACCCTTGAGCTTTTATTGCCTGCTTATTTATTCAGCTGTCATCACTAAATAGCAGTGGGAGGCCAATGAGTGATTTTAGAAGATCCACAGCCTCAGAGAAGCCACCCTGATAGACAGGAGCTTGTTCACACAGCATCTGCCCTACACAGCACTTGACTAAAACAGAGAAAAGTTTGCAACCAACAAAAATGAGGCTTTTTCCTCCCAGAAAACCTCAGTCCTATGCCGCTTTCTACACTGTCCCTGTAGTGTCAAAGGGAGACATGTCCCATTGCTGTGTAGCATTGAGCTGGAGTAAAGCTGGCTCCACCCCAGGAGCAGATGCAGCACCAAGCTGTAGTTCCTGTGAGAAATACCTAAAATACGTAGGACAGAGTGGTGGAAAAAGTCAACTGACTCCTAATACTTACTGTTGTCTTAGTTGGAGGTTAATTACACAGGAATCCATTCTACTGCAAATGTGGCTGGATCCATTTCAATGAGATGTTAAGAATTATATGTTTTTTTCTTTTTCCTACATGAGATCCAGGCACCTTTTAAGGTCTGCAATGGTTTGGTATGGAATACTTATTTCTTATACCATTAGCAAAACTGAAAACTCAACATGAGACAAAGGGTACCTGGGAAGTAGGGACATTCTGGGCAGAGAAGTCTGACTGTAGGCCATTTCTCAAATTTCCAGGTAGAGCCCAGCTGTCCTGAACACCCTGTAAATGCACAGAGGCTGCACTGCACAGTGCTGGTATCCCTGCTCTTTATGATTCATGTAAAATACATGATTCTGAAACAGCTAAACAAGGAACAAAAAAAGATGGCTTTTTAGCCCAAAAAGTTGTGCTTCTACACGGTCTCTCTGCAAACACAAGCCCTGCAGCCTCTGAATTCCCCCCCAGGGGTTAAGTATATGGCTCACATCAAATCCCGTGACCCACATCTTTCCCGTCAATTAAAATGTAAACAGGGAGAGAAAATGAGTAAAGTGAAATTCTATTCCTATTCCATTCTTGACTCAAATCCCACACTTTCAGCATTGGCTTCAGGCACTCACGTCCATCAGCTGTTCGGGCTTCCATGTGCACAAGGTCAGGTTCTCTATCCAAACCAGTCACCGACCTGGGGAGGAGAGAGAGAGAAAGGAGGCAGCTGGTTAGATAAATGGCTGCACGAGAGGGAAGGAAAATAAAATTAAATCAAGCCTAACCTTGTGTAACTCCTGGCATGTGGAGCCTGACCTCCTACCAACTCGTTTCTTTTGTGCTTCCATGCAGCCCATTCCCAGGGGCCATATACGAACCTTTAAGGAAGACACCTTCCCAAGACCCAGCGAGTGGACTTGCCTGTTCCTTGTCTACAAGACCAAAGCTACAATGACCATTCTTGTGCAGGCAAAGCAAGCTGACTCCAAAATCCAGTAAAGCCAGCGCTTTGTTTTAATGCTGAAGGAAAGATGAGGGCACAGCAGCCTTGTGCTTACAGAGAGCAAATTATAAAGGGGTTTTACTTGGCTGATTAGCAGCAGGAGAGACTGGGTCTCCCGATCTGCTTGCTCCTGGCTTTGCTGGGCAATCTTGCTGTTGTTTACCTCAGTTTCCCCATCTTCAAAAGAAAGACAATGATGCATATATGCATGGTGAAATTCTGATTAAAAAAACCCCAAACCCAACAAACTCAAGGAAGTACTTGTCATTCACTCCACGATCACAAGCCACGGTCCTTCTCATGAGAAAAGGTGTAATGAGTTTCTTTAACCTCTATGGTTAAAACCCAAGAACCCCAAGTCAAATCTTCCCGTGCCTTGTTCTTTTACTCCCTAAAAATATTTTGCAAAGCACGTTACACAAAGATAGTTTTCCTCCTGGCAGAGGCAAAGTCAAGCCCAGAACAGAAATGTTATTATTAGCGTCCTGGCTGATAAGAATCATTTGGAGATGAACATTTAGTCCTAGCAATGGCTGGCAGGGGAAAAAAAAAAAATAAAAATCCATAGATGTCCACGTGATTTATGGAGCTGCTTCTCCTGAGTTAACCAAGGGGTTAGATTAAAAAGGGACAACGACAAAAATCAGTTTCTAATTTGGTGGAAGCTGAATTTGATACAGTAGATTGTAAATAATAGATTCCCTCTGAGCCAGCCAACATTCACAATTCCCTAATGTTCTGAAACACTTTTATCACAACCTTTTGCTGCTTTCATCCTTGGGGCATCAACAGCTAAAACAGTTGGGAAAAAAAAAAAAATAGAGAGAGAGATGTGGGGAAAAAAAAAAGAAAAGGAACAAACAAAATACAGCTGCTCTGTTTTGTGGATCTCACAGAAAACTCAGCGATGGGAGCAATGACAAAGATATGAATGTGCCGGGGTACAGCTACCATCAGCCCGTGCTGCCAATGCCAAAACCAACTATGTTCTGACCCACTGTGTAGATAACTGAAACTGGCACTGCTTTGTTAACTAGAGCAGCGCATCAATAGCTAGTCCATTCACAGCACACTGTGAATTGTGGCCAAAAAAAAACCCCAACACAACAAAACAAAGCCGCGCAGGCACAGCTTTCATCATGCCGCTCCCAGGGAGAAACAGCCTGCTCCTTAATCGCCACCATCAGTTTTAGGGTGAGCCCACAAGGAAGAAAGCGCTGTTTGTTACTGATAAGGGATGCCAGAATGGGCCTGAGTCCCTGTGACTGTGTAATTATTGGGGTCAAATCATCCGAATATCTGGACACAGTTAAAAGTGACAGCAGGACAAATAGAAATTCCTTAAAATGTCAGTGAAAAACATTATGGTGTGCAGCAGCAGCATTTCCCAATATATATAGAAAGGGCACGCATCTTTCTAGTCCACAGCAGGAGTTTTCTGCCTTTTCCCCATAAGTAGCTGTAAAGGCTTTAATTTCAACTATTCAGCAATCATCACCCTTGCCTATGACATGCCAATCGGGACAAAAGTACGTGCTTACCAACATATCTATCCATCACAACTTTATCAAACAATAGGGTAATTTCAGTGCTTTTAGGTACACATGGGGGAACGCTTTAGGGACCTGCCCCCAGCGCTTCCCAACAGGCTCCTTACTTAAATCCAGCCTTCACCCTGGAGGTAGCACTCTCCAGGCTTCCTTCTGGAAGCGAAACACCAGCCTTCTACCCAGAGATTTTTACTGTGTCTGAACATCACAATGCCAGGCTCCCTCGTCTGCTTCCCACAACACCTCCCGAGTCCCTGCTTTCCAGATTGGGGGTGTGTGTGTGTGGCACTGTGCTGCTCCCCCCACCAGTGGGGAAATCCTACCCCAGGCTCTGGTAATAAGAAACATCAGTAGAAGGCTTGCCACAACAACATGCGTTTCAAATGGGACTGTAATTCAAAGAACCTAAGCATTTCCAAACACAATCCAAACCACTCATTACCATCGTGTGTTTGCATACACAAGCTCTCTGGATTATGTCTATTACGTGGGCACCAGGGGATGACAGGAGCCTCCTGAAACATGTCATCCTAGCTTGAATTTCCTTCCCAGTGCTATCTACTTGTTTCCTTAATTAGTTCTGACAAGCCTGATGGTTCTTTTCAGAACGATGATGATGAAAAAAGGACCAGCACACAGCACTCCCCAAGTACTCCTCTGCTCGCTGAATACCATACTTCAAGTGGAAAAGCTCACAAAGCAATCTCCTGCAGCCCAAAAGCAAGACAAGCTCCCCTTATCTGCAGGCAGATAACAAGCCTGTAAAGCAAAGCATCGGTCATCCTTCCTTCTCCCAAACCAAGTTGCTCTCTTATATCAAAGACTCTGATTGCAAAACAAATCCCCAATCAATGCTGCTGCTTCATGCCTTGCCTCACGTTCGTTCCCTCTGGCAAAGAACACAGCTTTGCTTTGCAGTGTCCTGACTCCCGAATAAGGGTATTTTCACTAAACGATCATTTGTCTGGAGAAGCTTTACATGAAGAATGCAAAAAAGTCAGGCAGTGGAAAGAGCAAGATGTGAATGCAGGTCATGGAGCAGCGCTGCAAAAACACACACACAGGTTGTAAAGCTGATCCTTTATCCCATGTAGTAATTTCTCTGGTCTGGAGAACTCACTACAACGATGTCTCATGTCTGGCAATAAAGGAGCAGCAACAAAACAAGAGGAGATGCCTTCGCAGCCTTGTATTTTCTCAAGCTTTATCTCTCTCAAGAACACTTGGAGGATGCACTGCTCAAAACTATGTGGACAGATACCAGCATCCTCTGATTTACCATTTCCCTTGCGTGTACTCTACAACCAAGCAGGGCACACAGATGGGGAGGCTGGGGTTGGGGGAGTGTTTCACCGTGCTCTGGCTGACAAACAGGTCTATTTCAGAGCCTTACAAAGACAAGAGTATTTAATAAGAAGCAAAAGCCTTATGAAGAGTGATTGAAGGAGCTGGGAGTGTTAAGTTTGAGGAAGAGGAGGCTGAGGGGAGACCTCATCGCTCTCTACAACTGCTTGAAAGGATGTTGTAGAGAGGTTGGTGCTGGTCTCTTCTCACAGGGAATTAGTGATAGAATGAGAGGGAATGGCTTCAAGCTGCAGCAGGGCAGGTTTAGGCTGAACATTAGGAAAAAATTCTTCCCAGCAAGAGTGGTCAGACCCTGGACTGGGCTGCCCAGGGAGGTTGGTGGAGTTGCTATCCATGAATGTGTTTCAGAGTGGTTGAGATGTGGTGTTGGGGGATCTGGTGTAGGGGAGAACTTTGTAGAGTGGGGCTGATGGTTGGACTGGATGATCCCAAGGGTCTTTTTCAACCTGAATGATTCTATGATTCTCAGCTTGAAAATGGTTTTCCTGCCACATGATCAGACCTCAGCTCTGTGTTTTGTATGTCTACAAGCTCCAGATAGCAAAAACTAAACAAAGGTCCACAAAATAGACCCTTGTGCACTGCTGCCTTTGGTGGCTGTAGGGAGGAACTGCAGAATTCTGACATGCTAACTCAACATTCTCCACCATCCCATTTCATTTATCACCACTCAGATGAGAAAATGCTGAGAAGGTACAGGCTGAAGTGACAGAAAAGGTCATTTATTTTTTCCTGCTGACACATTCCCCGACTGCTGCAAAGGCAGTTTTTGAAATGTGGAGCCTGCAGCCAGTATTGCAGCTGGCACAGGATCTTTGGCCAATTAAGAATTCAAACTCTCTCTGAATCCCATTTGGAAGGAGGCAATGGTTACTTCTTCCTCTATCTTCTGCTGCTTTTCTCTTTTGTTCTCACGGTAGCTCTTGGTTTTCACAAGATCTTTCCTCCCTTCATTTCAGAAGAGGACTGGGTGTTCTTGAAAGCTGAAGGATGGGTAAGATCCTGGCAAGATCCTTATGTCCATCTTGAAGGATAACCATTATGCATGGATGCACATTTCCTAAGCCACTCTGATAGTATTTCCTCTCTGACCAGGAGGGAGAGCAAGCAAGAAGGGCAAGTAAAACACAGTATTCTGCCCTGTAAGCAGCTATTCCTGAAATATCTCCTTTTTAGACTCTGTATAGTTCAAAATGATAAATGCTAGCATGTGCAAAGGACGGAAAAAAATAGGCAGAGTCTCTGGCTTACCTTCCAACTGCACACCTCACCTCACTGCTTCTAGCAGCTCTACTGCCTTGCCATGGAATAAATTACTTTTGCCTTTTTTTCCTACCATGTTCCAGACATTTAATGACAAAAAGGCAGCATTGATGTTTAGCTACTCTACCGATTCAGATGAAAAGCGCTGGGCAACTCAGAGCGCCTGCTATTGATCCTTACCCCCTGAACCATCAATAGAGAGTAAGAGATGCTCTGTTCCTCCATCTCCCAGACCCATTAGCTTGGGAAGTGGGAACAGGTATCACTGGACGTGAGCAACATCTGTGTTAAGGATGTACAATAAGGTAAAAAATCAGGTTGCAGGGATCAGCCTTTCAAACTTGGTCTGAAATCTGCTGGATTGAGTTTTTTGCCAGGGGTGTGCCTGGTTTCCCACCAGTGAAGATGGCATTCGCCAGCTCTGGCTTTGAAAACAAAATCAAAACTTTTACAACAGACTGAGACTTTCCCAAGATGCCAACTTGGAAACTCATTTTTGCAGGTTGGGATGTCAGACTGAAGGCAATTGTCACTGCTCATGTAAAGAGAGGGAGGAAACAGATGGAGACTACTTAGCAGGATGTTGTGCAGTAGATAAGGGCTGTAAACGGGAAGGAACAAGGCACATTTATTGTACAATAATATGTAGAGGGGGAAAATACACATCCTCTTGCTGCAGGCAACTACAGTCCAATTAGTGGATGCTGCCAATTACTCTACTGCAATTTTAATCGTCTCCTGCCCCTGAAGTGAATAAGCACTTCCACATGGCACCAGGCAGGCAGAGCATGGGACTAACTCATCCAAGCCACAAAAGGGCCACATCTATAGGGGCAGACAGGAGCAGAAACCACTCCACACAATTCTTCCTCAACTGGTGTGGATGTCTTCATATAGCACCACTGCTAAATTATACACAGCTTTCCAACATGGGCCAACAGCCGACCTTCTCCATCATACATGGCATCACGTTTGCCTGCATATCAGGCAGTCTGCAGTCACCTTCAGATGGTCAAGAGAATTCTGTGTATTCATCTGTTATTTACTACAGTCAAGTCCAAAACCAGCTCCATCAGGCATTAACTCAGCACACACAACAGCCAATGTGCACACAAGCTGCAAGAACCCCAGGCCAATAACATGCCAAGGAATCACAGAATCATCCAGGCCAAAGAAACCTCTAGGGTCATCTACTCTGACCTCCCCACAGTCAGCCGGGACACCCCCAACTAGACCAGGTTGCCCAGGGTCTCCTCGAGCCTCCCCTTGAATATCTCCAGGGAAGGGGCCTCCACCACCTCCCTGGGCAACCTGTTCCAGTCCATAACCTGCCGTAGTTAACAACAGACACAAACGTTGGACTGTTGGGGGAAAGGATGTGTTTAAACACATAAGTACAGTATCATTCTCTGTGGCTGAACAGGGGGAGACGCTGCTGGATGGGGTAGGATGTGATGGGGTCTCTGAAGAGTTAAGGACAAAACCTCCTTGCATAGCATATTTCAAATGAAGCTTGGAAAAAAGGCTGGGCAGGAAGATATTGTAAGAAAGTGTCTTAGCCAGGTCCCTGGAGCTCTCTATGTCTTTTCCAGTCCTAATTTCTGTGATGTTACAATTCTGGACATCGGCAGAAGTAATTGTTGTGGGACTTAGCTTGCAAGATAAGGGAAAAAAATTGCCAAGTGTTTATTCTCAGCTAATTTCTTTTCAGCAAAGCCTATCCTTTTTAAAAAGGTCCCAATGAATTTAAAGGAGGTGTTCTGCCTAGGATCTCAAAGGAAACCAAACTTTAAAGTGTTTGCAGCATCTGCATGTGTCTCCATAGGTGCGTACATGCATCTGCCTACCTGCCCCTCACCCTGACAACCTGCTGAAGGTCTAAACCTCTAAATTATCTGTAAACTCAGTGGATTACAGGTCCCAGAACTACAAAGTTGCTACACAGTTGTTTCATGGATCCAAATCAATCCTCTCCTCAAGGGAAAAGCTGACATTTAGGCTCAACCACATCACCAACCACTAGAGAATCCACACAAGACAGCAGGCTCAGCTGCAGAAACATCTTCTTTTCCTCTTCACAGTACATAAAAGGTGACTATATCACAGAAATTAACAGCAATGGGAAAGAAATGCCACTGAACTCGACAAAACCTTTAAAGTATATATTTATCAATGGAGGAAAGCTGCTGTTGATTCATATTTTTTCTTTTCCCTGTATGCTAATATCAAAAACTAAGAAAGTACAAACGATTCTGTGCCTAGGTATCATCCAGTTAATAGGCTTAGTCCTTTAAAGTCCTCTGGCATTCCTTCCCCAATCTATACTACATACCCCAATACACATAACCAAATTTTTGTGAGACAAAACGTCAAAAAAGCATGTGGGCAGAAGGGTGAAGATCCTTCCTCACAGCCATGTCAGGATTTGGAGGGGCCAGCAGCACCGGCAGGGCATGTGCTGGAGGTGGCATCTTAATTTCCCAGTGCTGCCCGAAATAACTTCCCGTGGAGACTGAGACTCACGCGGGGAGCAGGTCTGTTGGTTCCGACAAGGCAGTGCTCATAACAAGCATGCTCACAGTCCTGCTGCTCACTCATGAACTAAGTGAGCTACTCCCATGGAGCCACTTCTCCTGGCTCATCAGGGCACAGCTGATCTGTACCCTGGGGCTTCTTCTAATTGAACAAGAACCCTTTTTTTTTTGGCCAAGTCCTAGCAGCACTAGCATCGGAATACAGTGGAAGTAATGAAGCATCAGCTCATCAAGTTCGGATGGCATCATCTTGAAGATGTCTCAAAGCTGCAGTGCATGCTTTTTCAATCAGCTCTCTGGCCCATGTGCATCCAACACAGGCAGTGATGCTTTGAGGAAGGCATTCCTAGAGAGGGGATTTACCCTAGGATGAGGCGTCTGCAAACGTCACAGAGGACATGTTTGAAACATATTCCAACAGAAGGGTTTGATTCTAGTTTACCTTTTGAAGGAAGGGACACTTCAGAGGCCCATTCGCTGGAGATATTCAAGGGGGGGCTCAAGGAGGCCCTGGGCAACCTGGTCTACTCCCTGCTGACTGCGTGGAGATCAGACTAGATGGCCCTAGAGGTCCCTTCCATCCTGGACCATTCAATGATTCTACAATACTTTATGCAGGACACTTTAATTTTTATTATTAATGTTCTAAATTTCAAGTCCTTTGAAGAAACAAGAATAAAAGTATGCTCTTGGAAACAGTAAAAAAATGAACAGATTTTTAGCTTTGTCTCCTTTCTCACCCTTTTCTGCCCTCACCATCCATCTTTTTTGGAATAAGAAGTAAAAGCAGAAAAATAGGAGAGGAAATGCAAACTGCAGAAATTAATGTGTACATATCATTTGATGATCAAATAATATTGGAGATCAAAACCTAAGCGAAATTACTGGCAGGGAGTGTGGGAGGTGGATGGTGGTGGTGGAAATCCACTCCAGAGGAATAGTTCATTCTACTTAACCAAAATTTTTGTTTCCCAACGGAAAAATTGGGCGTGAAACAGTTTGGAGGGGTGGGGGTGGTTTTTTCAGCTTTTTTGGAAAAAATAAGTAAATCAATCAGGGAAACAGCATTTTCTAGCCAGCTATGCTTCACACAGATACGTGAAACTCAAGCACAGAGCTTTTGTTTCTCTTCCAACACTGATAACTGACATCTTGAGTGACTTTCATCTCTTTCCCAGCATTTGGTTTAAAATTAGTGTAGTGCCTGCTATATCATGACGCTCAGTTAATTAACGTTTGCCCAGTGCTTGGCTATCTTCCTCTGAAAGTCTTGTAGATTGGGAGTTGCTATAGATTATTGTTTTGTTTTTTTCAAGAATCATGAATCCTCCCTGTTTCTGACCATTTTAGAAAAGCAAAGTACATGCTGAAAGAAGCCATCACTTCAGGCTGTCAGTGCTGCACCAAGGACTTCAGTGGCATCACTGTTTCCTTCCCTGGAAGGTATTGCTTTGAAGACTCATAATATTCATATATCATAGAATCATTCAGGTTGGAAGAGACCCTTGGGATCATCCAGTCCAACCATCAGCCCCACTCTACAAAGTTCTCCCCTACACCAGATCCCTTAACACCACATCTAAACCACTCTGAAACACAGTCAGGGATGGGGACTCCACCACCTCCCTGGGCAGCCCATTCCAGGGCCTGACCACTTTTGCTGGGAAGAATTCTTTCCTAATGTCCAGCCTAACCCTACTCTGCTGCAGCTTGCAGTCATTCCCTCTCGTTCTATCACTGATTGCCTGTGAGAAGAGACCAGCACCAACCTCTCTCCAATGTCCTTTCAAGCAGTTGTAGAGAGTGAGTCATTCCCTCTCGTTCTATCACTGATTGCCTGTGAGAAGAGACCAGCACCAACCTCTCTCCAATGTCCTTTCAAGCAGTTGTAGAGAGTGATGAGGTCTCCCCTCAGCCTCCTCTTCCTCAAACTAAACAGTCTCAGCTCCTTCAATTGCTCTCCATAAGATTTATGCCCCAGTCCCTTCCCAAGCTCTGTGTCCCTCCTCTGCACTTGCTCCTGCCCCTCCAGATCTCTCTTGTATTTAGGTGCCCAGAAGTGGACACAATATTCTAGGGTTGACCTCACCAGGGCTGAGTACAGGGGGACAATCACCTCCCTCCTCTGGGTTTGTCTCCTAGCAAAAGTATCTTAAACGTGACCCGTTCAAGCAATGTTTTACACCAAAATAAGGATTCTCAGTTCACTATGTGTTTAATTGCCCTCATTTGTTTTAACATTTTCTGATTGCAAATATGACGTGCCCAAAACGCTACGGCTCAGTGATTCTGCTATTAACAGCCCTAGGCAAAATACAGCACCTCTGAAAAGGTTCAGAGTGAAAGCATCGTTTAATAAACGAATGCAGAAGTAGATGAATAAAAAATAAACTTAAGCTGTCCGAAGAGAGGATGCCAGTATGAAACTTGGCACAGGCAAAACATATAGGATATGTTGATGAGCCCTATATGCCTATGGGCATTGTACATTGTATTAATTAAGGAAGGATGAGTCTCCACATTCCCAGTTGCAGGATATTGTGAAGAATCACCCAGGGATAACTTTTAATATTCTGGAAAATAAATTTGCGGTTCAGTTCATGAATTTTGGAGAAAGGCAATAGGAAAAACTAGATTTCTGTCACAAACCTTTTGTGACAGTTATTTCTTTGCATTTCAGATGTTAACCTGAAGAGAACAAATGGCTTATTTCATTCTTTGACTTTATCCATTACCCTGGAAAGCAAGAGAGAGAGGAAAGAAGAAAAAGGGAAGGGGAAGAAAGGCAGAGGGGAATAAACTACTCTATTCTGGACCTGCAAGCATAAATGCATCAACGTGTGTCCTCATCCCCCAAAAAAATCAGTCAATTAGCTGCTGAGAGTGAGATGTTCATTTTTTCCCCAACGCCCACAAGGAGAAAAGACAAAGAAGCAGGAAACAAAAAGGATTCTGGCAGCACAGATATGCAAAGACAGGCTGTGTCTGTATAAACAGCCAGGCTGCGTGGCTATGACGGGTAAAAGCAAGAGTGACAGGAGGTCTGCAGATCACCATAGGTCTTGTGACAAGACAGGTTTGCATTCAAAACAGAAGCATCGTCACAGATAGAATGGTGAGGTGATGAACAAAACGGTCACTGCCACTTTCAAGTCTCTCCATCAGGGGAAGGAAGAGTGACACTGTAGCAGGAGAGACCAGAGAAAACACAGGGCTTTTGTGGGTTTCCTTTGCTTCAAGTTAGACGGATGCACAAACAAAAAGGAGATGAGGCTGCCCAGGGAGCTGAGCACTAGACACAAACATAGAATCATAGACTGGTTAAGACTTGGAAAGGACCTTAAAGGTCATCAAGTTCCAACGCACTGCCCTGGGCAGGGACACCTCCCACCAACACCAGATCGCTCAAAGCCCCATCCAGCCTGGCCTTGAACCCCTCCAGGGATGGGGCAGACACAGCTTCTCTGGGAAACCTGGGTCAGTCTCACCTCCCTCAACATGCTGGCCACGTTGCTTTTGATGCAGCCCTGGATGGGGTTGGCTTTCTGGGCTGTCAGTGTGCACTGCCGGCTCATGCTGAGCTTCTCATCAACAAGCACTCCCAATTCCTTCTCCTCAGGGCTGCTCTCCAGCCTTTCTCCGCCGAACCTGTATATTTGCCTGAGATTGACACATCTCAGGTGCAGGACCCTGCTCTTGGCTTGGTTGAATTTCGTGCAACAGTCTCAGCTCTTCACAACAACAGAGTCCCATAGTATCCCCATCCCCAAAGCATTACCCCTTTTCAAGTAAGAACGCTCAGGGCAGAATGCTGCAATGGGAGTTTGTGCTACTCACACATCAAGAAGTAAAGATGTATGGTCAAGCTGTAGGTAAATTATGAGCTTCTCTTTGTCGGGTTCTTAATCTGTTGCTATAGATGAGCAATAAAAGGAAAGAAAAGTACAAGACCAAATGAAAAGTAATACTCTGCTGTTTTCCAGCCTCAAGGCAAACTCCAAAGTGTCAACGTACTGTTCAAATGTAATGATTAGTAGAAAATAAAAACAGAATTCTGAAGAAAATACAGCAGATCCAGAAATGGCTTTAGGGAGTCACTATTACAGACTGCCCCCGAAATCAATAGTAGAACAGAACATGTCTCCTTCCCTTAAAGATTTTCAATCAGAACCTGAAAACCAAAAATATTGTGAGCAAAACCTAAGAATCTTTCTGTACCCTTTGGCCAAATATTTGGCAGGGGTTTTGGTTTGTTTTTCTTTATTTTTTTCCCACTTTAGGCTTTTCTCCTACGGGAAGAAACCAGACCTGCTGAAAACAGCTCTGAGGTCTACAGCTATTCTCTATTATTTCCTCAGTCCTTGCTGGCGGTCATAGGTCAGTATGTTTCTGCCTTAAACTCAGCTGCAGAACTTCTGATATTTCACTAAACATCAAAATGTGTCTACCTCCCATTTTTATTGCCTTCTGCCCAATGGAGGACAATTATCTGTGAGATAATTACAGAGCTATGATAACCACTGCTATCTCCAATTCCAATTAGCTCACTACAAACATGCAAGTAAACCAGCCTCACTCACTGGCTTCTCATCCTTGTTCTGTATATGATCAGCAAGAGACAAGTTACTGAATCAACGTTATTTAAAAGAACCTCTAGTGCAGCTAATAAGATACTCCTTCCCGCTCTTACGTTCTGATGTAGCTTCATGCTCGCAACGCTTAACAATAGCGGAATTAAACTCGGCTCGTTCTACAGAGGAGGCCCAGGGGAATGCCAGGGAATGAGAGAATGGGAGTTTCAATTTCTTCTCTTGCCGAGAGTGAATTCTGCCTCATATAACTGCTGATGAATTGTCGTTTTAAGAGAGTTTGTTAATTTCCACCAGGCAGAAGGCATAAAGAGGGACCTCCTTATCTTTAATGGATGTTATTGAGCGACACAAATGGCTCACGTTTAAACGAATGCAGAAACATCTTGTCTGTTTTGCCATGATAAGACTGTTCTTTCTGCACAGCATGGGTTCAGCTCCTTCTGTTAAGTAAAACAACTGGTTTTGTTCAACTTCACGGCAGGCAAACTTCCAAAGGTAGAGAGGCTAAAGTCAGTTCAGAGAAATAAACTGGAATTTACCTGGGTCCTTCCCAATTCTTCTTGAGAAGTTCTACCTGAGGAGTTTTCACTTATGACTGAAAATCTAGTTTCAAGCAAAAATGGTCCCTGATAGTACTGATGAACTACTGAGGATACATTCTCCACTAGATTGCAACTTTCTCCAATGCAAGAACGCTTCCAGCCCCGGCTGCTGCAAAGAAACAACAGCTGTAAGAACCCTCAAGAAGGGGCATCTCTTTGAAATCCAAGTGGGCCATCCGGGATGAGGTCCGGGGCAGAGAGGCGGCCTGGTCCAGGAAGAATGTTTGCTCCACGGTGCCAGCAGGTGTTCTGCCACTCAGTGAAATGGCTGGAAAATTTTGTTCATAATCAGAGTACACGAAAAGGTTCCCAAACTGCTCAGAACACTGGTAATGTTTAAAACAACTCCCAAGTATTTCTCTTCCAGTCATCTGAAAGCAAGAAGCGTTTTTTCCCACGCTAAAAATTCACCCATTTGCCCAGAAACAGAGAGATTAGTGTGGTACAGAACAAAGGCCAAAACCTAAGCCAAATCCCACAGACAAAACAATGGGAGAATATTCCTTGCTAGCCAAAGACCACAAAATACGATGCTACTTTCCGCCCAGCAGCCTAGCTTTGATTAGCTTTGCCAAGCTACGACAGCATGGGAGATCCCCATATGCCTCAGAGAGATTCATTATTCAATATATTAATTAGAGGGCTGGCTTTCATCACTCCTTCCTACAAAGTATCACAAAGAATTACTCTGGGACTGTTACTGACAGGCTGAAATTAATTTGTGTTTGAGTTCATGCGCAGCAGGGAGAGACAGGATGAAGTCAGCCCAGGCAGGCTGCAAAGCTCTGCAGGACAGCGGTTAAGCTCCCAACCCTGGCCTGTGAAACACAGCCATGAAGTTTGAACATCTTATCTGGTACCCTGTTGCGTGAGGAGGACACAGATCCTTTCCCCATGCACTGTCCAGACAGACAGGGCACTGGGATCCAGTCCAGGGAGCAGTCTTAACTGGGAGAAATAGTGAACAAATTCCTCCTTAGACCTTTCTTACCAGTGGTTTATCTGGTCTGCTCCAGTCTCAGACTCTAAGTCACAAGAGAGGGCGAGGGACTAGAAAGTGATTCAAGGTTAGCAACGGGGGAAATAAGAGAAGAGACTGGCCTCGGGGACATAAGGAAAACTGATAATGAGAGACCAAACCAAAAGGCGTCTTGACAGCTGAAAGCCCTCACTGCCGTACAATATATGACATTTAGTGGTAAGCATTAAATTTAAATCCAATGAACAGAGATATTTCAGCCCTTACTTTTCCAGTTTAAAAAAAAAAAATCGCTGCCAGCCACAGTACATTAAAGTCATAAATACAGCTCACATCACAAACCGTACTAAAATCACAACAAATCACAAATTCTAAAAGGCAGACAGTATTTATGTAAGGATATCCACAGCTACATTAGTGGAGAAGGCGTAATCCTTCCTTCTGCAAGACATTCTGTGTTTCTCAAGCAAAGGGAGGTTATTAAAAAAAAAAGTTCTTCAAAGGCAACTTACTCGAAAGTTTCCTTCTCAAAGGGCACATACACCACCCATTGAAAGAATTCAGTCTGGCCGTGACAGCAGCCAGAATTCCAGAGGTGACAAGTTGACCATGAGCCTGCAATGTGGCCTTGTGGCCACAAAGGCCCAGGGTATACTGTGGCATATTAAAAAAGGTACGGCCAGCAGGGCGAGGGAGGTTAACCTCCCTTCTCTACTCTGCCCTAAGCGAGGCCACATCGGGAGCGAGCACTGGGTCCAGTTCTGGGTGCCTTGGTTCAAGAAAGACAGGGAACTACTGGAGAGAGTCCAGCACAGAGCTATGAAGATGATCAAGGGACTGGAACATCTCTTTTATGAGGAAAGGCTGAGATACCTAGGTCTGTTCAGCCTGGAGAAAAGACTGAAAGGGGATCTTCTTAATGCTTATAAATATCTAAAGGGTGAGTGTCAAGAGGATGGGGCCAGACTCTTTGCAGCAACACCTAGTGACAAGGACAAAGGGCAACACGCACAAACTGGAACATATGAAATTCCATCTCAACGTGAGAAAGAACTTCTTTTACATTAAGGGTGACATCCTAAGCAGAGGATGAGGCTGCCCAGAGAGGCTGTGGAGTTTGCTTCTCTGGAGACATTCAGAACCTGCCTGGACACATTCCTGTGCAACCTGTTCTGGGTGAAACTGCTTTAGCAGAAGGGTTGGACTAAATGATCTCCAAAGGTCTCTTCCAACCCCTAGTATTCTGTGATTAGTATTAATCTGCTACTAGGGTCAATTAGGACTTTATACTCTTAAAGATCCTTGAAATCAGGATATGATTAAGTTTAGGAAAAAACATGCTCACAGACAAAAGCAAAATATGAAACTTACAAAGATTTCTCAAACTTTGTTGATCACTCTTGTAAGCTACTTCACAGTTATGAAGAAGTACCTTACAAGCTAACTGAACATCTATCTTGGATATTAATAAAATTTGTAAATTTGTAAAGGGTGAGTGTCAGGAGGATGAAGCCAGGCTCTTCTCAGTGACACCCAATGATAGGACAAGGGGCAATGGGTGCAAGCTGGAACAGAGGAGATTCCAGTTAAATATGAGGAAAAACTTCTTCACAGTGAGAGTGACTGAACACTGGCAGGGGCTGCCCAGGGAGGTTGTGGAGTCTCCTTCTCTGGAGACGTTCAAAACTCGCCTGGATGTGTTCCTGAGTGATCTGATCTAGGTGTTCCTGCTCCGGCAGGGGGATCGGACTAGATGATCTTTCAAGGTCCCTTCCAATCCCTGAGATTCTGTGATTCTGTGATTAATAACTAATATCTGCTCTGCATCACAAAAAGCCCAAATGGGGATAGGAATCAGGACCCCTGTATGTTGGCTTTATTTAGGTACTTGGTTTCACACTGCACTCTTCCACTGCTTTAATTTTAAAAGTTCATATACTGCAAAATGAGATTTTATTCAAATTTAAAAATCACTTTGAAAAACATCCAAAAAATTCAACCCTTGCAGGATGTTGCTTTGTTTGGGGTTTTTTTGAGTAAAATATTTTGATAACGTTGACGTGAATTCTAAAATATCTTCATTAACTTGAAACTTTTTCAACATGAAGAAACACTACTTCATCCAATAAAAAGTATCCAACTCTATATCCAGGTTCCATTTACATCTCTGCCTCTGAGTTACCATGTAATCACAAGCTAGTCAGCTACGACATAATGTTTGGATATGTTAAATATCTCTACTGCCAACTGTGTTAATTGTAGGCCCCCAAAACGAAAAGAAAATCCCTAACCTCACAGTTCCCCTACTCGCCCACCTTTTCAGTGAAGCAGAAAGTAAAATTGGTCTTATTATCACCACAGTGTTGTGATCTTTAACTAACTAATGTGATCTTGGAAGGAAATCTTTCAATACATGTCAAAATTTTTTAAGAAGGTCTCATCTCTCGTGAACTCTTATGACAGAGCTTGAGGCTAGACTTGGAATACACCATTCTCAGCCAAGAAGAGTTCATGGCCATGGTGGCTTGAATAACACATTCCATATTTACGTTAGCATTACCTCCTGGAAAAAAAAAAACCCTTCCCAGGTGTTCTCACCCACAGGGCATGGGAAGCAAGTCTCTTAACACAGGCGAGTGAGTCATTAGCCCACAGGAGTCTCCAGTAATAGGTTCCTGTTCTTAAAATCATAGAACCGCAAGGTTGGAAAGGACCTACAAGATCATCTAGTCCAACCGTCCTCCTACTTCAGCTCTTTATGTGCAGTCTATGTGAATAGCCACTGGGTATATGCCTCAATGATGCTATAGGTGGTGTTACCCATGGCTGCCAAACGGGAATTACTCCTTTATCCATAGCTTCATGTACAATATGATTTTAATTCTGGAAAGTGCTAATACAGGATTAATAGTCAATTTGACATTTACATGACTATGTTTTCTTAACACTAAACTTGGCTGTAAAAAATCAGGCAATGTTTCCCCAGCAAATGCAATGACACCATCTGGTAGTTAATGATTTGTGGGATTTACAGGACAGAGGCACATATTTGACTAACCATTTGATTGCTGGCAAACTGGTCAAGTAAAGGTAACCTTAGCTGTATCCAAAGGTCACTTCTGGAACTGCTGCTGAAACAGTCTGCGTGGACTCAAATTGGCACTGGGATTAGGAAATATCAGTGCTATCACATAGATGAGGAAATAAACACAGACATAAACCTCTGCCCAACTGCAGACCCAGACCCAGATCCTAACCTTTTGAACACTGCAGTAAATCCCTTCTCTTCTGCCACATTACTCTCAGATATCCAAACCAGACTCTACTACAGTCTTCATGAAATTCCAGCTGCAAATAAGTAGAAATACACTGGCTAAATTTTAATCACTGTTCCTATCTAAAATCATGATATAAGAAGGACTGAAAGCCTTGTCCTCAAGAAACAAAATTTGCTGGCTCCTACCTCAAACAATTGTGACAGAAAACTCCCTAACTCCAAAGCACAGCATAAGCGGATACAGAGCCTTTTCCCTTCTCCCAGTGAAAGCACAGCCTGTTCCTTTCTCCCCATTTTTAATCTTTGGAGTTCAAAACGATTGTAGCTAGCAATCATGGATACCAAAACAACCAGAAATCTGCTTGGTTATTACAGAAAGGGAAAAAATAAAACTCTGGGGAGACTCAGTGAGGGAATCAGCAGTGAACTGGAGAATGCTTGTTAGACCACATTCTTCCTTTGTGCAGACACAAACACCGTTCCTTGCAGCCAGGCTACTGCACATCCTATCTTCCTCCCCTCCTGCCTTGTTGGTGTTTTCCACCCAGCTTTCACCACTAGTGTGTATTTCAGTGCCTTTTACTGATTAGGCTCATCCTGGGCGCTGACTTCAGTGCTCCAAATACCCCCATAGCCACCAGAAATTTTGTGCAGATTTCTCCCTCTCTTCCACACAGATGGGTTTTCCCCACTGTCACCACTCCTGGGCTTTGACAGAGTCACACAAAGTCCCAGAGAGTATGTTTTTTAAAACTGAATGAGAAAAGGATAAATACCTAGTACTACCAGGCAAAGAAAACCCCAAACCCAAATGGGAAGTGGTCCCACATCCAAAGCTTCCTATTCCCCAGTGACGACAAGAGGCAGGAAATGTGAATGAGTCCTCTGGGAAAGAGCAGCCTGGGGAGACCCTAAGAAAGGGGATGGGTGTCCCAAGGAATACAGCTCTGCACAGGATGGTATTATGTCCCAAGGAATACAGGATGTCCCAAGGAATACAGGCTCTGCTCAGCCAATGTAGGAATAGCCTCCAAAGACAGATGGACAGGGGATGATATTCACAGCCATTTAGCTGATTAGCCAGAAAACACAGGTCACCTTGTGGGACCCTACATTTTAAATAATCAAGATATCAGTTTATTACATAGACTTCCTAAAAGACTAAAGCATGCTTTAACTCTCTAGTGCCCTTCAGTGCTCTTAATCCACTGCCATAGCACGTGATATCACAATATTTGAGTACTTGGAATAATAGAATGGTTCAGGTTGGAAGGGACCTCAAAGATCATCCAGTTCCCAACACCCCCCACCATGGGCAGGGACACCTCCCACCAGACCAGGTTGCTCAAAGCCGCCTCCAGCCTGGTCTTGAACCCCTCTAGGGATGGGGCAGCCACAGCTTCTCTGGGAAACCTGTTCAAGTGTCTCACCACCCTCACAGTGAAGAATTTCTTCCTAATATCTAGTCTAAATCTACTCTCTTTCCATTTAAAACCATTACACCTCACCCCGTCACTACACTCCCTGATAAGAATCCCTCCCCATCTCTCCTGTAGACCCCCTTCAAGGCTGCTCTAAGGTCTCCCCTGAGCCTTCTCTTCTCCAGGATGAACAACCCCAGCTCTCTCACTTTGTCTTCACAGCAGAGGTGCACCATCCCTGTGATCATTTTTGTGGCCCTCTGCTGGACCTGTTCCAACAGGTCCTTGTCCTTCCTGTGCTGAGAACTCCAGAGCTGGACACAGTACTGCAGGTGGGCTCTCATGAGAGCAGAGTAGAGGGGCAGAATCACCTCCCTCATCATGCTGGCCACACACTTCACCCACTACATCCAACATGTAAAAGAAATGCTCTCCTATTGCAGTTTTACTTAGGGGGGTGTAACAAGGTAAAGTCAGCTTGAGTCACCCAACATGACATGGAAAAGCTGTGGCCCAACATAGTGCTGAACAAGGCTTTGTGAATGCTCCATAAACCAAACTGTGCTGCCCACCTGCTCAGTTCTGTTCTCATACCACAGGAAAAGGCAGAGGCAGTAAAGGAATTTAATGGCAATTCACGTCCTTTGAGTTCTTATCTGAACAGGGATAGCATTTTGTCAGCACAGAACACACCATGTGTTTGACAGGCAAGGAAACTTCCCCAACATTTCTACAGTACAGAATATGGACTGTATTTTTTAAATCCCTCTGACGTACCACTTTGGGACAACACCTCCACATGACAGCAGGGCCCAGAGGGAGCTGCAGAAATGGCTTAAAAGAAAAGAACATTGAGTAGGTCTTTAACAAACTTTGCACCCATGCTGGTTCCAGTTATCTTGAGTAATTTCAGAGTGATGAGTGATTGGGGAATTTCTGTATCACAGTAGCATAAGCTCCTATTTCCAGCCTTACAGGATCCTAAGTTATTAAAATCTCTGAGGCCAAGGCACATGGGAGCCAAATTTGGATGCCTGTACTCACATCAAGTAACACATTCTGTTCAAGTTCTGCCACTGCCATCAGTGGGTGTAGCTAACAAATGAATCACTACTACAGAAGCCGAGATCTCAAATCCTAGTTTTTATAACTATGAGTGGCCCAGAGATTCATCTCAGCTCATGCACAAACTTTGAGCTGGCTGCAGGAACTGATGAGAAGTGTCCCATAAACTGTGGGACACATGACATCCATATGGGATGAGAACACAAAACTATAGCACCAACATTTGGGAAGAATAAATGAAGTTGAAGGCAAGACCCAGGATACAAAGCCACAAATCAGGATTGGAGCTTAGGACTTTGTGTTTGACTGGTGGGGAGCCATCACAGAGCTCCCTGACAGAGCTACAGCAAAATGCAGAGTGACCTGTATGTTCATGACTACCAGATAGGTCTTGCTTACTCTGCTGAGTGAAAATTCAGATCCCAGCATCACGAGTTTCGATTCAATGGTAGTTTTCTTCTGGCCTTAAAGTCTCTGTATCTGAGATGTCTCAGGAAAGGTATAATAATTTGGAAAGGTCTCAGAGACAAAAACAAGACCTCTCCCTGTCAGGCTGACTGATTCCATGAACCAGCTGAAGATTACAGTCTTCACAAGCCCATTCACAGCAGCCTGAGAGATGAAAGTCACGCTTTGAAGGCAAAACATTAGACAAAGGCTGCCCCAGATAAAGCCAGGTACATTCTAATCAGATGAAGATTGACCCATTTGATGAAGGATGCTTAACTGAGCCCCTACTAATAAACAACACAGAGCAGCACAAACAAGCAGCTCAACTCCAATTTCAGCATCTCCCTTTTGTTATTATTTCACCTTTCCTGGAACTTTTAATTAAAAAGTTCAATAAATGTAGTATTTGATAAGCTGATGAACTCCACAGAGTAGTGGATCATGTCCCTCTGAAACTTACAGCTATACCATCCTTCTCCCTCTTTCATAGCCCAATAAAAAGAAATTACCAAATTCCTGAGGCTACAGTGTTTTCCTTGCATTTCTTTTTCTGTACACATCTCACAAGCCAGACCACCTAAGTTATCACAGTTTGCCGCTTTAAAAAGAAAGAAAGAAAAAGAAAGAAATAAATTGGACAACTAAGAGGAGTTATTGTGTGCCAAAATTTCCACATCTCTGACCCCTGCACTATGAATTGGTTCAAATCTCTCCCAACTCAGGAAAAACCTAATTCACTCTCTTGGAAACTTTATCATCAATGGGATTCTACTTTCTGAGTGGAATAAAGCTTTCTAAGTCTGTGCCATATGAGTTTTAACTATAGAAGACTTCTATATTTTTAAGAGAGACACTTGAAACAGAAGCTTTATATAACGCAGTGTTAAAAAGCAGCATTCAAACTGTGCAGTCAAAAGGTTGTATGAAAAAACGAGGCAGAACTTTGGAAACAACCTACAGGTTTGGGTGTCAAATGAACAAAGACAATCAGGCAATGTCCACTCACCAGTATTATATAAAAGTTGGGAAAACCAGCCTCTGAAACGGAGGAGCCTGGAGACAGGAACTAAATTTGTTTAATCATCTGCTTTTGAGACACTCTCCCAGTTTTGGAGAATGACGCTTGGGACATGGAAAGGAAGACAGTCACAAAGCAGATTTTGAGCAAACTGTTTGCAGACCCTAGGCTCTCACCACTCGGTAGAAAGGAACTGGCTTCTCAGAGAGTGATTCAAAGTAGTGTCTGAATCATCCTCTCTCCCACCAGTTGCATAAGGAGACTGGTAGAGTGGCTGGTTCTGCACAAAGACTCTCTTGTAGGCTAAAGTGGCGCTCAGAAGGGCTGAAAATAGGTGTCATGATTATAGCTTTGCCACTGAAGCACTGGGCAGTTTCTCTGTGTTACACTAAGTTGGTACAGAACAAAGAAGCAGGAGTTTTGCAATTATCAAAAGAATTGGACCCGTCTCTACAAGACAACATTGTTATCAGACAAGAAAGAGGTATAAAGAGGGAGAGACCTCCATCTTTAAGATAAAGACCTCCCCAAAGCAAAGCCAAGCCCAAGGGCACAACTCACCAGTAAAATCTGTTTGGAGTGACCTGCTCATGCATGAGCTGCCATTTTCTTCCAAAGTCCATGGAGCTGTACAGCTGAAAGACAGAGAGAGAGAGGGGAAGTATAAACTTTGAGGAAGGTGAGGAAGGACTGCCACTAAATAAAAGTATTAAAATCAGTTCAGATTAACGGACAGGAATGGACTGTCCTGTACAGTAATCGATCAGCCTCTCCGCCAGGGAAGGCTCATAAGGCAACCTGCTCCCTTCACATTTAATCCAGGCTAAGCTGCTCAAACTCAAAAGCAGGTTGGCTCTTTCAAAACCTCTTCAAACACTTTTTGTGCTTCCCGATCTCAGCCGTCAACACATTCACTTGGATTGCCACATGACAAAGCTGGCAGTCCCTCTGGCTTTTTCAGCCCAAGAGGAAGCAGGCGATTGAGGGCATGGAAATTCCTACCATGAAATAGACTGAAAGGCAGATTAGGTTAGTTAACATGACTCTGGTGTCATAGACAGCGACTCTGTACTCAAGGTCACACTGGGATTGGTTTTTATGGTGTGGATTACATCTCTCTCCTGTGTGGGAAAGAAAAGGAAATTGCTCATAATTTACAGCTTCTTTGTTCAGAACAAGGTCTACATTTTGAGATGAATGAGAAATCAGTCTGCTCATCAGTTAAACACTGAAGATGGTGAAGTGGTTCTTCCTGAAAGCCAAATTTTCAATCTAATGATCACTTTGAGCCTTTTTTGGCTAACAAACACTATGGCTGTAATGTAACCAAACTTCCCCGCCACTCCACACTGTCTCAGGCAGGTTCACGTCACGCTTCCCTGGCTTAACACCACAAACACCATTCCATATAATTAGTTTATTACCCATAACCCACTCACCCATAATCAAAGCATACATAAGCTCCCTTTCTCCAACTTCGAGCAAGTTTGGTTCTTCAGGAAAAAAAAATACACTTTTGTGTATTCTGGCTTAATAAAATAAGGGTTGATTGCAGGCTAAGGGGGAAGATAACAAAGCTGAGGAACTTAAATATTTGTAATAGCCAAATTTAGGTCTCCAGTGGAAAAATGATATAATTTGAGTAAAGATTCTGCATTTGATTTGGAGTAACTGGATTTATGAATCAGAGGCAGGTCCATGTTCAGATTAGAAGGGTTCACAACCTAGTGATGTGTACTATGGCACAGCTGTGATGGATGGCTAAGCATGACTGGGAAGATAAACTGTATGTGCTTGCACTGAATATTAAAGCTGAATAGGCAGTATTCTTTGACCACAGAGATCCAGCAGCCACAGCTGGACCATAGAACAACTCATGAAGGTGCCTGGAAAGGGCTGTTTGAGCAGTGTTCAACGCCTGAGGCAGCTGATTGATTCTTACTATGTTTGTACTCAACTACGCAACCAAACCACCGCGCAGCTAGCAAAAACAAACTCAAAGCCTGATATTCAGGACCCATGAAGTATCTAATGCAACAGGTATGCAGAAAGACAAACGAATCAGTCCTTTGTTTTTATGCCAGTGGCAAGGCCAGTTGCTGCCAGTGACAGCAGAAGCTGCCAGTGAATAAGCACATCAGGGGAAAAGTGATGGAAGCAGGAACCTCCCAGTCTTCAGGTCAAAATGGGCTCCAACCAACATCACTAAGCTTGTGATAAGACATAGTATGACAATATTTTCTGTCTCACGTTCTTCAGCAGATCAGATGTGATCTGAATACTTAAATTCAGCCATATTTCTTTGGCATTGTCGCTGGAAAAGGTAAGATGCTGCACTAAGAACCCACGTTATCTGGGCTTCCTTCTTTTCTGGTCAATCGCAGTGATAGCCTAAAAAATACAGTAGACAATTCTCTGCCCCAAATTGAATTCTGTATAGATTGAAAATGAAATATTGATTATACTTTTTAATTAATTTTTTAAAATTCCTTTTCAAAGTTAAAGGATAGGCTTATGAAGTAAACATCAAGGCCATACATTCTGAAGGTAAATAGTAAATGCTTATCCAAACAGCATAACATCCTTCATTCTGAAGGAAAACATGGATTTGTAGAAACAATAATTGAAAATCCACACTCCAAGAGCCAAAATTATCGTGCTACAATTCTGCCTTGATGTCAGCACAGTGCCTGCCAGCAATATTCCTTGAGTCATTTGACATGGTTTTACACCTAACAAGGACCTCAGTGCACAGACTGAGTTGCATCAGTTGCCTCCAAGAGCCTGTCTGTCCTCTCCATGCCCTGAGCACAGGCAGGACCTGCGGATGGAGCCACGGTGCCGTACAAACCACGGGCTCCAGGCAGCTCAGCCTCAGCTAACTCCTGTTCATGGGCAAGCGTAAACGGGACCAGCCTCCTCCTTGTATTCTGCAGCGGATTAAACGTTCTCACCATGAGAGGAAAGGATTAGCAAAATACATGCATTTCCTCAGAATCTCCTTTATCTTTTGCCCCTAGCATTTCCTTTTCTTTTGCTGCTGCTTAACAGCAGTAGCTACAGATAGCTCAGTGGCATGAAGCATGATCTCTTTCTAGCTCCTCATCTCTCCCACAGCGTCTCATTCAGGGACCATCCTTCTTCCTATCAAGTTAAAAACCAGAGACCAGCTACTGAGTACTTTTTTCCCCCCCTCTTCTTTCTATTAAAGCTCAGACTGACTGATGATGGAAGGATTAAATTGAACTTGCAGCCTTCAGGTGATTTCAGATAAAGAGATAAGGGGGATATTTTTCATTTCAACAACGTTTATTTGTTTATTCACCTACTCATTCTAGGTGTCCACTTTGAATTTTAACCAGATGATTGAGTCTTAAAGCTGTATGATAGAACAAATTCCTGAGAGGTCGCCCTGGCCCAGTTCACTTTTACAGTATTATTTACAGATGCAAATGTAAAGGTTAATGTTGAATTACTAAATAAAACATATAATAAAGAGCTTTTTATTATGCATTAAAATTTAATATGTATATACACTTTCTGTTCATCTTCCTTCACAGAAGAAGAAATGCTTTTAGAGGAGACAATAAATTTAGTGGTGAGTACAGCAGATTTCAATACAGATTAATTTGTCCTAAGGCTGAATACTAAGCAATGGAAAGAAATGAGGTTTATTCAGTGCCAAGCTTTTCCCTTTTTAGGGCTCTGCTCTGGCTCTTTAGTGACAAGTAATCTCTGGCATTTCCACCTCCCAGAGCCCTCCAACACATTGGTTTAAAGGCATGGACTCCAGTGTACCATTAGGGTGTACTGTGAGGTTATGCCCTTTCTACACCTCCCCTGCATTATTTGACCTATTCTGGTGAATCAAAAATTAAGACCGTCATAAGTCTTTATGTTTATATGGGCAGGTCTTGTGCCTTAACACAGCTAGAGTGACATGCAGAGGAACTGACTAAGCAGCAATTCAGAAGCAGGATGCAAACCAGAAGGACAAAGTCCTGAGTCACAGCACGGGTGACAAAATTCAGGATTTAACAGGCAAACAATCAGAATTCTGCATCTGCCACAGAGACACCTCAGTGAGTCGAGCCTGGGTACCCAGCTGATCCCAGCAACCTCCCCACCTATTGGAGCAGTTCCAGGAGCGTCCTGAAAGCTGACGTGCTTTTGAGAACAAAGACACAATGCTAGAATTCCCTACTGAGCCCACCTGAATGATGCTTACGAATCTCATCTACCCTTGCAGCAGACAACAGGGTTTGTTACTATACATGACGCTAGAATTGCTGCTTGCCTGCAGACCTGCCACAGCTCTGCCACAGGGCAAATGCCATTCAGGAAGGAAAAGGGGCCAGCATTGCACATCAAAAAAAATAATACCCTTTAATGTGCCTTCGGGCTTGATTAAGTACCTTAAGTATTACCCTGAAAAGTATCAGCCCGGTCACACTAGGAGGATCCAAGAGCGGATCTGCTTTCTCACCCCAATTCAGCAGTACAGGTGCAATCTTTGAAAACGGGTACTGAGCACTGGGGAAAATCTGCCCATAGCTCAGGATCCTAATTAGACTGACAATTAAAATAAGAGAAGGCCATACATCAAGAAGGTAAACAGAAAACGTGTATCTAGACACCATCACAACGCTCCACGCTCCAGGATCATAGCACCAGGCATATCACATCCACCAACACGGTTCTGCCTTTTACCAAGAATACACAATCTGTTGGAGGGAAGACCTTGGCAGCCCAAGTGAGAGACAATTCCATTTCATCCCAGGCCAGAACCTTAACTCATGCTTGTCTTGCTCAGCACAGCTCTGAATCGTAGGGATATTACATACCACAGGCAGAACGCTGCTGCTTCAAACCCTAAGAGCACTTGCAATATTTTAATTAGCACCAGCATTGCTTCTGAGATAGGCAGCAAGCCCCTTAAAGAGGGAGCTTTATCCCTGACGTCCGATTCTATGCCAAGCACACACGCACCATGCCAGAAACACAGTAAGAACTACAGAGCTGGAAAGGAATTAGACACACACACACACGCAGAAGCAAGCACAGTCTTGCATATAAAAAAAACTGAAAAGGTCTCCATCGCTGTTGCAGTTCTCCAGTACAAACTCTCTGGGTGACACATCCTGCTGTCATGCTCGGATGATCTTGTTTGGGGTCTGGTTTAGTTTGTTTGTTTGTTTTCCCAATAAGCACGAGCAAACAGAAAAAAAAAAAATACAGAAGGATGACTTTGCTCAAGAAGTCAAGCTTCTCAGAACTGGAGCAGCATGAGAAACTGCCCTGCTTAAGTTCCACTTCTGGACAGAGGGAAGATAAATGAGCAATGAAGGAAAAACATGGACACCACAGGAAGGGATTCAACCCCCTGATGTTAGTCAACCCATATCTGAGCTAGTCACCAATGCTCATTTTTAGACAGGCTCAAAACAGGCACTTCTAAAGCACAATTCCCATACTAAGATACTGCTCTAAATGCCTTAGAAGACTCCATTTTGCTCCATAGACAGTACAAGAAGTTCACAGTGACTAGGGCAGGAGCAGATAACCCCACCGCATCTACATGCTTTAGTTGAGATGGATTTCAAGCTGGGCTCCCTGTTCCCAAGTTGACCTACATGGTCTTTGTGGGGGAAGCAGGCAGAAGACTGAAGTTTCAGATGACCTGAAGAAAGACCAAGCATACAATAGTCTGGATACACTTCATCACAGCAAGAGACACACCGGAGATGTCACATAGAGATTGAGAAGCAACAGAAAACAAATTAAAGAAATTCAGAGAGCATTTATATTTATAGACTTTCTTCTCAAACACAGAAGAACAACCAGGGCATCAGGAACATAGATAATAGGTTATATCCAAATAAAATCAAATAATATAATGTTTGTTGCTATGAAATTTGGTCTATTGGCCTGAGCAAACTTCTAGAGAAAATCTCAACAGTTTCCTGTCTGCCAGCCAAGCCTGGAGTACATTTGGAGCTTGCACATAATGGAGTCAGATAAAGCGAGGAAGAACAGCTGGACTAAGTGTACTTCAACAATCCATGTACTACACACACGATTATACTTCCCCCAGACAATACATCCAGCTGATGACGGAAAGATATATTGGTATTAATCCAGCAGGGTGAGAGTTGGCCTAGTGGTAATTACTGGGCAGCAGCTGACACATGGTAAGATGATGGGAGAGGAGGGGCAGGTTAGCCTGGTCTGCCATGTCCTCAGAAGAGAATGATCCCAAGCAGTAGCTCGGATTGCTTACGTGAAAAGATGGCTGTGCTCCCAGAAAAGCACAAAAGCAAGCTAACACCTTCTCAGCCAGAGCTGGTGGGAAAAATCTACAAGATGTGTGGAGGGTTCCTGCCAAAAGAAAAGAAAAGACCAAAAAAAGAAAAAAAAAACCAAACTGGGACAGAAGAAAAATAAAATTAGGTCAACATTTCTGTAGGAAATTGGGCTGCATGTCATGGAAGTGGTTTGCAGGTCTGCAAAGAGTAACTCAGACCCTTGCAGGGTCTTAAATTTTCTCTACAGAGGGAAAATGACCATGATCACTGGAAAAAAATTAGAGGCTTGGAAACTGAGCAAAAGTTGTAAACCACTCAGAAAATTTCAAGGTATGTCTTTTCTCTCAGCTCTGTTACAGGTGAAATTACAAAAAGGTAGAGAGAAGGTGCCACCATTAACATGTCAGAAAGTACATTCCTAGAAGGAAAATAAACTAGAGGTAAAACTCGCCTCCAGAGTCCAGAACAGAGAAGCCATGTCTGACAACTGCCAGAAATTACCCATCACATGGAAGAAGAGAGCCATATGCAACCAATTCAAGCCGCAGTGAAAACGTTTAGGAGATGACAATGTCAATGTTTCTTCTAAAGGCACTGAATACTGCAGGAGGAACATCTTGCAAGATCTCAGAATATTCTGTATAGAGTAAATGGACGGTCCTCACTTCACCGACCGCAAAGAAAGATCTTTTTTCCACACCTAAAATTAAACATAGGAAGGATTTAATAAGGCTGCCCTTATTTAGCAAAAGAAAACAAAACAAAAACCCAAAGGAGCCTGCACTGCAGGAGATAACTGCTCCAGCAAGTGAAAGAATATGAGTAATAATTGCATTTCTCCTTGTTCTATTTCTTTCATTTAACTATAAAGTAACACCTACCCCTATTCAGCCACTCCTGACAGCCAGATCCATCTAGTCACCATGCTCTCCACTTGTTGAATTTAGCACAGACATTCCAAGCTGCCAAAGTATTCCTTCTTTTCTGTTCGTTGTTTCATCATTTGAAAATGGTGTCTTTTTCCATCAGCTCCAGCTGAATCCCTGAGGCACTGCCTCCCTATAACTCCTCATACATACAAAGAGTAATCAGATCCTCAAACCCCCAAGGAATTCAAGTTGGGATAGTAAGCTCTCAAATAGCCAAGACTGACCCAAAGATCTCCAACCAATACCCACAACACCCACACCATTTCCTCTTATCAATTTTTTCCATTTCAGATGTCATAAAATTGTAGTTTTCCTCCTTCTCATAGCCCCACCTGCTAAATCCATTTGTGGAGACCCCCTGCAACAATCCTGCAGCCATCAGTTGCCCTCAGGCACTGCTGTGGTGTGCTTTCAGGAGAGAGTAGACTGTAAAGCCTCACCAGAGCAGAGCAACAAAAGATGACAGAAGGGATTAAAATTGGGTAAGACGACAGACAGGACAGATGTGGTGTAGCCACGAAGAAAGCAGCTGGCTCTACAGGAACACCCCCTACTTCTATATCACATCTTCCACCTTACTTTCCTCGCCTATCTTCCTCCTTTTTTGACGAAGGATGGATACCCCTCCTTTTCACAGCATCACTGTAATGTTTAAGCTGTGGGGTTTATGGAGTCCCCTTTCTCAGAGTATCCTGTGAGGCAGGATAGGGACCGGACCCAGGTCTAACATGCTTTAGTTGAGTGGCTGAAAATGGGTCAGGAGCAACCCTTTTCATTGAAGAGCTTCATTTCTGACAGTGGGAAAGACTGCACTCAAGGAAATATTCAGGACCTTCCTCTGATTCCTCTGCTCCACCATTCCCTTCAGTCTGAGCCTTAGTGAGACTCCTCTGGAGTGTCAAGCTGTTACCATCAGGGGACACAAAGGCTAATGTCACCCACAAGCTGATGACCAACTCAAGAATGATGATATCATTATGTGCTTGCTCCATCTACTGCCTCCCAGGGAAATACCTGTCCTTTCCAATTTGCTTTGCTGGGGCTCCGGAGGAACAAATATCGGAAGCCTGCAAGTGCTTCTGGACTTTTAGAGAAGGGAAAGAAGACTTTCTTGCTCTCTACTCACAGTCTGCTAGAAATCACAATTCAGGTAAGGCATCCTTGACAGCTCCACCCTAAAGAACCTAAAAATAAATCCTACTTTTCCAGCCAAAAGATTTGTGTAACAGCTGGTGGAGCTGAGCTTAGGAGAAAGAATTCTACCTGCACCGTATTTATGGGCTTTGTTTACACAGAGTTGTAAAAACTAGTAATTGTAATGAAAACAAATGGACCAGTTTATCTCTCTGCTTTGATTTCCTTTCCAGGTGATTAAAGACTGCATCAAGAGACCTCATTACAGCCCAAGGTTCTTCTCTAGCGTGGTACAGCCAGATTGTCTTCGGCATGGACAGAGAACTTGCCCACAGACTGCTGCATGGCTGAGACTCACCAGAGCTGCTTATTTCCCTACAGATGCCCTCCCTAGAAGGTGCACTGGAAACAGACTATTTCGGGAAGAAACTGATCTAGGCAGAAATTAAATCCCAAATGCATTTCCATCATCTGTCTCACACAGAAAGGAAAAAGAGTTATCAGAAGGTGGGAAGTTGTCTTTCCCCTTTCAAAATCTAATACTGAAATACTTTACATGCTGGCTGGCAAAAGTAGGTCTTCAGCCAGAAGAAACTCAGATTCCTCTGCTGTTATAAGAAATTGGTCTGGGAACTTCTGCACAAAGTCCAAACTCTTTGAGAACATTTGCCTTCATGTTGTAATTGTATAGCTCAACTCAGAGCTGGCTAATAAAGGCACCAGGCAGGTTAAGGCAATGCACTGATGTTACATTTTTCATGGTTTTACAGTTAAAAATAAACAAAAATGATAAAAATGCTTCCACTTAATGTGTCCACTCAGTACAGTTTGCTTAAATCTGATGCTCAAAGTAAGACTTGCCACTCTCTGCTTCTCTACTACATATCCAAGAAAAAGAGGAAAGTGGATCTAACTAGTAGGGGAAAAAAAAAAAAACAACTAATTGCTACCGAGCATACTCAGCCAAAAATTTGCCATTTCTGCTTCTCAGCAGCATACATTTTGCTTTTCTACTGCATGACTGGTTCGTTGTGCAACAAGAAGTCCAAATACAGCTGTAACAGGAGCAGTGACATAAATGAGTCTCACGGAAGAAGTTAAAGGGTGTTCCAGTCCCAGGTGAAAAACAGCCTCTCTTTTCCCTACTTTCTCCCCACCTCCAGAAACGCTACAGTTACTCAGAACTGAGATGAAAATTATTACTTTCAGATTTTCTTAAACTGAAAATCCAGGGAAAAAAACTTGTTCACTTTGGTCAGTCAAAACACATTTCAATCATTTCTAAATAATTTAGTTTTAGCAACTTGCAAAAGGTACTATAAATAGCAATGCCATTTTGAGGGAAGGCTAACTTTTTTGATTGCTTGTTTATTGCTTTTTTTCCTGACATTTTAACCACTTCAAAATCAGCTCAAGACTCTGGGGGAGGGCTAAAGTGGAGCAATACAATCTCACTGACCCCTTTCTGATGAGCACCCTGTTAACAAGCCTTATTGAAAATCGATGATATAAAAGGGGAAAAAAACCCAACAAACCAAAACTCAACAAACCAAAACCCAACAGAAACCAAAAGCTCCTACTTCTAGAGTCTGAGAAGACTTAACTGAGACACAACAGAGAAGGCAAGCAACGTGCCACGCATGGGACAGTTTCCCGTGCCAGCGCTGCAGAGCAGAGAGCAAGACCTGGCACAGAAAAAGGCAGTGAAACTGTGAAGGGATGAAGGTGGCAGAGCTGCCTCCTGCTACCAGGGCACCAGAGGATATCTTTACCAATATTTCTTCCATTGACATCCAATAAGCTGAGGCAGAGGAGGGTTGCAGGCTGTTTCTGGGGTCCACAACAGCTGCTTCACTCCCTTTTTCTCTAGGATCAGCTCTTCAAGAGTGACAAAAGACTTGAATCAGCTCTAGTGGCTGCTGACTTTTCTCCTCCCAAAGCCAGGCTCATCCTTTTGCCCAGGTTCTTCTCACCTTAAACATCATTAGGTAGTTTTGGGTCTGAGGTGTATGCATCCAGGCTAACTGGATGCACCAGCTGCCTGCATATTGCCAAGGGGCCATGCACCGTGGAGCTCTGTGCCCTCCCACCCCACAAAGAACATCTTATTTGTTCCCAGGGGCTCCACACTGCAGCTATTTAGAACCCCCTCCTTATGCTCCATCAATGCTTATACTCCTAAAGTTTAACAATAAGGGGAAATAAATGGGAACCACATGTCTAATGGGAAGATTTTTCATTCAAATGTGCTTTATTGTGTGATATATGCCTTTAATTACAGCGCAAACGTCTGGGTACATTCGTTGCTATTACAGACCAATCTTTCATGTTTATTGAGCGTAAGACTAGGACGAGCAAAGCAGGAGAGGCTCAGACATTAGCCAGAGTGGGACATAAAGTTACCATCACATGCTTGGCTCTTCCTCTCTTCTATCTGGAGGATAACCTCTATATTATGCAAAACAGGATTTAAGGGAAGAGGGCTTTTTTCAGACTAGCGAAAGAAAGAGCTTTCACGCCACCAAACTACCCTCCAAATTCATGTAGAATTTTGTTGAGTTACTTCTTTATGTGGAAAATGCAACGTTTCCGAAAGCGCATATATGGACATTCATTAAAGGGCTTAAAACTGCACTGCATTTAGAACAGCATTTTATTCTGACTTGTAATTGTTGGTCATGTAAAAAAAAAAAAATCACACGGTTTAAAGGAAATAAATATTAGTTTGGGCTCAAGCAGAACGTGTCATTTTGGTTAAATTACAACAACATACTTTTCTCCACGTCAAGTCATACATCATTTAACACACACACCCCTGCCACCCAATTCAGCTTCAGTTTTCCATTCATCAGCGTTTTCACAGGCAAGGGTGGTTGCTCGAGGCAGTTCTCAACTTCCATGACCCCAGTGCCCCGCAGACACACACCTGAAACTAATCACAGGTGAAAATGAGATGAAGTAAAGCTACTGCCACTGTAGGCCAGCCCCAGCAGAGGGTAGGTGTCCACCCTCCTTGTACAGTCCTCATCTCACCAGCTGAAGAGCAGCAAACTACACAGAGGTCCTTGAGACCTGCACCCCCCTTCTCAGAGGTGTTGTGGAACTCTTTTCTCTACAAAGTCAGAGGAGTCTCACACTGTCCACACTCTTCCACCCCATTCACCCTTCCAGGCCACTGCCCCCTCAGCCCGAGGCCATGGGTTCTGTCAGGAATTCAGGCAGCAAAGAAGAGATTTACTGCAAAATATTTATTGGCCACTAAATGGCACCTTTTCTAAGGCAGGAACTCAGCTGGGATCTCTACCAGATTTCAAAAGCTGACAAGCAGGTCTTGTCATCCTCAGGAAAAGTGAGAAAACAGCAGCACTGAACTGGCTGGTTGTGCCCAGCACATTTCCTATCAGCACCCAAATACCAGAGTGAGCAAAGGTTGAGCTACACAAAAGACATACTTTCTGATGATGGAATTACAGAATCACAGAATCTCAGGGATTGGAAGGGACCTTGAAAGATCATCTAGTCCAATCCTCCTGCTGGAGCAGGAACACCCAGAGCAGGTCACACAGGAATGCATCCAGGTGGGTTTTGAACATCTCCAGAGAGGAAGACTCCACCACCTCTCTGGGCAGCCTCTGCCAGGGTTCTGTTACCCTCACCATGAAGAGGTTTTTTCTCATATTTAAGTGGAACCTCCTATGTTCCAGCTTGCACGCATTGCCCCTTGTCCTTTCATAGAGGAAGCTTGTGGGTGGGCACCAAATAAATACAGGTCTGCTCGTATTAATCCCACTCTGATCCCCGCTCTTCTCTGCTGCCAGGGAGCATTGCAGTCCTCTCTGCGTGCACAGGCAATAACAAAGATGGGAAGCCAGAGGTGTTTGCACTGCCCAGTGGCATTAGCACATCAACCCATCAGGTTCCCAAGCCAGCGCTCCGCATTCAGAGAGCAGTTGAGCACTTTGCTCTGGGCAGCACACGGGCTTCACTCGGTCTGAGGCAAAGATGGAGACACCAAGAAGTGCATCGGAGGTGCAGGTGCCAGACAGTTTGGTGGAAGGAAGTCAGGAAAAGGAAAGAACAAGAGTGAGCCAAGAAGAGAGAGATTCCGAGAGTTGAATGTGCAGCATTTCTCCAGGGGCTGCGTGGAAACAGCACAACACCAAGGAAGCGGGAAGCTTTGAAGGCTGACACGGGTGAGAAGGCAGAGACAGTCATTCCTAATCCTTAAAGACTCTTCTGAAATATACCTTCAAAGACAGTTCAGTACAAGTATTGCAAATAATAGCTTTTAATAACTTCCTTTCCATGTTATTGCTGTCTGTTACTCCCGATCGCAATGCAGCCCGCAAAGGGGCCAAAAGGACGTTCTCAGCTCCTCCTGCCAGAAGATCCATAAATCAGGAAAGGTGGCAGCACTGGCAATTCTCTGGATTTACTGCTTCTGGATTCTGCTTCTTCAGCCTTACAGCACACATTTATAGGCTGCCACAACACACTATGCTACCTCCAACTCTTTCAGTCACAGATACACCCCAAAAGCATTGTGAAAGGCTCCTCAGAATCTACAGTGAAAGAATGGACACTCTTTCGGATGTGTAAAGGTCCAGAACTGCAAGAAATCACTCTCTGGACAATTCTGGTCCCCACACACTGCCTGTGCTCTATACTGCCTGGGACCAAGGCCAGATACTGGACCAAACCAGCAAGAAGAAAGGTGCGCCAGTGTTAATGGGAGTCTTGTGTCTCCCTAAGAGAGAGCACAGATGCTGCCTATTAGGACAACTCTGACGGTGAAATAAATTCTGTGAGTAAAAAGATTATAAAAAGAGGTAGAAAATTGCAGTTTCTGATAGTGTTGAAGCTGCAGCTTCAGCAAACGTAGTTTCTTACTCGAACACTCTGTCTTGTACCATCTTCTACAACTCATTTGTTTAGGCCATCTTCATTACCACACAGTTGTCATTCACATCCTATGATAAAACAAGAGAACTAAAATTTAAGATGAAATGGCCCATATGTCTTGACTTGTTGGATGCCTCAAGTGCCAAAGCAAATCTGCCTCTGTGAGCTTGAACATATAATATAATTAAAAAACACAGAGCTCCTTTCAGCCTTGCTCCCCTACTTCTCAGTCAGCTCTGGTCTCCACCAGGGGCTCTGCTAGCCTGCAGATGTTCTCTAGGGCTGCTCTTATTATAACACTCTTAAAACCCTGTGAGGTAATTCAGTCCAGCTCTAACGAGACACATTTCTCATTGGCCAGGTTCCCTGGCAACCTATGCATTGACAACAGGCAACTATTGAAGGGAAAAAACAGAGCCTGCTTATGCAGGCTCCTACCTCTACACACACACACAGAGCCAAGCCAGAGATTGTATGCAGGAAGGAATTTCAAATCTGTGAAGCTCCAGGAGAATCTTTTCCTTCATTCCTTGTCATCCAGAGGGACCTGAATAGGCTGGAGAGGTCAGCCCAGGTGAACCTAATCAGGTTCAACAAGAGCAAGTGCAGGATTCTGCACCTGGGCCAGAACAATCCTCACTCTCAATACAGACGAGGGGATGACGTGTTAGACAGCAGCCCTGAGGAAAGGGACTTGGGGGTGCTGGTGGCTGAGAAGCTGGCCATGAGCAGGCAGTGGGCACTTGCAGCCCAGAAGGCAAATCACATCCTGGGCTGCATCAAAAGGAGCGTTGCCAGCAGATCCAGAGAGGGGATTCTGCCACTTTGCTCTGCTCTGGTGAGACCTCACCTGGAGT
>VZTM01006232.1:73939-259179 GCA_013400555.1 Jacana jacana | reverse complement strand
GGAGGCTCGACAAGACCCTGGGCAACCTGGTCTAGTTGGGAGTGTCCCTGCTGACTGCATGGAGTTCAGACTAGATGACCCTAGAGGTCTCTTCTGACCTGGAACATTCTATGATTCATCATAAACAACAAGTGGTCTGATGGAAGGCAAGAGATGGTGTCCTCTCTGTACTTCACAGGGAATCAGTTCATCCTGATCCAAATGTGCAAGGAAGACTGACAATGCCACCCACTCCCCGGCACGAAGGGCAGCATACGGATGTTTACAGGAGGAACCCAAATGAACAGCAGCATTGCAAATGCCAGCCACCATCAGGAACAATTCAGCTTGACAGTTGTAGCAGAAACTGTCACTGCACCGAGGCATCATTGCCAGAAAAAATCACCAAATGAGAAACTCGCATGTTTCAGGGATCCCTTAGGGCTGCTGGGCATACACCATCTACACTGTCGTCTCCGATTCATCCATCTCCTGGTTCCTGCAATCACAGAGTGGAAAATTGTACCTTTGGAATAAATGAATCTGCAATCACAGATCATGAAAAGAGGGAATCAGATCAAGAAAAAGAAAGCTCCTAGCTAACCTTTCTCAGCAGCTATCTAGCTTTCTATATATTCTATGGGGTCTATATTTAAGTTATTTATCCCATTTAATTCAAGCCCTAGGTACCTTCAAGCCACCTTATGGAGTAGACTGAAGGAAAAAACAAAAACCACACAAAACCTCAACAATGAGCAAACCTAATCCAAGGCAACAGCTGTAGTCAACAAGACACCAACCTTGACAGCATGTAATTTTAATTCCTGAAATTAACCAATGTTACAGTGATGGTAGAGCATAATTCATAAGATAAGGGAGGGCTGCAGAGGAAAAATAAAGCAGCCTTCTCCGTGCTGTCACTAGAGAAAAAACACAATTTATCTGGCTACGGAACAGCAGACTCAATTTTGCTGCAGAACTTGCAGGTTTGTCATATTTGTGCCACTGGATATGATATGTGTGCATAACTCTTGTGGGCTTGCACTGAGATCTAAGGAAATCAACTGGCCTGAAGCAAGTACTGTGTTAGTCAGAGGACAAAACCAGAATCTAGTTTTCGCAGCAAAACTTTTGATGACAT
This sequence comes from Jacana jacana, assembly GCA_013400555.1. Lineage (NCBI taxonomy): Eukaryota > Metazoa > Chordata > Aves > Charadriiformes > Jacanidae > Jacana > Jacana jacana. The sequence continues at coordinate 258,059 of VZTM01006232.1, read as the reverse complement.
TATTGTTCTGTTACTATATGGCAGAAAAGTCCCCTTGGGCACAGTATACTCTGCTAACGTGTTATTTGTACGTGCTGTTATCTCTTCAACACTGCAACTGCAAAATGCTACCAGATTTACATTCAGACAGTTTATGATCACTGAGCCCATGGCAGAAACAAGTTGCCCCACGTAGGAGGCTGTGGGAAGGTTCAGGTTTTCCTCCTTTTGCATTACAGAATCGCAAGGATTTTCTATAAAGCTTTAAGTTTTGTTGTTTGTTTTATCAATTGTCCTTCTCTCAAAAATATCACTCTTCATTTTGGTGCCTCAGCTCCTCCTTTTATCACACCCACAATACTTCAGACGTGCCAAAATTTTACTGCACCATGCCCTAACTTTTATTTTATAGCCACCCGTGGTCCTATAAAAATCAATTGAACACAAACGTAAAGAGTTTTATTACACTAGAAGAACTTCTTGTAACTGCCACAAAACTGTTGTGAGGCTTCTACTGCAAAAAGTCAAACACACAAAGTACATGCACACCCTGTACACACAGGCCACCAGCCTTCTCCCACACAACCTATATGGAAGACCAGTTTCACCAAAATGCAACTGAAGATGTGCCACATCTGCAATGATGAATAAAGATCTCTCTTAGCAGCACAAATGGCCTGCAGCAAAACAGTGCAAGATCAGACTATGAAAATCTTGGCTTTTTTGGTCTTTGTTTTTGGTTCTTTAAAGGTTCTAATTTTATTAACTGTGAGGAAGCATTTGAAAAACATGATTCCCAACCTTTCTTCAGTCACAGAAGCATCAAGAAAAATACATGAAAGGACAACTGAAATTATCCAAACACCTTCCTGATGTTTTTTCTCTGCCAAACTCAGGACTTTCAAAGGACAAATTCATGACTTCTAAAAGCTTGGCATTGCTAGTTCTGACATACCAGACTACAAAATTTCACACAATGGGCACTAAATTATTTGAAATTAAATATATGAGCTTTTTAGTGTGCTGCTGCACTACATGATGAAAGAAGGGCCCCCTCTGCCCTATGGTACATCTACAACTATGGCACCTACTGATGGGAAATTCCCACATGGATTCCCCACCCCAACCATGCGGGAAGTTCTCCCACAGCCTGAAGCTTGGGGAAAGATGAGGTTGCAAGAAGAGGGACTTAATTTCTATAGGGCCACCTGGGCCAGGGGAAAGGCAAACAGAAGACAGTTTAGGAAGTCTGGGTAAGGGTGCAGCTCTGTCGCTGATTAGCTGCCTGACCTTGCATGGCTCACTTCACCCACCCGTGTTTTGATGTTCCTTCAGCCTCTCTCACTACCTTGTTGACTCTGCTCTGCATTGGCAACCATCAAGCTGTGATTTCTTACCAGGACAAGGCTGGTAACACTGGCACTGCCCGAGTAGAAAACCAGATGATTCCTCCTGGTCATGGCACGAAGGGACTTTCTAAGAACTGCACGGTGCAAAAATCACCAGGACATCCTGGGATTTATAAAATCCAGTTATGCTTCACAGAAGAGTGGTGGAGAGGAAATGGCAGCTCCTGCCTGCTCCTTTCCTGAGTTTCTCTTTCTTTGGCTCTCAGATACACATCTCAGCTATATAAGATTTTGATAATATACTGATAGAGATAAGATATAATGTCAGTGTCCTATTAAATGGATATGATATGCCCAGCAGGAAAGCACCAAGGAGCTATTACCATCTTAGCAATAGACCTGAAATCAAGTCACAGATGATCTGTGTCGTCTGTGGCCAGCCTGTAGGATCTGGTGGCCAGCCTAGGCCCTGCACAACGTCAACCACAATGGACAGAATAGTTACAACAGCAGCTAGACGTAAAACAGTGGCAACGACTTTGACCCTTGGCACTGCCAACTACAGCTGAGACTCTGTGGCAGGATCAGGACTATATACTTCTAAAGATTCCCACCCCTGGACGGGTCACATAACCCTCTTTCCTAGTACTGGAGCTTTTTTCACGTTACACAAACACGTCAAAGGTTCAGCAGCTGCTCAAAGGAAGCTGAAATACTCCCACCAAAGGGGCAGAACTAACAGCAAGGGACAACCTGCTATTCCCACTCCTGATTGGGAGCTCCAGGTCTGGCACACAGAAGTGAGCCGCTCAGGAAGCACCCTCACAGACTGTGCCAGTTCTTTGCTGCTGATGGTGTAGCACATAGGCAAGTACAGGTGCATTTATGGGGGAAAATCACAGAATATCAGGGATTGGAAGGGACCTTGAAAGATCATCTAGTCCAATCCCAGGATTGTACCTGGGATAAACAGAAGGACTGTACCCTTCACCCCTCAGCATCATCCAGCTTCAAGGATACTGTTCTACCTCATCCCAGACACCCATCCTTGAGGACACGGAAAATGAAATGATCGTTTAAGTAGCTCACTGCTATGCTAACGTGCAACACTTCCAATCACTTGTCAAAGCAATGTGCAAATGCTAATTAATGCCACTATTACCCAGATACAAAGAATAGTCCCTGTGGGGCAGATTTCCAGCAGTTCTCAGCTGACTTAATCACTGGTGGTAATGGCCCAGGGCAGGGGATTTGTAACTCGATGATCTTTACCATCCCTTCCAACTATAACTACTCTATGATTCTGTGATACACAAATTATTCCTGATAAAGAAAAACAAAAGATTGGGAATTCCATCTTTGCTTGCATGTCATGTTTGCTCTCTCCTCCAGGGCAGGGGTCATTATAACCTGTAGGCATGAGAGACGGAACTGGGAAACTTAATGGTTTCTGTTGCTTTGATCATATTGGAATCATAGCCCATGTAATCAATTTTGCACACCCAGGCAGCTGAGTTCGTTTCAAGTCCCTTAATCTCAGGTAATACAGCAAATACTTACATCTCAGCAAAGGAAATTACTTTCTTGACAGTCAGCGGAGGCTAGTCAATACAAACGAGTCTAAGGTACAATTTACCTCATCCTAAAATAGTCGCCTGCATTTGCTTCCAGAGATCAATCAACACCATTCAGTAGATCACCACCAACTACCACGTGCAGCCTTGGCACCTAATACAGGTATACATTGCTACACTTTTAGATCCCTAGAGTCAGACAGAATAAATCACTCCCTCAGTATCCTTATTCTTCAACCTTCTTCATTCCTTCATGTTTATTCCCATCTGCTATATTTATAACCACCCCTCACCCTACTTAGGCTCTAGATAAAAACTCTACGCAGCCATGATTTAGCCCAGGAATAAAGCACAGAATCCTTGCTCTGCTGCACAATAAACTAGGTTTCTCCAGCAGCAGAGCACATTTAAGCACTGAATGTTGCGCCTCTCCATTTATCTCTATATTTTCCTTCTCAAAGTAAAACCTGTTCATGAAGTATCTATAACATAAATAAAAAGCAATAGGAAAGTCTGTTCTAGCTAAATCAAGTTTCACGAGCAGTTACTTTCTTTGTGCCACCACAAATCATCACAAGCCCGAAGTTCACTATTTTGCTAGGACAAAATTCATTGGGCATTTCTGAAGTAGAGCCAAGGCTGCATAATTTAATTTCTCATCTCCTATTAAAACTGCCAGGCTTACCATAATCAGAGTGATAAATGCAGAGTCATACGTCTTTCTTTGCGACAGTAATGCCCATCAACACTTCGAACGCAAACAATTGTGACATTTGACTTTATAAAAATTACCTGGTGCACCAATACCACTTAATTAAATCATTTAAAAACTGCTTTTGTTACGTTTAATGAATGATATACTGCAATGAAACATGCAGCAATACAAATACTTCACAATGCTAACAATTAAGGCTCACTTCACTTACGGCAATTGACAACACAAGTGCTCCTCACTTCATTCAGTTTGTGCATTCCAAATGAACTGGTTAGCGAAAAGGGTGCTTCTTTGCTAATGAGTTTTGTAATCAAGGCATCTATTTTAATTTCAAATTGGTTAGATTGGGGGAAATTGCTGAACTAAATGACTGGTTCTAATTAGGATTATAAAAATATTCATCATGCAGCAGAATTAGCACAAGGTCTTGATTTCCCTGCATTTGCATATAGCTTTAGTTTAAGAGTGGAAAAAACCCTCCTGATAAATTGTCTTCCTTTTAATGAATTGAACAAACACTATATCTGTTTTAGTCGTTCTTTCATTTAAAGGCACTGATACATATTCATGATTTGTAAATGAAGTTAAGTGATTTCGATTCTCCAGTTCATTACCATATTGAAGAAGAGAATTCTGTAAATTGCCTTCAAATATTCCCAATCTCAAGAGGGGTGGGTGGGTGTTTGGTTTGTTTGTTTGTTTTTTTTAACTTTAGGAACATCTCAGTTTATCTGTTTGATGGAGCCCTGCCTGCCCGGGAGAGCTGCTGGCAGGTGGCTTGTCCAGCCAAGGACACACGATATGTTTGTAGAACCTGATACTCTCAGAAGAGTATTCAAAAGGCAGAGATGAAAGGCTTATTTGTGGTTAATTCCTGGGAACAGGACTCTATCTGGGTTCAGTTTCTGACTTTGTTCTAGGCCTCAGTGGTAGTCAGGCAATGAAACACTTTAATGACCTGTGCCTGAATACACTATGGATACTCTGGGCACAATGCTTTGCCTGTCAGCTCCGTGTTTAATTACAAGTTCTCTAGGGCAGGGACTGCCTCTTACTATGAATGTGTAATACAATGGTCCAGTCAGTATGGTAGGGATTTCCTAAGAGCAGTTACTGTAATATGGCTTGCATTAAACACGAAACACTAAGTGTTCCTTTATAACTAGGCAACATACAGACTTTATTTCATTGCTCAGTATGATAGGCCTGCAGGACTAATTGTTATGACAGCTTCCTCAACTTCTTTTGCCTTTGGGTGAAGAAAAGAATGCAGTAGGTGTGCCTCCAGCTTCACTCTTCAGGGTGCTCAAGTGCCAAGTGACTGGTGCAAGATAAATTTGAAAGCCAAGTATTGTATCCATAGGACTGGAACCACAGTCGTCATGTTCTTTAGGTATCGGTGAGCCATGATGAGAAATTAGCCCCAGTGTGTTCTCTCACATGATAGAATGAAATGGTGATTCCACCGCAAGGATCCATACAGGAGCAGAAAGAGCTTATTTTCCTTGTTAAATATAATGTTCATATTTTGCTAAGAAAAGCTGAGTTTTACCCAAGGGGTGCAACCTCGAGCTGTTGTTGATAAAAGCAGAGGTTGCTCACGCTTTGGACAACTAGAGTTACATCTAAATTCCAGGTCCAGAAACGCTCTGAGGACCATGTGAAAGCTCTGGGTGCCTGCTGATCTATATCAAAATAAGAAGGGAGGCATCCTCTAACCCACCTCTCCTCATCAGCCCCATACCTCAGTTCCTGAGGAAAGAAAACCTGCAGGCCTGGGCTGGAGTCATGTCTGACTTTGGACATACAGCAGCACACCCTGCTTAATTTCAGCATGGTTGCTGTGTGCAGCTGCTATCTTAGGAATCACACTATCCAATGTTAGGAATCATAGAATCATTCAGGTTGGAAGAGACCCTTGGGATCATCCAGTCCAACAATCAGCCCCACTCTACAAAGTTCTCCCTTACACCAGATCCCCCAACACCACATCTAAACCACTCTGAAACACATTCAGGAATAGGGATTCAACCCTCTCCCTGGGCAGCCCATTCCAGGCTCTGACCACTCTTGCTGGGAAGAATTTTTTCCTAATGTCCAGCCTAACCCTNAGCTCCAGCCACACTTCCCCAAGCCTGTAGTGATCCATGAGGTTGTTGTGGCCCCAGTGCAGGACCTGGCACTTGGCCTTGTTGAAGCTCATGCCATTAACATTGGCCCATGGATCCAATCTATCCAAGTCCCTCTGCAGAGCGTCCCTGCCCTCATGCAGATCAACACTCCCACATGACTTAGTGTCATCTGCAAACTTAACTGATGGTGCTCTCTACATCATTGTTGAGAATACCAATAAAGACATTAAACAGAAATGGTCCCGACACTGAGTCCTGAGGAACACCACTTGTGACTGGCCGCCAGCTGGATTGAACTCCATGGAGCACCACTCTTTGGGTCCTTCCTTCCAGCCAGTGTGTGATCCAGCAGTTCCAACTCAAAGCATGCTATCCTCATCTGAACAACCCTTAGGCACAAGTCCCCATGTGCCTACATTTCCATGACAGGCACAGAAAAATCTGAGACCAAGGGCTGGGGCACTTGCTGGGAATGTAGGAGAACAGAATTCGCCAATCCCTGTGCCAGTGAAGCTGAGCAAAGCAGATGGAGGGGAAGCTAAGCCCTAAAGCCTGCAGCACTGGCACCCCCTGAGGCACAGTGTCCTTTCAAGGCACCAAGCACAGTGACCTGCTATGACAGGGAAAAGGAGATGAAGAGTTGTGATGTTCTCCACATGTGAATGTCCATATGAAAGTCTGACAATTTCTTTATATGACTCCTCTTCACAAGGAGAGAGGTGAAGATGACAAGGGGCAAGGGGTGTCAGTTACACCAGGAGTGGTTTCAAGGTATAAGAAAGAAATCTTTTACAATGAGAGCAATCAATCCTCCCCCCCCAGGGACAAGGTGGAATCGCCATCAATGGAGGTTTTCAAGACATGACTCTACAGAGTGCTAGATAATCACATCTACGCTCCCTTGCCCACAAGAGCTCAGACATGGTGATCTTTTGGGATCCATTCCAAACAGGGCTGATCCACGATTCTATGAAAATGGCTCATCTCAAAGAAACCCAAGCAAAGAATAATGACTGCCTGCAATAAGGTGTCTAGATTTTGAGATGAATATGAACCCAGCCTTGCTCTCCTCTCAGCAAGTCCTACTGAATTTCTTTGGCCGCACTCTAACCAAGCAGACACTGTCCAAATAAATATAAAAAATAAATAAAGACCTCGCCTTTAGATGCCCAACTGTCCCATGTTGTATTGGGAGCCTGTGCACAAACTCCAGGGGAGATTTTCACCAGGCAGCAGAGAGGCACTGCCTTCATGCCTCTATATCTGTGTCTCTAAGCTATTCAAATAGACTCCCAGGTAGCCAGAACGTTATCTGTGATTCTTTTTCATAAATTCAGCAGCGTCAAGAGTCAAGATAGACAGGGCTCTGACACGCACCACATTCAATTTTCAGATCATTTGCCACATCTCCCACACCGAAGGAATCTCCTCAGCCAGACCTGATACTGTCTGCCAGGTGTGACTTGGCCGTACAGCAGAGTGTTATCTTACACGTTTTATTTATCACCTCGTTTAAGGAGATACTAAGACCCCCACCTTCTCTTGTTTGCTTCCTGCTGAAGATTAAGCCCTGAGGAGGGGGAAGCCGCTGATTGCCAAACTTCTTGTTATTGCATTGATAATGGTGTAGTTGGGGAATCTAAAATGGTTTGTTATTGGATTGTTCAGTCTCTCACCTATTCCCAGCAGGTTCCAAGTCATAGTGGGGCCTGTAAGGAACGGGGGGGGGAACTGTATCTCTTTGCATAGTTTTTTTTTTTTTCTCTTAACAACAGTGATTTGAAATACTTTAAATATCCTTCTCTTTATTTCTCTAATACTTTGTCTTTTTTAAATATCTTTTACACAAATATTCATGCAAAAGAGTTGTGCATGTTGCTCTGAAAGAAGGTTTCATGCCATTATGAGAGAAATTCCATGAAGGTGGAAGCCTCCATCAGTCTCCACCTCCAGAATGTTCCCTTTCCCCGAGGGGTACTGAGATGTGGAAAGTTCAGGTTATTAAGAATGAGGTGCTTCACTGAATAAATGAGACAAACAATGAGGCACTTGAAATACGACTATCAGAAATGCAAGACCAGTTCATCTCTCCAGCCACTATGAGTGGCAGCAATGAAAACTATAACCTCCCACACGTGCTGGCAGACTCTGAGCTTTCACAGCACTCCACAGTTTCCAATGCTTCCTAACAGAGAATGTCACATATATTAAATAGCACTGTTACCAGTGCTATTAACAACTTTGTCAGACATGGACAGTAGGATAGAGTGCACCCTCAGCAAGTTTGCCAATGACACCAAGCTTGGTGGTACAGTTGGCATGCTGAAGGGAAGGGATGCCATCCAGAGGGACCTGGGCAGGCTGGAGAGGTGGGCTAGGGCAAACCTCATGAAGTTCAACCAAGCCAAGGGCAGGGTCCTGCACCTGGGACATGGCAATCCCAATACAAACACAAGTTGGGTGGAGAAAGGCTAGAGAGCAGCCCTGAAAAGGACTTGGAAGTCATGGTAGATGAGAAGCTCAACATGAGCTGGCAGTGTGTGCTGGCAGCCCAGAAAGCCAGTTGCATCCTGAGCTGCATCAAAAGAAGTGTCGCCAGCAGGTTGTGGGAGGTGATTCTACCCCTCTACTATGCTCTGGTGAGAGCCCACCTGCAGTACTGTGTCTAGCTCTATGGAGTCCTCAACACAGAAGAAACATGGAATGGGTCCAGTGGAGGGCCACAAACATGATCAGGGGAGTGGAGCACCTCTGCTATGAAGACAGGCTGAGAGCTGGGGTTGTTCAGCCTGGAGAAGAGAAGGCTCAGGTGAGACCTTAGAGCAGCCTTCCAGTATCTAAAGGAGCTCCAGGAGAGCTGGAGCGGGACTCTTTGTCAGGGAGTGGAGTGACAGGACAAGGGGTAATGGCTTTAAATTGGAAGAAGGGAGATTTAGATTAGATACTAGAAAGAAATTCTTTGCTGTGAGGGTGGCGAGACACTGGCCCAGGTTGCCCAGAGAAGCTGTGTCTGCCCCATCCCTGGAGGGGTTCCAGGCCAGGCTGGATGGGGCTTTGGGCAACCTGGTCTGGTGGGAGGTGTCTCTGCCCAGGGCAGCGGGTTGGAACTGGATGGTCTTTAGCATCCCTTCCAACTCTAACCACTCTATGATTCTATGATATAACCCTTCTCATCAGACTATGATACAAGAGTCATTGAAAATGGCTTCCTCTATATTTTCTGCAATAACCTGTGAAAAGTGGAGGATGTAGCCCCATTTTTCCTTTGTATTGGCTCCTATATCCAAGTGCCAATACAGACACTACTAGTGAGACCCAGCCTGACTTTGCAGCAAAATTGGCTATAACATTTACATAGTGTCCACCTTCTGCCAAAGGCCACAGGGGGCCATTAACAGAACCAACACGTGCACACATCAGATTGCACTATTTTATCAATAAAGTAGACACATACAAAGCTACTGGGAAGAGATCCAAGATTTCCAACTCAAGAGAAGCAATTAATCTCCCAGGGTTGCACATAATTGCACAATGCCACATGGCTGCTCAGGGGGAAGTAGTACACCCACCCCTGCTTGCTTAAAGCCTTGCAAAAAATTCCTCCCATCTATGCTTTATATGAGGAGATGTTAGGGTCTACAGACTTGCTACACATTTGTGCCCACACAAACAGATTTCTTCGCTCAGCCATACCGCACTTATTTGATAATACGTGAGACTTAGCAAGGCAGCGGGGGGTGATAATTAGCTACAAAAATTAAGAACAGGAGCTGATGTGGTGTGTCGACTCATACTGAGGACATACCCTCAAATACTCCGAAGAGAAAACAAGTGGTGGTGCCTGTGATTTGTCCTTAAATGAACAAAGTAACCAGCAGCCACACAGCAAAACATCTTGCAGAAAGCCTGCTGAGCTCCAGCCCTCTCACTGAATCTTCTCCCTTACTACTGGAATAGCCCCAAGAGTAAAAAAGAGGGACAATACCCACGTGGGAGCAGTAATAAAAGATTTCAGAACTGAACTATAGGATGCTATATTCAATTATTTCAGTTGATGGAAGAGATAACATTGTCAGAAAGCATTTGGCTTTCTCAGCTGTGAAGTCATATTTCAAGAAGTTCTGTTAAGAAGAGATGGGCTTCTCTTAAAGAAAGGGAAGGTCATTTCCGCATATAGGATTGCTGTGGGGCTTGGGCTTTAAACTAGAACCACGTGGGACTGATAGCAGAAGTCCACGGCAGGTATAAAACCAGATTTGTGCAAGGGATAAGGGAGGGGAGTGGGGCTATTCAACAACAAGTCTGTAAGAGAAGCAGCGAGAAGAACAGTAAGTCTATCCGCAGGGCATCCCGCTATGCCCGAATGTCAAGGCTGAGAGAAGCAGCAGGAGAAGCCTGAAGCATCAACTTGTGATCAAAATTACACATAAGAGTGACTGGATGAAGAAATTCCCAAGCAGATTACCACAGGAAGGCATCACTTGCTCAGGAAAGAGAAAAAGCCTTGGGTATCATGGATACATGTACTCATCTGAGTTCTCACAGCATTCTCCTGAGCAAGCTAAAAGACCGTAGAAAAATACTATTAGCTGGGCAAAAAAACTGACTAGGATGCCATATTCTGCAAACAGTTACCACCTGGCCACTGTCAAACTGCAGGGCACATCTCAAGGCTGTGGCTCCACAAGGATGCCACAGGGTTCTGCATTATTCCATGCATTCACTACTGTCTTTGAATAGTGAATGCACCCTCTAAGGTTGGAAGAGTGAATATGCCTTCTAAAACACCAGCTTGGAAGGGACAATAATTCTGTCAACGAACAGAATTCTAAAAGCATGTTGGGTTTTTTTTTAGTTGGCTGATTAGTTTTTAAATTAACTGGATAAATAACTTAATATCGTTGTCAAATGTGTAGAAGTTAGCTGAAAAGTAGGAGGGAGGCTTAGGATAAAAGAATGATTAAAAAACAGGGGGCTTTAATCACAGCCATGGAACTGTAGGACAGAAGACCTCAGAGGAAAACATTCTAACAGGAAGATCCAAAACATTGAGTATCTTTATTTCAAACAAAAGCTTTAATATTGTTTTCTATTCTTATACCCCAAACAGATTTTTAGATCTTTTTTATCCAGGCAGTAACCCAAACAACTATTTGTAGGGCACTAGCTGTTGATAGTTCATTTCACTGCGGGGAACAACACACTAGGCAAACGAGATTTTCAGAATCATCAGGCTCATTAATTTCCAAGTTGACCACAGCTTGATTACAACACCACACTATTATTTTTAACTGAAAGAAAATTAATAAAATAAATATTAATCTGAGAGCTATTTTTGAATCTAAGAAATTAAATTAAATTTGCAAACCTGTTTACACATTCACAGTTGTAAGAGGAAGGATTAGATCTTCCCTCAATAGTTCCTACTGCTGGGAGTAGAATTGTATGTATTTGATTTGTTTTCGGCTATTTGCATTTTTAAATCTGCCTCTAAAGGAGTCATTACAAATCGACTTTAAAGGTCAAACACACTTTTAAAGCTTAGAGAGGTGGAAAACTATGGTCTCTCACTGCAGAAGCGGCTGCACCACTGATCAGAGTAAGCCACTGACTTTGATTGGCACCTTCCTCGTCCCAGTATCTGTGGATGAGCATTACCTGCAAGATACAGACAAATGACAAACTTTCTATTCTATTGCCCTTTCATGCATTTAAATCAAAAGTGTTTCAGAGCAGCTGTATCCCAAAAACCTGGATACAGGAAGGGAGAGAGCGAGCACTATTTGATCCAGCCCTGCCTATTTTGTGCCAGGCAACTTCATGCTGCCTCACAGGAAAATGGGCACACAACCAAAGGACAGAAAAGTCCCGCAGCAGAACCAGGCTGCAGTTGGACAACTAGCCCCTGACAACAGCATGGCATCTCTTTGGATAGCCTTCTCACAGCTGCTGAGCACTACTGCAGCCTCCCTAGCCACTACTTTTAGGAAGTCTTGATATCCCTCTCCTGGTCAGCAGCAGCGACATCAAATGGCCATTGCCACTCGCATCTTCCCACGGTCGCAGATAGGAAAGACAAGACATGGCATACCAGTATGGGAAGGTGTGATAACCAGATTTGGCTTCTAGAGAACAAGAGGGGAGAAGAACCACAAGTCTTACAAAGATGTACAAAACCTAATGCAGCAGGATTTGGGGTTTTTCCTTCTTGTCATTGGCTTAACCCTTACCTAGCAGAAGGTCACAGCTGACCTCTGCTTCCCACTCAGCTGTGGTAGTACTCCTGTTTCCAGACAGGCAGGAGTGCATTATACCAGCCTCACAGAAGATTTCATCTAGGGACTTCGCACAGCACCACTGTCACTGTCCACAGCATTGCCTTTGCACCCTAATGGCACTGCCCATTATCTTGGTATCCACTGTAACTGCAGCGAAGTTACACGATCCTGAGCCAGAGTGACAATTCTTTTCCAGTTCTTACCAAGCCAAGGTGGGGCTGAGCACAATCTATACCTGGCTTAAGTTAAGCAAATGCTTCAACTGGTAAAAGCTCTGCCCCTGTGGTTCTACTCAAGGATCAACTTTCTATCAGCAGCTGAGCAAATTTCTGAACACTTCAGAAAAGCATCACGAGCGGCCTTGAACTCAAAGGCAGGCGTAAAGGCAAAGCCTGAACTTCACGTTACTCTCCGTTTCCTTTGACCAACAAGGTGCACAATACCTCATCTTTGCTCTTACACTGTGAACAAATTTGTTGGTTCCTTGGGATAACATGTGAGAAGCTTCAGGGTGGTTCTAACTCCCAGTTCATTTTCCGTGGCTCTCTTCTGAGCGGAGGAGAACAGCTGAGGTGGGGACTCGGGTCCATTCGTTTGAAGAAGCAGAAGCAAAAATGCTGCTGAGCCACTATTGCTGTACTGGACCAGGAGAGCACAATCACCACCTCAGAGTCACGTGTGTGCCCTAATGTCTATTTTAATTTCTCCTTCCAGTGGCTAACGGCATAAAAAGACTACAAAGCACTGGAAATAGAAGTTGAGCGTTTCAACACAAGAGCAGATGCTCCGTACTCATTACAGCTGGATGTCTTTGCAAACACATACTCAGCATGTCCTGAGTTCTCACCCCCGGGAGCGCCTCATCAGACGTCTGCTTCTTTCAGGGCTGTCTTTGTACAAACACCAGTACTGTTTAAAATCCTCACCTCCAGTCTAAAAAGCACCATCAAACAATTCCATGACGCCAAATAAATAGATTGGTCTTTCCAGCCCTTCTTCAAAATCCCTGTTACACTGAAGATCTGACTGCACAAAACTGTTTGTCATTTGGCTAACTCCTTCATACCGTAAGGACTCGATACCATGAAAGGAGCGTATTTACAATAGCTTTGTGCTTGCAAATGTCACTCAAGCATCATCAGTAGCATAGCAGCAAACCGCTCGGTGCCTGCCATAGCATCCTCTTAACAAGTGGATGGGAAGGTTGCACTGGGAAGTACAGCAGATGCAGCACGGTTGATTATTTGGTTACACTCTCAGGAACTACTTGGAGAAAGATTTGCACTAGCCTTTCAAAGAAAATCCTGTCAGATACAAAAGGCACTACATTTTTTGTGTATTGTCATGTGAGGGAGACTAGTTTAAAAAGCTTCAAAAAGAATAACTGCAGGAACTGAAAATCCAACTCAGAACACACACACACTTGAGAAATTAATGAAAAAAAACTTAAATTGGCTATTCAGCATGTTTTTACTTTCCAGACTCTACGGATGGCAGCAACAGAGAAGAGGAAAGCTAAAAGCTTGGCAAGTTTTAAGCCTTTTAGAATTTGTAACTTGCTCATCCAGACTATACCTCAGCTTTGGGCTGTAGCAGGGACTGCTGTTCCAGAGCTGAAGCACACACTCCATGGCCACAACACTTTACAAGTGACACTGCACCCTGCATCGCTCAGCACCTTCCAAGACAGATGAGTGCTAGGTAAGAGCAGGCTTGCTAAGGACAAAGCAACAGACTTAAAAGAGTTGTCTCCCAAACAGAAGGCACTGCAAAGTGACTGGAAAAGTAGCACAGAGGAGTTTGTCACCTGTTGCTGCTCACTGATACCCAGATAACCTAGTTCAGTTTGCAAGAAGGAGCACCCTCTCACATGCAACAGCCAGCCACCAGGGGCCAAGTCACCCCACGTGCCTGATCCTCAAAGACAGCTCAGCCATCACCAACAATCACGCCTACAAATGAAATGATTTTTAGAACAGATACATATTGTCATGTCAAATCAGGGAATCATCAGAGTTGGAAGGTACCTCTAGAGATCACCCAGTCCAACTCTGCTGCTAAAGCAGGGTTGCCCAGAGCACATCACTCGGGACGGCATCCAGGCAGGGCTGGAAGGTCTCCAGAGAAGGGGACTCCACACCTTCCCTGGGCAGCCAATCTCAGATTCTTTTAATCTTTCATACCATCACTATTACTAAAGTTTCTGTACCCACCACGATCACTGTATAAAACTCCACTACTTGTAGCAAGCTGGGTTTGGAATGACTTTTCGAGCACATTTAAACCAGCAAGGCGAGAGCAGAAAGCAGAAAGCACACCGTAATTTCTTTACCATGGAAGTGTGCAGTTCTAGACATGATCCCCTTCAACAACTGGCTCAAGAATCATTGAAATATGAAATTAATTGCTCACCTTTTGATCCAGACTGTAGGCCAAAATCCACTCCTCCTGCTTGGGGTGGAAGAGCAAGCTCTGGATGTAGAAGTTCAGACGGTACTTCTGGTAGGTAGCACCTTCATCAGAGCTGATGAGGATGCTGCTCTCAATTTCTGGATCACTAAGAAGCATGATCTAAATAGAAAAACAGAGGAGAAAGACTGTTATATGGAGAAGTGAAACTGAGCATTATTTAAAAGTGAGGTCATACAGCACTGATTCTTATTAGATGTATCCAGAACATGGCACCCCAGTGTAAACGGCCCACGGAATATCCCAAATAGGGTATGGGGTTTTGGGTCTCAATTCCATTTTATTGGGTAATTCATTCAGTGATTCCCTTTTCTCATTTCATTTTTATCCAGACAAATTCAGAAAGTCAAGCCAGAATGAAAAACGCTCTGTTGCTTTCCAAGTTGATTTTGGTTTGGTGTAGCAACTTCAGACAGTGCACTAGGCTTTCCTGGTCCCTTTCCAGTCTACCACCTCCCCTCCAAAACATGGAACACACTGTCCAAAAATACAGCACAGTACACTCCTGAGATCTAAGGCTCACTATTTGGCAGCTTGCAGAGCTATGAATGAGAGCATCACCCCACTGGAAACACAGAATGCCCACCTGGATCAGCTGCTGGAATCTGAAAATAGTCCACGTGCAGGCGTGCAAACAGTGCTATACCATCATATATATCATGCTTCAAACTTATACAGTAGGAGATATTCATTCACTCAATGAACACATCATTTTCCCCAAGCGCAGGAAAGCGTATGACCTCAATTTGTACAGGGAGGAAAACACTTCTGAGCATCTAATTTTAATTAGAAAATTATTACCAATATTTTAAAACGGGTTGATTCCACATTATCGGATGGCATGCTCTACATAAATGTTATCAAGAAAAATGTTGTGGAAACATTAACACCATCTTATTAACATCTGGAGAAAACGACATCACATTAAAGCAAATGCCAGTACCATAAAATAAAGGCAAACAGTGGGAAATAAATTAGAGCTGTGCTAAACACAGCAGGTTATTGATACAGAAGCTGAAACAAATAGAGAAACTGCCTTTCAGCAGGAAAACAGATCCAGGAGCTACCTTTTTTAACTGGCTGCAGAATGAGCAGCTCCTTGAGATCCACTGCAGTTTCATTACACTCACATGTCCACATTAACTTTTCTTGTCCACCTTCACAGAGTTCCAACTTCAAGACTAAAATTAGGGGTACGCATCAATTTTGACAGCCAAAAGGAACAGTAAGATCCTTGGTATGTTAGACCTTCACAGAATCACACAGAATATCAGGGATTGGAGGGAACCTTGAAAAATCACCTAGTCCAATCCCCCTGCTGGAGCAGGAACACCCAGAGCAGGGCACACAGGAACGCCTCCAGGCGGGTTTGGAATGGCTCCAGAGAAGGAGCCTCCACCGCCTCTCTGGGCAGCCTCTGCCAGTGTTCGGCTGCCCTCACCGTGAAGAGGTTTTTCCTCATATTTAAGGGTAACCTCCCATGTTCCTGCTTGCACCCATTGCCCCTTGTCCTATCATTGGCCATCACTGAGAAGAGCCTGGCTCCATCCTCCTGACACCCACCCTTTACATATTTATAAACGTTAATAAAGTCACCCCTCAGTTTCCTCTTCTCCAAGCTAAAGAGACCTTGATTCAGCAAAAAAGTTTCAGTGCTTGTTGTATCTCAAGCGCTTCATTAACTCCATGAAGTCCCCAAGGGATAGTGACTGTAACATAAACGGTAATGTAAATGAAAAGGGCCTTTAAAACTAGAACTGAACGTTGTCTCAGAGTGAAGCCACCTGCAGGAACCCAGCTTGAGCTCAGAGGTCCTTCAGCCCCATTCACATACACCACTAAGCCAACCTCCAAGGAATCTCCGCCCGTTCCCAAGGAAAGCTGTGCCGTGAGTCCTGCAAAAGCGCAGCTGCGTTGTGCTGCGCAGCACAGGAACCAAAAAATGTCCCCATGGGCAACTGAGTCCCTGGGAATTAGTCTGGGGAATAGGTCCCAAAGGCCTCCACCTACAAGGAAGCTTTGGTACATCTTTCCTTTCTAATGAGATCAAAACATGCATTTCGTTTTGCTCCAAGCAAGAAAGGTTTCCCTGCTATTTCAAGCTATTTTTTCAGTCACTGGTAACCGAGACTTCAAAGACATTTTGTCCCCCAAGTAAGCTGGTGCTCATGAAAAGCATATTGCCTGGGCCAGACAGAGAATCATAGAATCATAGAATCATTTAGGTTGGAAGAGACCCCTGGGATCATCAAGTCCAACCATCAGCCCTACTCTACAAGTTCTCCCCTACACTAGATCCCTCAACACCACATCTAATCTACTCTTAAACACAGGCAGGGATGGGGACTCCACCGCCTCCCTGGGCAGCTGATTCCACTGACTGACCTCGTGACCTTTTGTTTTTGACTCGGATTGAGCCTCCTGTTTCTTCCATCCTGCTGTGTGTGGGGTTAGCCTTGCCTAGGGGGGTGGATGGCAGCAGAGACAGATGACAGAACGAGAACAAAGTTCAGCAAAAATCCCTGGCATCTGCAGACTGGGGCAAGGATGTAAGATTGCCAATGTAACAAGAGAGTCCAGAGAGTTCTTACATTTAAAAGAAAGGATTCTTCAGGAATGAAAAGATTTTCCACCCGATGGGGCAGAAGGTTATAAAGTTAATAACGTCGTATGTTAAGGGGTCGCTGTTAAGAGTTCTGCCCTCGGATAAGGAGGGGAAGGCAGGTCCCGGCTGCACAGACGTGATGCCACACGCACGCAGAACTGCGCTTTCACCCCTGAGCCGCAACACTCGGGTGGGTAGTTCAAGCAATGGGTCAGAGGAGATGGAAAAAGGTGATGTTTCCACCAGCTGGTTCACAAAGCCAGGCAATTTGTTCCTCTTGGAAGCGTTAACAGTGGTTGTATGATCGAACGAGAAAGCCATCAAGCCAGGGAACAATGAGGGCTGGAGGGAAAGCTGGAGGAGTCTGACAACAGTCATATCTTGTTTCATTTACGTGCCAAGCAATAGTTGCCCACCCTTATCTTCACCCACTTCTGATGTCGACTCCCCGGTTCTTCAAATGGAGACAACACCACAATCCAAAGTCTCTGCTGCTATCCACCCCCCCAGGCAAGGCTAACCCCACACACAGCAGGATGGAAGAAACAGGAGGCTCAATTCGAGTCAAAAACAAAAGGTCACGAGGCTAGGATGGTCCAGAGCCCTTTATGTACCAGGCAGAAGAGTGGGAAACTCTAGGCTTTTTTCTTTTTTGCCCTTTATTTTTTTTTTTAATTGCTCATCTTCTTTCTGCTGAAAGCATCGGGAGGAGGGGATAATTTTTGGCAGAGGAAATAGGAGGACATTTGTCAAAGGCCTGAAACCGCCACTTCTCATTATGGGGCCAGGGTGAAGGATCCACCCCAGTACTCATTCAGATTAATCGTTTTTCATTAACGGCCAATAAACAAACTCTGGTCAGAATAAGCATTTTTGCCAGCACCCTGTGTTGCCATTTATAATTGCCATAAGGAATTGCAAAGGAGAACCATAGAGTTGTCATATGTAATTTATAGGGTTTTAAGATCTAATCATTTTCCATAATATTACATTAAATGGCAGCCTTTATTAAAAAGGAAATTGCATTTCACCTTGCTATATTCTAAAACACACACATATATACACACACACATAAATAAAAGGTTATTTTCAGTTGCTGCCTTCCCTAGTTTACATGGAGTGGGGAAGGGGAGGAAGGATCGATTACTGCTAAGGGTAAAACCTTGAAAACATGCTTGAGATGAGGTGGTTTATACTACCTAGCTTTTTGTCTAGAGGCTACAGTCTGACCTCCAAAATCCAGTGCACAATGAATGCCAGGCACCCGACTAAACCAAGCTGAAAATCAGCATGAACTTCAGGTAGCTCCTTAGGAGAAGGCGGCAGAGGAAGAGAACCGTCTGGTACGTGATGTACTTCCTCTAAAGCAGGAGCAATGACGACACATACAGGGCTCTTCCGAATGAATTTCGGTTCAGCAGAACACCAGCAGTCGAAGCACATAGAAGGGAAATGATTCGGAGAGGCCACCTTGCAAGAACAAGATAAAGTATAATGTACAGACTGAGATCTTTGGCACGTGATCAGGAAACACATCCAGCTCCGAATACTTCACAGGGATTTATCCCAGGAAATAAGCAGCACGGGCTGCAGGCAGAAAGGACAAGGAGGGGAGCTGTCATACCTATACCTACTTGATCTTCTCTTACAGTGGGAGGGACTTTGCTCCCCCAGTTCCTGTCTTGTGGACCATCTACTCCAGAGGTGTGGGGAGAGAGGCTGCCAGTGAAGACTGAAGCAAAAAGGTTGTTGAGTATCTCAGCCTTCTCCTCACCTGCTGTTACTAAATTTTCCAGCCTTGCTCACATCAGGGTTGGTACATTTTCTTTGACCTTCCTTTTCTGGCTGACATACCTGTAGAAGCTCTTCTTGTTGTTCATTGTGTCCCTTGCCAAGTTCAGCTCCAGCTGAACCTTGACATTCCTGACCCTGTCCCTACACAACTGTGCAGTTGCACAAGTATGCTCTTCCCAGGATACCTCTCCCTGCTTCTGCTGCCTGTGTAAGTCTTTCTTGCCCTTTAGTTTGACCAGCAGGTCTCAACTCAGCCAGGCTGGTTTCTTGTCTTCCTTTCCTGATTTCTTACTCCTGAGGATTGAGAGCTCTTGTGCTCTGTGGAAAGGCATCCTTAAAGGTCTGCCAGCTCTGTTCTGCTCCCTTGACCCTGAGGGCAGTATCCCAGGGGGTCCTATTGACTAACTCCTTCAAGAGCTAGAAGTTTGGCTTCCTAAAATGTCACAGTCCAGACTTTACTCTTCACCTGACCCATATCCACCTGTGTCTGATCGTTACAGCCTGCGCCGCCTCCAATCTCAACATCACCAATTACATCACTTCTCACACGTGCAATGTTAAAACATGCCCAGACCCTACTAGCTTGGAGCTACAGGCAGCCTGAGCTCCTACCTGCCTGAACCCACCTACTGTGGCTATGCCAAAGGCCTCTACAGCCTGGCATTCGGTTCTTCCCTCAGAACCCTTCACAGCTCTGCCCTGGCTTTAACAGACCTGCTCGGCATATCACCACCATCCTTCCTCTTCTGCACACAAGGCACACGAGCAACCACCTCCAGTCTGCCCCATCCCATTACCTGTATCCATAGCATCAGATTCAAAAGCTCTATTCCCCACCTCTGGGCTCCTGGATTCGGTGTGATCCCAGCACAACCGAGATGTGCTTTGAGCACCGCTGAATCTTTTAATGAAGTGTCTCTGGGCAAAAAACCCATGAAACAACGTGCCACATAAAAAGCATCTTTATTAACATTAGTTTTCATTGAATCCTTTTATTTTTCTCAGCCAGCATAAATTTTCACTGTAAATTACCAAAGTGCATCTCTTTAAATCAGCACAGAGAAGTTTTATAGGTACAATATCTGTAGCAGTAGTACCACTGAGCTACATTAGCAGGAAGCATCCCAGGAAATGAATAAAGGAGACAGGTTCACAATAAATATCTTTTGTTCCCAGAAATAAGTAGATAGCATTAAACTATCGCGTACTGCCTTCCGATTTTCCCTCTTCATTTTACTGCACTTTTCATAAGCAGCCCTTTTCAGAGGTCCCAGATATATTCTCATTCACATCTATCAAGTGCTATACTAAAAAGAAATAAACAAAGCAGCCTAAAAAAAAAAAATATCCACCTACAAAGCACCCAAGCCTCCATAGCTACAGCAGAACCCCAGCTCCTTAGCCAGGTCTTAGCCATTTGCTCTGTAGCACCACATTGTCCTCTTCTGCAACTGAAAAGGTGGTTCTGCTACAAAATCAGAAACTCACAGTTTCATGTTTACAGCTTCACAGCTATTTCCATATCGAATGTGCTCAATTTACACCTGAAAAGGTTTTTATTTGGGCCACCTCCTACCAGACCCTCAACTCAGAAGCACTTTGGGTCCTTCATGAAGGCAGGCTACATCTACATCAACAACAGGAAAACAAATCTCATGCTAAAAAGGAAAAAAAAGCTAGTTTGGTGTTTTGGTTTTTTTTGCCTTTCCAGTTTGACTTAAAACATTTAAGGGTTTGTGTGGTCCCACAAGACCTCTGGAGCTAAGCCTACTTCTCAACAAAGCTCCATGTTAGCTTTCAGTTTAAAAAGCCAAAACGTTTCAACAATTTATGCTGAAATGTCAATGCAAACGGAGGATTTTTGCTTTGTTTGGACATACGATGTCCTTTCCTCCTTTGGAAACTGCAAACCCAAAAATCAAATGTCATTTAAAGGCTTAAAGACACAAAAATCTTTTTTTATTTTTTTTTTTTCAAAACATCAGTTCACCACAAGTACGTTCAAGGCAAACAGCTTGGAACTCTCTCGTGGGAAAAGTAATTTTTTACTGACCAAGCATTTTAGATTAAACATCTGACCACCTGCGACTTCCCTCTGGCAGATCACACGAATCACAGAATCTCAGGGGTTGGAAGGGACCTTGAAAGCTCCTCCAGTCCAATCCCCCTGCCGGAGCAGGAACACCCAGAGCAGGGCACACAGGAACACCTCCAGGCGGGTTTGGAATGGCTCCAGAGAAGGAGACTCCACACCCTCCCTGGGCAGCCCCTGACAGGGTTCTGTTGCTCTCACCATGAAGAGGTTTTTCCTCATATTTAAGTGGAACCTCCTCTGTTCCAGCTTGCACCCATTGCCCCTTGTCCTATCATTGGATGTCACTGCAAAGAGCCTGGCTCCATCCTCCTGACACTCACCCTTTACATATTAATAAACATGAATGAGGTCAATATATATATATTTAGCTATTTGCTCCCCTCCCATTCTTCCTCTCTTCTACCTCACAACTGCAATTGACTTGCCCCGCAGGTTAAAGGATGCCCTCAGAGGTGTATACACAACCTTTACCTCTCAGAACACAGCTCCACAGCACACCTAACACCCTGCTATGCTCATCCCCTGGAGGACAGACACAACTCATCACAAAGAAAATCTCACCCCCTTTTACTTCTTTCCTTCACCACATATCAGTCGGATTAAAAAACTTCAGTTTAATTAGATCAGGCCAAACCCCTCCCAAACAAAAATATTCTGGTGTCACAAGTAACTAACTATCTGCTTACCAGCAAAAAGTAACACCCATATAAATCAGCATTGAGCTAGAAATAGAAAACACCTTAACTTCACACAACCTTTTACAGAAGATGTTCAGACATGGGTAGGCACCTGCCCACTGCCCTATAGATATACTGCCTCCTGCAATAGCCAGGGAAAAGGAAGCCAACCACTACTTTCCAGTTACCAAGACCAACTTATCAGTCAGACTGGAAAAAAAATGGGAGATGGTAGTGATAAACATCTGCTCCAGAGCAAAAGCCTATTTATTTACATACAAGTAAAGCAACCCACCCCTTTACTTGGTGATCAGCAGCTGTGAGGAGAGGGACATCTGCTCTCTGGGAAGCCAAACAAGACAGCCATGAAGAAGGCAACAGCTTCCCCATAATTACTAACTTTGCATTCTAAAAGGAAAACGCTCATTGCAATCTCTTGTGTTACAGAGGAGCCCAGATTTGGGGATTCTTCGTACTGGACACAGTTCAGAAACTTCCTTAATACAAGGATAACCTGTGGGCAGCAGTCAAGCAGTAAAGGGGCACTGAGCTTTCATGAGAGATAAATTGTCTGGACCTACCCCATTTCAACTTCTTGTAACTTCACTTCTTATTGCCCGAAATTTAACATTAATAACAGGTTTAATTAATGAATATAGCACCAGATCACCATCTCTCAGAACCATAATGCTGCAATCTTAAAGGATGAAGTGCACTGCACTCACTTTATAAGGGTTTATGAAGCATGTGTTATAAAAGTACCTCAGCCATAAGGCTTTTATACCTTGGCACTCACTTCAATACAATCCCATAAAATCCAAGCAATCTTTAAGTGTTAAAGGTGACTTTCACTACTGTATTTATTATTGGATAATGAAAAATGAGTCAGACATCCATAGAAACTGAGCAATGAAATAGAGTTCCCCGAGACTTTTGCATTGGGTCTGCGTTATATGTACCGTGACCAAAGAACCAAATAGCTCTCTCAAGACCTTTCAGGCACTTCATGCTAACCTCTCTCCACAATTTCCTTCCCATCAGGATTTCACTGTAATTACAAACCAGCCTCACCTCCACAGAATCCCATTGCTTGTCACTGATCTTTCCAGATGTCAACAGCTGTGTCTGTAAACATCCAGCTCCTGTGAAGGATCTCTTCCACAGGCTCCTCCAGCTGTGCTGGAGACTGCAATTCTATACCCCAGGAAGTTGGTTTGAGAAGACACTAAGGTCAGGAGGACCCCACACTTGTGTGTTCCCCAGCTTTCCAGCATTGAGAATGGTCAGAACACGTCATGCCGTTTAGGCTACATGCAAGCCCTCTGTCTTTGCAGAACATTTTGTCAATTGTAGAGGGTACATGAAAGTAGAAGACTGTTGCAAAACCAAAAATAAACTATAACAGGAAAACTCTTGTCTTTTTCTTTTTTCTTTAAATCTAAAACAGCAGGGTCTTCTGGTGATACTGCAACACCAAAGAGGACATCACTGGAGTGTTACTCGTTTTTATGAATATCAAATCCTCTTCTGAAATGCAGTCTGGAATTATTCTGCTGTCCCATTGTTTTCTGTATTTAGACAGCCATCTTCACAAGTTCCATCATAAGGTTTGTAAGTTGTACCACAGCAATATTCTGCATAGATATTGTGACCATTCTGCCAATTGGAAATGACACAAGCATAGATCTGCTATCCAGACAGCACACCCTCCCCACCAGAATCAAGCACTCCAGGTTCACTGTTCACCTGAAAAGCACCTCAGCAGAATCTTGGTCCTGTCAGAAATAAACCTCAGAACTTTAGTTATTACCAACCCAACGTGTGCCTTATCTCAACAGAAATTGGAATGTGGAGCTGAAGGCAGCAGCAGTGTGCCCTATGAAGATGAATAATCTGCATGCATGAGGTACTAGCATTACACTCAGACACTCAACATGAAACTGGAATAATATCTCCAGCATGTACTACATACAGTTGGCTCAGCCAGGGAACCGTACGCTTTTAAGATTACGGAATCTCAGGAACTCTTTCATTTGCTTCTTGTAAAGATTAAAAAGGATGGAGATGCCAGAAAGACTTTGGGGATACTCTAAGACAGAGCAGTTTGGTAGCAAAAGAATGATATATATAAATATCATCAATATTTATATAGATATAAATGCCTATCTATCGTCCTCCTGTCTAAAAATCCATAGGAGAGATATCTTCCGTTCTTAACTCTGAGAAAAGAGATTAGTAAAAGCACATCAACTGAGGATGAGCACCACTTTGCCTTCTCTAAGGAGATGCACATCAGCCCACCACGATTGTTACAGTGAATAACCCTGGTTAATCTGTCTGACCTGAGCTGTTTCTCATACCCGATTAGACCCAGATTCCATTTACAATTAATTGTTTAGATTTGTAGAAAATTAAAACAGCCTCTTGGCATTGCAGCCATTCCTGCCATGAATTGTCACACCAAAACAGAACACTTTGCGGAATTCCACGCTCACACACCCCGTGCACCATGGGGAGGGCACTTCATTTGATTACCACCTCCAGCAGCTGTGCACAGCTGCACCTTGCGGGATACCCCAAGGATCAGGAGCAAATCAAGGCTAAATTGGATACAGAGCAAGAGCCCCTTAAGGAAAACCACTCTGCCATCCTCCTTGGCAGGTGGGAAATGAAAATTTATCATGGCTGTTAGGCTTAGGAAAAAATCAGAGCTGGGAAAGTAATTCAGATACTCTAAGGCTGCCATCCTAACCTGCCCACAATGCCAAATCCCAGGCTGGATCCAATTTGCATGCACAGGAGTGGAATAAGCCATCGTACTAGACTCAACAAAGCAGAACATCTCATCTTTGTTTTACTGCTGAGCAGGTCAGAACAACATGTCTCCCTGCTTTCTCTTGTCTTTTTGGCACTGGACACATGTACTTTTCACTTTTAATTACAAGGCACAGCAAGCATTTGCTTGTTAAATTTCAGGTGCCAGTGGGGATGGAAGCCATCCAAAAAGCATGTGTTTGACCTGGCAAAGAGTGACTGATTGGCAACAGCCACACGCTTGGTTGTAAAACCTTTTCATTGTCACAGCAAGGCAGAGTTTACCCAAGGTTATTCCATCCCATTATACACTCGTTACAGCTGCACATTCTCCAGCTCCCCCACAGACCATCAGAGCAGAGTCCTCTGCTGCAGTAATCCCACCTTCCTGCACCCACTTTGGTGCTGCATGCTGCTCAGCTATTTTGCCAAAGGCTTCTCAGCATCACGGCATGTTCAAGCATAGTTCCCCCTCTACAAATTGCCAAATGGGTTACAAGCATCAAAACTTATAGCTGGTTTTGTTTATACCTACTTTGACCAACACTTCTATGAGCGGGCCTGGACCAGAAGTGGAAGGAACCCCAAGCTGGTGACTTCAGGCAACAACCATGGCTTCCACTGGAAAAAACATCAAATCAGCGGAAGAGAAACGTAAAGCTTCTGATCTAGATTATGCTTTGCTTTGGAGTGGTATTTCTGCACAGTGTGGTCCTGCACGATGCCTTCTTACTCTTCTTGATTCTACAGGGGAAATCCCTAACTCTTGCAACATCTAAGACGTTGTTCTGTGGTCACCAGCTTTTTCTGGTGACACAGAACAGCTCTGATCCCAGACTGTGCACACAGAGAGAGAAAAGCAGCATTCACTGTTATAATTATACGTTATTTGAGTAAATGCATGGTTGTGCTATTCTCCATAGAACTACAAAGTAATTTTCACCATTATGGTAACTTACCGTGTAAGCAGAAATAGTTTCAGAAAATAATGTTATCAGTAAGGAGAGGCTGCATGCACCACAGCTGCTGGAACTGAGAACACCATTTATACAAAACCACTCCTCTGATTATAGGTCTCATTCGGGAGAACACTTTACATGTGGGAATAAGTTTATTCACAGTAGTTACCCCATTACAGAAAACAAAGAGACGCGCATGGATAGTTACTCATGGGGGTAAACTTTTGCAGCCTGTATACAACAGTCTATTTCATTTGAGGACAGTAGAATGTTTCATGACTCTTTATAAAAATTGTATTATCTATCTCCCTTGAGGCCATTAAACCTGAATACAATTCTAAATGCATCATTGCTTCTCCTCTGCTTACACACTTTATTTTTCTGCTTTTTAGTCAGATTCCAGAGAGAACATAGACAACAGTCAGCTTTATCAGTGTTCACATCCAGATGTTAATGATCTATCTCAATTTCCTTACCTGGCATCTATTACTCATGTCCCTCACTGTCCCTAATGTACTTTTCTTCCTAACATTCCCCCCCCAGCTGGAGGCAGCCGAGGAGGTAGGAGAAAACTTACCCGTTTTCTGAATTAAAGGATGAAGGCCCCCAAAAATTGAAGTTGCAAAACACGATGGCATCACAGCGCTCTGCACAGCAGCAGTCAGCTTTAAGCCACCCACTGTGTTTGCAAGCTCCATACACTAACTCAGAGGCCAGAGTTCCTAGTACATGGGAAGGTTCAGGACCTGGGGACAGGATTCACAACTACCAGCTCATTGGCTTTGACGTAGTCCGTTACATTTGCAAAGTTAGCTCCAGTGACACAGTCCTTGCAGGTTTATGGTAGAAGCCCTGTCTTCAGTTACACACCAAAAAGGTGAACAACTGCCCCAGTGACTGTGAACTATCTCCTATTCCAACATGGTCACTGATACCTTGGGAAAAAATGACATTTTCCTTTCTGTATCCTTCCACGCAGATAGATGAGCTCTGGTCACTGCGGTGTCCTGAAGAACTAGTGTAAGAAAGGGAATTGGAAGAGGGGACAAAGGGTTTCTCTGCAGCACAACCCTGATACTTTGGTTTAGGAATCAATTGGCAAAATCAGAAAATTCCTAAGCTGACTCCCTGTTTCCACCCATTTCCAGGTCCTGAGCACTACATTGGTTGCCTCCACCCATTGCCACAGACAGAATCTCCATGGGTTGGAAAGGACCTCAGAGATCATCAAGTCCAATCATACACACACAAAAAAATCCTACAATCTCAGGCACTAGATCATGCCCTGCAGTACCACAGCTGCATGGTTCTTAAATACCTCCAGGGATGGTGACTCCACAACCTCCCTGAGCAGGCTGTTCCACTGCCTGACCACTCTCTCATTAAAGGAATTCTTCCTAAAATGTAATCTGAACCTCCCCTGCCCCACATTCAGACCGTTTCCTCTGGTCCTGTTGTTATTCCTTTGGGAGAAGAGGCCAACACCCACCTCTATACAACCTCCTTTCAGGGAGCTGCAGAGGGCAAGGAGGTCTCCCCTCAGCCTCCTCTTCTCCAAACTAAACATGCCCACATCTCGAAGCACAGCTGATTTCTAAGTTTTGTTGCTGTCTTGCAGTCATTTTTAAGGATCACATTGGCATGCCAAGGAAAGTCTCTAAGGAGGCAAAAGAGTCTCTAAGGACATAAAAAGCTGTCAGATTTTATTTTTTTTTGTCTCAGAAAAAGGATAACCTGATTTGCTTCAAGAGAATTAAAATATTGTGGGCCCCACTGCAAAAGGCAGCACCAACATCTCAGTCAGAGACATAAAGACTCAGCTAAGTGGTGATTCCCCAGATTTGTAAGAAAACTATAGCCTGAGGGTTCTATAACTGCAACCGTGCATCGCTTAGAAAACCCCTATCGGTACTTTCAACACCCTGAAACATCTGTCTGTATACAATGAAAAAGGCATTGTAGGATGGATAGGGTGAAGGGCAATGAACACTGGCTAGTGCAAAAAGAAGCCCCAAGTACTCTGAGACACGCTGAAATGTTTCTCTAAGATCTAGCCCAGCCAAGCTCCATGCCAAAGAAAAACTGCTCCTAACACTGCCACACAAGGGTTTCCAGTATTCACAATACTTTTCACACAGAGCTTTCAGTTCCTGCATTCACACCGAAAGAGGCAGATGTGTGTATACAGCAGAAACTGAGACAATGGCCAGCATGTACCCTGCAGACGCTGCTAATTATTTGATTAAAAATGAGAATTCACTCAAGAAGTAATGCTGAATTTTGCTATTCTTCACTTTGGAAAAGAATGAAATAAAAGGTATTTGGCCACAGATTAGTGGGGTTGGGGTTAGCAGAGGATGGGGAGAGGATTTTCCCTCAAAGAAAAGTCACAATGTCCTGGTGAAGCATCTCTTATCAGTAAAGATCAAGGTCAGAGCACTACCCAGTCTTCAAAAGGACCCACCTGCCCCTTTCCCAAGAGCTGTTCTCCACCCATTCTATTATTTTTTTCCTCCTTTTTAATAACAGGACATGCTGACTCGTTATTATTGATTGATTATCCTGCTGTCTGTGAAGCACCATTCCCCTCCTCGTTAATTCAAAACTACCTCATTTTTCATACTTCATAAATTAATATATTATTGGAGCAGCAGCAGTAAAGGAGATGGCCATGTTTCATAGGGAGGTAGGAGAAAGGAAGGGAGTCTCATAAACCTGCCCTACATCAGGATCTGCAACTGTGTCTGCCCTGCTGACAGCCTGGGTCTTAAGTAGAGGCAACCCCTTACAAGGGGATGACATCCTGACAGTCCCTCTTTGTCCCTGTAACCAAGGTAGAACACTCTGAAAGCTCACACAGGTCCGCTCTGCCCACTTCATAAAAGCAATGGCCATGCTTAGTGCCAGAATTGCAGCTTTATTTTAGAGGATATTATAACTTCTGATCTGTCCTTTAACACTTGCTGGCTAAATTAAAGCAAACTACCTCTTTAATACTGACAGCCAGCTCTGGGAAGTTCACATCTAAATGTGGATGTGACCTTTCCAGTTTTACCCCATCTCCTCCCTTTACGACCTCGTACAGTCCCTAAGGCCCTGGAGAGCTCTGACTCTAAGCAAGACAAGGTGAAGCAAGCAGAGAGAGCAACAGGAGAGGTGGACTGACTACCAGGAGGCCAGACAAGGCAGCCCTGGGTGTGCTGTATCCTGCCAAACTGAGTCTTACTTGATAACTGGCCTTTTTTCTCCAAATGTTATTTGCAAGTAATATTTTTAAAATAATTAATAAAAAAAGTTGACATATTAACTTGGAGTTTTTCCATCTTTCCCCCTTGCAATCTGACTCTCCAGCCACACCAGTAGTCAACAAAGCGCAGTGATGCCCACCTCAATCCATTTTAGGGTTATTTTTAGGATGATAGGGCAGGGAACCGGTATGTTTACAATGGTTGACACCTACATTTACCATCACAAACAGTGCCAAACATACACTGCTCACCCATGCAGTTCTTCCACACAAAGCAAGCTCAGGGAAGCATGTATGGCAAATCAATCAGGAGCAAAGGGTTTCAACTCCAATATGCCTTCCCCTAAAATCTGTGCCTGCTTTTATTCAAGTGGCCATTTTTCTTTCCCAAAGCCCCAGGCAGCAAGTTGTGGAAACCCCATCCCAATTATGGAAGCCCCATCAATGGAGGGGTTCAAGGCCAGGCTGGATGGGGCTTTGAGCAACCTGGGCTGGTGTCCCTGCCCATGGCCAGAGGGGTGGAACTCGACGATCTTTAAGGCCCCTTCCAACTCTAACCATTCTGTGACTCTATGATCTAAGCAGGGATTTCAGGATCACAGTTCCAGCCCTTGGTGGGTAAATGACAAAGTGCCTGACTACATTTTTCTTATTTTACTTATACATCTTGTTAATAATAGTAAGCATGAAGACACCAGCCTTGCAGTATCTGTGAAGACTAAAACGGCATTTATTTAACAAAGGAGTTTTTATAAAGCCAACTTAGACAGCCCTCATTTTATTCCCTATCTTTATTAATTAAATCCTGCATTAGGTTTCCATTCACTTCCAATACTTACCTCAGCACTCACCAAACATGTATTAAATGAGCTCAGAAACCTATGAAAATGCAAGTGAAAGCTCTTGGAATGCGTAACTACAAGGACATGAAATGCAGATGCATGAAGGCACACACGGGCAACCCTAATTCTGGAATTTCGTAAAATGGGAACTTTTTTCTTTCTTCACAAACTTCATTTTCTTCATGAAAAAAACGACGGCTTTCAATGTAGGATATTTAAGAAAGGTAGAAACAGATAAACCAACTCTCTTCCAATCCTCTCTCCTCCACACCCATTAAATAATGCCATATGTGAGCCTTTTGTTAATTATCTCAATTGCATGTATTTTTAGAAACAGCTGATGAGGAGTGAGTGAGGTTCACTGGGGTTTGTGTGGGGGGGTGTTATTTGTTTGGGGTTTTTTTTAATTGTATGTGCTTTTTCAGAGAATTATCTCAAAAAGCCTGAAGAATCTGCATGTTTTGTGTTCGTGCATTCACTGGGGAACAGCCTTCCCTGGAGGGCAATGACCCACTGTGCCTGTTTAAAGAAGGGGGCAGAGAGAGATCCACTGGGGATCGCTCACAAGCTTGGGTCCCAATTCTGTGCTGACAAGTGATCGTATCCCGGAACACACATGTGATATGACCTCCATTTATCTCTTATGATTTATGCCAAGTCAGAATAGTAAAATTAAAACCCATGAACAAATATATACTACTTGGTTCTTTCCTTAAGAAAGGAGGTTAGGTCCCAGTGGATCATCTGACATGACTGCAGCAGGGCAGAGCACTCTCTGGCAGGACCCTCTTGACTACTAAGATCAGCAGAAGCACAAACCCCAAATATAATAATTAAAAAACAAATAAACAAACATAAAGCCTCACACCTATTTGGACAATCTGAAAAGAACCTATATTTTAAGGGTATTCTAATTCTTCATATCTCAACGTCTTCCATTCATTGCTCCTGAATCGTGTTTAACACACTAATTAACTCAGTGATCCATCATCAGGAAACTGCATTTCTTAAGTAGGAAAGGTCAGAGAAACCGACTCTGAAAACAAGATTTCTCTGAATTCAAGAGGCAATAAAAATCCCTTCAAAGGAGAAATCCCAACATCCTCTTCTCCAAGCATTATGACACATCTAGGGGAGAACACATTTAGGGTAGAACTTGTAGAGTAGGGCTGAGGGTTGGACTTGATGATCCCAGTGGTCTCTTCCAACCTATATGATTCTATGATCTGTAACTCAAGAAATCTCTTCCACACAGTTTCAGGTCATGTTTCTGCAAATATTTACAAAAATACTCTCTTTTCTGAGGTGACAAATTTAAGCTGAATTAATCGAAGGAGAGAATCTCATGCACAACAGCTCACAAGACTGCACCTCGTAGATACTACATGTTATGTCACATATCTTCTGACTCTGCCATGGATGTTATAGGTGGCCTTGGGGAAGTCATCTTTGCTCCCCACCTTTATTCCCATATTTAAATTGGAGTTTGATGGTGACAGTCCCTGAAGTATACTTATGAGACAGAATGCACTGCCATGTTAATTAGATCACAGTCATAGAATCACAGAATGGTTAGAATTAGAAGGGAACTTCCTACCTCCTACCAGATCAGGTTGCTCCAAGCCCCCTCCAGCCTGACCTTGAACCCCTCCAGGGATGGGGCAGACACAGCTTCTCTGGGCAACCTGGGCCAGGGTCTCACCACCCTCACAGCAAAGAATTTCTTCCTAGGATCTAATCTAAATCTCCCCTCTTCCAATTGAAAGCCATTACCCCTTGTCCTGTCACTCCACTCCCTGAAAAGGAGTCCCTCTCCAGCTCTCCTTTAGCCCCTTCAGATACTGGAAGGCTGCTCTAAGGTCTCCCCTGAGCCTTCTCTTCTCCAGGCTGAACAACCCCAGCTATCTCAGCCTGTCTTCATAGCAGAGGTGCTCCATCCCCCTGACCATGTTTGCGTTCCTCCACTGGACCCATACCAACAGGTCCATGTTCTTTCTATGTTGAGGACTCCAGAGCTGGACACGAGACTCCATGTGGGGTCTCGCAAGCGCAGAGTAGAGGGGTAGAATCACCTCCCATGACCTGCTGGGACAGTTGTACAACCCACTGGTACAACCAGAGCGGACAAATCTGAACTCAGCTAATCCAGATGCTGTGGTTTAGAGCTTCAGCCCTTCCTGTACAGCAGTGGGCAGGTTCTACTCACACAGGCTCTGGACTGAGTGGCAGAGCTTCTGGAGCGCCGAGAAGCACAGGAACATCATACACAGCCCAACAGGTCCAGGGAAGGGGTGCACAGAGAGATTACTACAATTGCATTGGCAGCTCAGAGAATTTAGGTTCCATCAATGGCAGCTGCAAAACCTATGAGCTATTTACTAACTCTATTTCACTGGGTTGAAGGAATTAGGGGTAAAAGAGTAGAAAGAACTAGTTCTATCACTCCTGCCCTCTGGCTCTAACTCAGGCCTGTTGCCTTCGTCTTGTAAATACATTCTCTGAGATCACATCAGGAAGTGCCAGTTCACGGTACCAGGCGTTTATTACACTGTCAGCATAGAAAGGAAAAGGAGTCCAAAGAAACCTTCCATCTGCCAAACGGCTTTAGGGTACTCCAGAGCTCAGTTCCTCACCAACAGCCTGGAATGCAATCTCAGGAAAAAGCAGCAGATGACTAACGGGGGCTGTGGCAAAGGATGGCTGGCAGCTCGGTTCAGGCTGGGTTGGCAAGCATCAGGTGCCTGCTGGAACCTCTGCCTCATCAGCCCATCACACATTTGATGAATAAGGAGAAAAAAAAATATTGTGGAATTCCCTTTGAGATCAAATGAAATAAGAAATGAAGGCAAAATTCAAAATCACTTTGGACTATGGTTCTTCCTTGAGGCTCTATCCACAGCTGAGGAATTCCTTATGGAGATACACAAGGCCAGGACAGGGTTTGCTCTCAGTTACTCCCTAAGTGAGCAAGAATAAATAAAGAGGTCAAGCAACTTGTGCTCATTTAGAATCTCCAGCTTCTGTAAGAGGAGGTGTCACTCCCAACACGCTAGCTCGCTTCCAGCCAGATAGATGCACTCCTCTGCAATTTCAGCATTACAGTCACAATTAACTTCTTCCTTCATTAACCTAAACTGCAACGCAGCATTGCTCTCTGCCAGCTCATAAACAGTTGCTGCACTTCATCCCCAAGAAGCTGCACAGAAACAAACAAATCTAATTAGTTTTAGCTTTCAGAGCCTCTGACTCTCCAAATACCTCTAAGCATTTCTCATTCTGATGGGCCAAGTTCAGAGGCATGACTAGGTAGGAGAGGTGCGGCATTGCCCTTGGCATTTATAGCTTCGGTGATTTGAGGACGACCCCTCCATTTTGACTCTATGACAACCGGGAAACTAGTCTGCAAAACCTTTTTCTCAGAAGCTCTTTAACTGAGCACTGTAAATTTATTTCTGCTTTACGCTGGTTGCAACTACTGTTCAAATCCCTGAGCTAAAAAGGTCTATCTATAAATAAAATCTCTAATGTTTCTGTTCTGCTATAAGGGAAAAAGGGTGGGAATCCTCATTTCAGGCACTGCACCCAGGTGATATTTCTGTGCAGACAAGCAGCATAAAAGAATACAGACCTTTTAATTCTTCAAGTTATCACTTACAACAACGATGGATGGTAACAGTGCCGGAGAAAAGCTAAAGACTACTGCATCCAATTGAATTGCAAAGCAAATTCATGAAGGAAGGTATTTCTAAGACATCAGAACTGTCACCCCGGATCTTAAATGCCATCAGGACCTCCCGTTTATCCACATCTCATCTGGGCAAAACTATATACAGGCAAGTGCTTTTGGGGTTTGATTTTGTCAGAGTTGTCATTCTCTTCCCTTTTCCTCTCTTCTTTTTCTTTTAAATGATTTTTCACTCCATCCTCTCAACCTCCACAGGAATCCCAAGGGTAGAGATAAAAGTTTCATAGTGAAAACTTGGTTTTCAACTAAATAACACCTTCACGAAGATTATGCACTCTCCACAGACCAATTCATGGAAAAAGTAATGCATGAAATTTATGGTTCAACAACAATTCCTTGAGATTCCAAACGGTACCTCAGTGCCTGAAAGGAGCAGTGGTTCAGATATACGGGATTTCCATTCTCACCTTCTTTCTGCGCCCTTTGGAAGGACTTTGCATCCCTCTGTGAGGCATCAATTCTAAAAGGAATCCTGTTACTGACAGCCAAGAAGAAAGCAAATGTTCTTGGGGTAGGGGATCTTACCCAGCAGGCGAACTCATGCTAGAAAATAGGAACCCCTAGCACTTCAGCTCCATACAGTGCCATTTTGAAAAGCAGGCAGTCAAAGAATCACAGGCTTTCTTTGTGTGTGTGTGTGTAAATTATCCAACTTTTTAACAGAAAGTTTTCAACAATAGAAAAAAAAAAAAAAAAAAAAGAATTGGGATAGAAAGAAAATTGGAATGAAAAAAGTCAAGAGAAATGTTATTAAAATAGAAGAGACTTTTTCCCCCAAGTGCTTTGGAAGAAATAAACAATTCTAATTCCCAGACTGCTGTGAAAATCCGCCTCTAGTAAAATGTAACTAATGCCCAAAATATAGCATTAAATTAAAGGTCAGCAGGGAACTGAGCTCTCTGCCCAGCAGAGAGTAAGCAGCCTTTTGTCATATCCCTAATGACAGAGGCTATAGGGCAGAAAAGTCAAAACTATGCATTTTGCGAGTCCCAGCTTTTCAGAGCACTCAACCATCTGCCCTTAAATCCCTTTCAACTCCAAGGAAGGGACGCCGCTGAACATGTATGAAACTTTCTCCTTTCTAAAGTTCACCAGAGAATTATCAGGCTCGTTGCCACCTGTGTGTTAACCAGGCAAAGCAGATGCTTCTCACGTGGTCTTTCAGGCAAACAACCGTGTGGGCAGATGCACTGAAGAGGAAGATGTGCCCTGGAATACACTCTGCCTATTAGATCATCCTCATGGTGGTAGAAGTGTCAAAACCGCAGGCGCTTGGCTTCTCACCAGGGCTCAAAACTCTAACTCTTAAGAAAGCCATAACCCCCAGGATTTCAGGGCTGACTGACTGCTGGGTCTAACGATCACCTGGAATTTCACAGTATTAACGAGGACTCGATGCAGATTTTCCTCATCCAAAGACAAGTCTCTAGCGTGCAAGTGAAAGAAGCAGCAGCCCAAACATCTGCAGGAGAGCAGATACAAGTCTGCCAGTTTCAGGTCCCAGCAGCAGAGGCTGTACACACAAAATGCTGTGAAACCCTGAGCTTATTAGTTCTTAAGAGAAGGGAATTAGCAGTACAACGGCTCCACGGGAAGATGAAGCAGTCCCGGCTCATGGCAGGAAGCGTTTCGGCTCCGGTGCAGCCGGAGGCTACGGATTCACAATGGGCTGTCACTGTCTCCTTATGTCGGCACTCCAAGGTGGTCTCATTTCAAATTGTGGGTGCTCTCAGATCACCTGGCTGGCCCTGATCCTAGCAATAATGCTTGAGAGGCAAGAGGAATCATAGCTGGGAAGAAGTATTCTCAGTAGCTTCCTTTAAATCAATATACTAACATGCACATACCAATTATAACTGCAAACCTCAAATTACACAACGGCAAAGTGCATTTTCCAAATACCTTCTTATATCTTTCCATTTCTAGGAAACAGACACCCCCTATCTCAGCTCCAAATCTGGCCATCAGCAGGTTGGGTCAGCAGCTGGAAGCAGGAGTTCTGGGACACAGCCCTGCCTGTGCCCAGCACCGCGTGGGGACAGCCAAAGCCACCTCAGCTCAACCTTGGCCATGCAGGTCTGTGCCTCTGTCAACTCTGTGCCTGCCGAGGGTTGTTCTCCCCCAGCAACAACATGTAAAACCAAGGAACACCCATAGACTAAATCTGGCCTTGAGGGGCCAAACACCAGCATAGCCAAAAGGGGCCCAGCAAGAACTGAGGTTGTCCTGGATTTATCACCATGATAACCAGAGAAATTGTGCTGCTTCACCTCTTTCCCACTCAACTGCGTCTTTCCTCTTCAGGCATAAAGACATAATCTCTCCATGGGGATTTTTGCCCACTGATAAATACTGGGGACTGATGTATTTCACTGAGGAGCAAAGGGCAGGACTGAGGGACCAGCTGCTTCCAGGCTGATCCAGTATTTTCCAGTCTGCTGTATCACGAAAGGTGTTTCAATACTCAGCGGGACACCAAATACAGACAGAGGTAATATTCAACACCCTGCTGGGGCTCTCCAGTTAGGGATGCAAGAAACATGGAGAGGCTTAGAAGGAAGCCTAAAGAGAACGTGGCATGAATAAAATCAACCAAATACATAATCTGAACTGAAACAAGATTTTGTAGCTTAAAAAAGGAAGACTAACAATACATGAAGCTAACTGGGGATTTGCTTTTGCCATCAGTGTTAAATAGCAGATGTTCAGACATTAACTTTGTTAGCAGCAGAAAGAAAACCTGAAGAGTTAAATATTTTAAGGCCTTAAGAGCCATTAGGTCTGACCTCCACCTGTAGCACGTGTTCCAGAATTTCACCAAATCATTCCTACATTAAGCTCAATATTTCTTCTATATAGAAGTTTCCTATGTAAGAAGAGAGTGTTGGAGAGCCATAATTCAGGAGGATGAGGCATCAGGTGTGGCTTTATTGGGACCATGAGAGAAGGGGAATGACGCAGGCTCCCAGACCATGGGTTGCAGCCACACCTCACCCAGCTGCTTGGCTTCTGAATTTCAGCTCTGGCCTCACTTGATCCCTCAACGTTGCCATAAGAGAGATGTTGGTATTGAGAAATCAGTGTCCCACCATGACCTGGCACAGCAGCGAGCAGAGATATACAACAGAAGCTGCCAAAAACTTACAATATTCACACCAAAAAAAATAAAAAAAAAAAAGAAATTGAAAACAAAAAGCTTTTCTTTTCAAAGAAGAAAGAAAGAAGCCAGTATTTAAATCCTCTTGCCTCATAATTGAGCCTAGGGTTATGCCACAATTCAGGTAAATTATGTTTATATAACTGGCATTTGGCTGAATGCATAATTCCTATTTAACAGCTGAAGAGAGGCATTTTGGGTCTTCAAAGAAATTTGACAGGTAATTCCCACTGTAGTTCTGCAGGGTAGCTGAGAGGTAATTATCCTTCTCACTAGTAAATCAATTAGAAATGAACGTATGGAAAGCTTTTCCCCTCCTCCAAGTAACTGCTAATCCTCTAAGCGCTAATGAGCAGACAGGGCTAGCAACAGCGTGCAAACCCATCAAAAATCAATGGGAGCTGGCGAGGCATGCAGGGTCCAGTCACCACCTGGGAACTCATGCCTGAGGAGAAAATATCTTGCCTGGAAAGGGTCTGCACGATTCACCACGTGTGTGCCCAGGCCCCGTGCATGTGTGTTACTTTTGGTACCTCTCTCCCTGTTTATTGCCTCAAAGCAAGACCTGGTTTTGAGGCTCACAAGAGATCACCGCATTGTGTTCAACTGGCCAGATTTTGCTCTGCAAGAGGTGAAAGACAAGGGATCTGGATGTTCTCTACTGGGTTGCAATTGATTCACTTCACCTGCTGCTTTGTGATTCACTGTTGGCAGTTGTCCTCAGGAGCTCAGCAAAGGAACATGATGCTTACTCTGCAGGCCACCCTAACAATATTCACCCAGAGAGACTTGGGGAAGAGAACAACTCAAGTGCATTTTTTGCAATGCACAACCTCAGGAATCTGCAAGGGGTGGGTGGACAATAAAACCTGACACTGAATTTGACAAATCCCAGATGCTCCAGTCCAGTGACACCTTTCTCCAGGCATTTTTCAAATGCTGCATGCATGTTTGGAATTGCTTTGACAATCAACAAAGCAGAGTCAGCTCTGGGTTCAGACAAACCAGCTGTTTAACCATGCACAGTAACAGCATCCCTACATTTAGCAGAGGTAGACAGAATAAAACCAAATTGTTCCCACAGCATCCAGCACTAAAACTAGTTTCCTACAGGTACTTCCTTACAGCTCATCTCTCCATTGCAGAAGATTGTTCAGAAGGGAGGAAAAGAGGAAAGACAGATAGATAGGTCCAAGTTCCTTAAGATCTAAGACGCCCCCCCCCCAAACAAACAAAATAAAATTTAAAAAGTCATCTGAAATAAGAAAACAGCAGGTAAAGATATGTCTGCATGCCACTATAGGAAGAAATGCAGTCATTTAACTAAAAAGGATGGAAAAAATTGCTAATCTGTAAAGCTCACTAGCTGGAGAAATTGCTAGAAGATAATCATATACCCTAGTACTCCGATTTGTGAGGGAGACTTCGCACTAGTGACGTAGGATTTGTAACTGAGCATATTGCCTCTGATTTTAGGTGGGCAGAGTTGCTTTGGAAACAGAATAAGAAAGAATTAACTCTTTGGTGCCCACCGTATTGGATATGTGAGGGGTGTGAAGGCCAGGAATGCTCATTACAAAACATTTTCTTTCCATTTTGCTCCAAAAAAAGAAGTCCAGGAAGTTGTCATAATAATTCAGCTTCTGTATCAGAAAAAAGATACAAGCTGACCCCCTGCTCACTGCATTCTTCCTCTCCTCCGTACACCCAAACACGCCCACATTTTTGCTGGTAGTAATCAGAACTATGACTGCCTTAAGGTTGCACACATCGAAATAAACATCAATCCTGAAACCTCTGTAGACTGACCAGTGATGGATAACACAACAGTAGTAATAAGAACTGTACAAAGACCAAAATACTAGCTTGGAAACCTAGGGATGGAGACAGGAGATGGGCAGTTTGGAAGCTATCAAGCCAAACGGGCTGCACCCCATCCAAACACACCCCCACTGCCAGCAATTAGCTACATGCTGCAGCCCTCCCACGTTGATTTCTGTGGGTGGCTGAAAGCGTCTTTGTCCCACTACCTCCCTTGAATCAACACAGGCAATAATTTTAAACCAAAAAGGCACTGAATAGTAACTCCTGGGCTGCGCTCTGTGAGCCAGCTGCAGCCCTAATTGCATCACGTGGGAAGCATGAGCAGGGGGTTTGAAAGCTCTGACCTCATCATCTCTCCTACACAGTTGAATCAAATCTTAGGTCCCCCCCTCCCACTCTCCCCAGGCATATTCTGCTTTCAGCCCCCTTACATGATGTAACCAATGAAAATGTCATTTACATCTTTACCTCCAACTTCTAACTATGGAAAGCACGAAGGGGAAAAGAGTCAAATGGAGAAATAAATGCCTTTTACTCAGTATTCCTAATAATAAAAAGACAGAGAAGGCAGGTAGAGGTGTATTGGCCAAAGCCAGTGTGAGCAAGAGTCCTAGATATGCTTGTGTGAGCTCAGCTTCTTTAAAGGTGTAACAGTCAGAAGCAAAGAAAAGCAACCCTTTTATATCTCCAATACATTCAGCAGGAGATTAAGGACTCCATCCCTATCACAAAACCAGGCATAATTCCACTGGATTCCACGGAACTGCACTAGTGCAACTTAGACAGCAAATTCAAGCTCTTGTGAATTACCAACGGATTCCACTTGAGGATCATAATTCCTCTCAGAAGGAACGGAATGCCATAATTTTGTTTCTATAGCTACCAGCTCGATGACTCTCCCTTACCTTCCTCTTGTTAGTGGGACTGACATAAAGGTAGCTCAGCACAGTCTTCAGGCCTACTTTGTCATTTAGCTTTTCATAGGTAGTGCCATAGTCTGTTGACCTGGAGAAAAGAGGAGACAAAAAGAGTTTATGTGAGCTCTGGGAAGGAAATGACTGCGTGAACAGATGCTCAAAGTTACAGCTTGAGCGTTATTACCCTTAAACCCCAAGGTTTTGTGTTTCTTTCAGGTTGTCCAGCAGAAAAGAGAAGAAAACTTGAGTCCTTTGTCTGCATCAACTGGTCCTATGTACCCTGGGGAGCTGCGGTGCACCCATGAAGATGGGCTTCAGGGGCAGACGCTGCTCTCATGTGCCAGTCTGGGACTACAAACAATATTTACCCCAGAGGACTCTGACCTCAGCACACACTTAGCACAAATTCTCTTCTCAGAGAAATCCAACAGAAGAATCCAAATTAAACCCATCAACAAGAGTCTTATTTAAGTAGGTTGATTTTTGACTTGGAGATGGGGATTTAAATGTAGCTCAAAATTGTAACAGCTGAACTCATGCCTAGATAAAAATGTACCTAAACCAGCATCTTGAGTCCTCAGTCACCCCCATCCTACTTTGTGCCAGGCATTTAATTTGTTGTGAGTTACAGAGACAGATTCAGGCCCCTACACTAGCAAATCCCACCCGGAGGAGCAGATGCTCTGGGGGTGGCACTACCCATTCGTGACTGGGGAAAAGGGCTGCTTCGTCACAGAGGGTTTTCTGTAGCTTCCTCCTCCTCGTTTGTGGGCATGTTTGAAACCTCACTTTGCCCTGCTTGTTTTTCTGCTGCTTTCGTACTCTGATTTTCCTACCAAACAAGATTTTTCCTACCAGAAGAAAATCAACAGCTACCTGATACAGGATCCCATGCCTGAAGAGTAGTCAGCACCAGCTTGCTTTAGAAGGGGTGTCACAACCTGTCCGAAAAGCCCACCCACCCCATCCATACAGTGGGGAGAGCCTGGCACCTGACCCTACAACAGCTTCTATCATACAGACAGACCAAATACAATCTTTCTCAGGTGCACAAGGAAAGACCTTCACAAAAAGCCTACCTGGACAAGCCTATGATTTTATTAAGATGAGAATTCATGACCCCTGCCCTCCTCTCTAATCATGCTTTTTACTGGGCAGATGATTAGAGAACATGTAGCAATTCAGCGCCTTTTCCAGTAACTAGCTCCAGTAATTTTCTAATTTTCTAAGTTCAGCAAACCTCCAGCATCTGCAGTTTTGTGGTTCTGCCTGAGACCAATCCTTTGCTCCTCCTCTATCCAGCAGAGAAACAGGCAGAGTCACCCTTCAGGCATCACAGTGAATGTGCCACAGCCACCAGTGGCTCAAGGTTCCCACTGAAGTGGCCGCAAAAACTAAGCAATGCCAGAATCCGCACCCAGCTCCACTGGTTTCCTTGCTGCTTAATGGAGTCCACAATGATACAGAAAGGGCCATGCCACAAAACTAGGTAACTGGTTGCAGCCTTTCAAGTAGTAGGACCCATGGAGTCAAAAGCCTGTTTTACCACAGATGTGGCTCCGACACGTCAGTATTGGCTCCTGTGCATCTTTCAAGCACAATTCCTACATGGTTTGCAAAGAGGTTCCTTCCTTAAATGTGTTGAACCAACCTTCCTCCTTTGACCACGGAGCAGTCAGGGTGGCTTCAAGTCTTAACTTCCTTGTTAAGACTTGGTTTCACTCTTTAATGCTAGAATAGAGCTAATACTAGCTCTATTTACACTTGATACTCATTTGTACTTTGCACAGCATTGATACTCGCTGGGCTTCCCAGAGATGCCCCCAAAAGATATTACAAAAGCATACTCTGCTTCCATAGCACTTCCCCATCCAAAGAATGGGAAGCTCTTGCCTTGCAAGGTATCAACGTCACACAAAAGACCTAGCGGCTTTCCCCTTCCAGCCAAGCTGGAAAGTGACCCAGCTCAATTAATAACACTGAATAATCCAGACCAATTAATTCCACTGCACGAGGCCTCCTATACATTCAAATTCAACAGGTCAGGAATCCTGAAGCAACACTAAGCTCTAAGCAGAGGGCAAGCACTGAGGTTCTTCCTTGATCTCACCCTTCCAACGGTACTGAAGCTCTGAACAAGCCACATTTGTGACTACTCACGTACCAGCCACCAGCCAGGAAAAGAGATCATTGGTTTCAATCAGCATTCAAAGAGAATACAAATAACAGTTTAATATTCTGACACAGCTACTTTGGTTTTGTTCTCAGAGTCATTTTCAGATCTCCCAAAATGCTTTGCACTTCTAAAGATGCAGGCTGGATGCCCTAATGACTCTCTCTCATTAAACCATTATCACTCATTGCATTTGCCCTTTCAAAGAATAGCTAGAAAGGAAGTAGGATCATTATTTCGTTAGCTTCTCTAAGGCTTTCTTTATTATCATGACAGTCACCACTGGCTTCACAGAAACGTCTCAAAGGATATCACAATAATATACTGTATTTCCATAGCACTTTCCCATCCAAAGAATCTGAAGCTTTTGTCTCGTGCTAATCCATTCAAACTAACAAAGTCCCCAGGGCCATACTGGGAAATATTATCTCTATTCTAGAGATGAGGAAACTGAAAACTTGCATAGGCAATGGTTCTTTTCAAAAGCAGGCATCTACAATTAGCCATTTCAACTTCTATAATCATCTAGTGTATGGCTTGATATTCAAACCTGCTAAACTCTTACCACCAAGCTGCCTAATCTGAAAACAACTATTTACAACACCACCATGTTGGTGGCCTAACTTTAGCAATCCAATCCTGAACATTTGAAGAGATGTGACCCACAGGTGGCACAGAACAGTTTGGGCTCAACTCTTGACTTGAACTCCTTTACTAATTACTTATCTTTGCAGTCAAAGACTTTAAACTGCAAATTAACTAGACCACGTGTCCTTACAGATGCTTGCCACTACCAGCAGACCAGATACCACGCTTTCTCCTATTCTTCTGGATCAGAACAGGATCCACTTCAAAGCTCATAAGTAAAGGAGTAGAGGGGAAGAAAGGTTGTAGTTGCAGCAAAATGACAAAAAATTCAGTGATATAACAGACCCTTTCCAGGAGTAACACCCCAAACAATTGCTTTAACTTTGGTTGGGCCTTTTATGGCCAACTGATCCTGCCTTGCTGGTTCTCCTGTGGGTTGCTCCACTGAAGCCATCACTGGAGTCTCATCATCTTGGAGGGATCTTGTTGCCTTCAGCCTCAGGTTGATATCTGCAGATTGCTGCTAACCTCACATACACACACATATTCCTAAAAGTGTTATTTTAGGAATTCATTATTCAGGAATTCAGCAA
The DNA here is from genome assembly GCA_013400555.1 of Jacana jacana. Lineage (NCBI taxonomy): Eukaryota > Metazoa > Chordata > Aves > Charadriiformes > Jacanidae > Jacana > Jacana jacana. The sequence goes on along the minus strand of VZTM01006232.1, from coordinate 215,533 downwards.
TGTTTCATGAAGCAAGCTGTTGCACCTCGTTACACCACTAGCAGAGCAGAAATTGTTCCAAGTGGAATGGACTCTGGCTACACCTACAAAGATTGTGAAATCTCAGTCCACGCATTTTGTCCCACACATCCTTACACATTGAACTTGCAACATGTCATCATGTTTATATCCTGCACACCAATACCCCAAGAAAGGCCACACAGTGGAAGGCAGTAAAACTCAAGGAGCAGTCCAGTGTAGACCATTGTCTACTCTAATTCAGCTTTTTGGTTTTTATAATTATCTGTTCCTACGAGCCATGAGGAAGAATCTCTTTGCTAGTCTTGGTTAACATGAATCACAGAATCACAGAATGCTATGGGGTTGGAAGGGACCTCTGGAGATCATCAAGTCCACCCCCTGCCAAAGCAGGGTCACCCAGGGCAGGTTGCACAGGAACATGTCCAAGAGGGTTGGGGATGTCTCCAGAAACGGAGACTCTACCACCTCTCTGGGCAGCCTCTGCCAGAAGGCTTTCCATGAAGAAAGACTTTATCCAGTCCAACACAAGTGTCACGTTTGTATAACCAAGTAAACATGGGCTTTCATTGAACAGCCTCTGGCAGCCAATTCTATATATTCTCTTTGGAAAAACAAGGTTTATATTGTAATTAATTTACTGGGAGACTGCAGCTTCTCCCATAATCGTATTCTCTGATAAACAGTTGGGAAAGAAAATCACCTGCTTGACACCACTGCCCTACCCTGACGGGCTGCCATGTGTTTTAACCGGTCCTACAAATGCTTTCCCACAGGCTGGTAGAGCAGGACTCAAGGCACACACCCAGGCAGAGGAGCTTCTCTCTGCCAAACCTGGTCATAACTCGGTGCACTGAGAGCTAACAAAATCCATATTTAATATTGGGATAAAACTTGCTCATCCCAGGGATATGAAAGTAGAGGCGTGGAGAGGCAGAGAGAACGCCATCTGACTAGCTTTCAGAGAGGTCCTCCCCTCAGAGGGCTTTCATCTCAGGGCTCTGTCAGGCAGACAAAGGAGGTTGTGTTTGTTCGCAGCCTCGGCAGCTGAGCTATGGAGATAGGGTATAAAATATTTACCAGTCTTGCAGGAAAAAAAAATATTAAAAATTGCTGCAAATGCTGGCAGTGGATGGCTGGGAGGGACAAGTCAACCTCCTGGAGCGTACACGTGCCACCGACTCTCCTGTCAGGGGGTTTTATACTCTGCATCTGCAACTCTCCCCAGCCGTGTGTAGGGAAGGAGCAGGTATGGTTTTGATTTTAGGTTCTCAGTCTTTTTCCCAAAATACTAAGACTTAGGCATTCATCTCCAGATCAGAGTCCCGCTACACACAGACACCCACCCACAGCCCCACGTTGGGGACCGCACAGGGGCACAGCTCTGCTTAAATGAGCGGCATACCCCGATTCTCTGTGCACTTCAGACAGCAACAGGGACACACACAGCCCAGATTAACATTGGCTTCTCTTCTCAGGTGCCTGCAAGCTGTCTGCCTGCAGTGTGGCTGTCTCTTCATACCCCCCAAACAACTTCTTGTTTTTACCCACTGACCAATTTTTTTCCCTAGTTTGACAGAGGGGAAAACAAAAACCCAAGAGGAACAAAGTTCCTACAAGTTTCACAAAAACCAGGAGCCAGCAAAAGGAGAGCAAACTTATTAGTGCTCAGAGAAAAGCTGCAGCATGAAACCAAGTCCCCTGAGACATGAGAGCAGGCACACATCTCTCTGAACATCCAGCTGCAGGAAAACGTTCAGGCACAGCTCACAGATTAATACACCACAAAGAACCCAACTGCATAACACAAGAAGTCAGGCTGCCAAACTTCCATTGCTTGAGGAACAATTTGTTTCAGTTCACTCCCTTCCCTTTCCTCCCCTTCAAATTAGATAAAGGCCTTTCTGAAGCCATGGCACACGGAAGAAGTGACTCCAACTGCGTCAGAGTCCAGCTTAACCACCCTCTGTGGTAGTCCCGGCTGTAAACCCCTTTTGCCCAGCTACCCCAGTGACCCCAGGTGACTCAGGACTCTGGCAAGAGCTGGCTCAGCACTAACCCCACCACACTGCTTTGCACCAGCGGAGTCCTAAATCAAGGAACCAGGCCAACCAACACGGGGCACAGTCTGGGAAGCTGGTCCCATAGGCAGACAATGCAAAGGGCTCCTCTTCTTCAAAAGGATATCATTCACCTCTCTGATATTATTATTAATCCCTCTGAGATTATTCCTTCCCTTCCCCCCCCCGTTGAATGTTTCAGGCTAGCTCCTGGCTTTTGGCAATTGTGGAGGTCAAAGGCACACCCAGAGCGTTTTTCATATTTAGATACAAAATTGAGAAGCAACCTTTCGTCTCTTAGGGCTGGTTATGAGCCCAAACAAACCAAAGTCTGCCTTGGTGTCCTGGTTTTGCCTCAACTGGTAATAAAGAATCAGGTGGTTGCCCTCTCAATCACCACCCCACCACCCCACTCCAAGTCACAGGGGAGATCAGAAGACAAAGGCAAAACTCAAAGAATCACAGAATCCTCTAGGTTGGAAGGGACCTTTAAGATCATCTAGTCCAACCATCAACCCAAATCTGATAAAACCCATCACTAAACCATGCCCCCGAGCACCACGTTAACATGTCTTTTAAATACCTCTAGGGATGGTGCCTCAACCACCTCTCTGGGCAGCCTGTTCCAATGATTGATAACCCTTTCCATGTAAAATTTTTCCATAATATCCAACTTGACCCCTCACCAGCCCTTCTCTGGACCCGTTCCAGCCCTTCAATAACTTTTTTTTTGTGGTGAGGGGCCCAAAAACTGGACACAGCACTCAAGGTGGGGCCTCACCACTGTTGAATACAGAGGGACAATCACCTCTTGAGTCCTACTCTCCACACTGTTCCTGATCCAGGCCAAGATGGTATTGGCCACCTGGCCACACCGCTGGCTCACAATCAGCCCACAGTTGACCAACAACCCCAGGTTTCATGGACTGAAACAAAAGCAGTTTAACACAACAGGAAAGAGTATAGGAAAACAAAAATAATAAAACTGAGAGGGGAATGAACAAACAGAAGTGGTACCACATCCCCCCTGCTGCCCCAGCCCGCTCCCAAACAGCAACTTCCAGCCCTCTCCCCTGGCCAGCTCTCAGGCAAAGCCTGGGCATGGCACACTTGGTAAGGAATACCTGTGTCCCTAGAATCATAGAGTTAGAGTTGGAAGGGACCTTAAAGGTCATTGAGTTCCAACCCCCCCTGCCCAATACTAGACCAGTAATGTTTATCTTTAGACTTGCATTCTGCTCCCATCAGAGGGGGGGGGGGTTCAGATCTGTGTATCAAAAGTCCTTCATTGTTTAATCTGATCTTAGAATCAGGCCCAAATACATAGAATCATAGAATTCTTTGGTTGGAAGAGACCCTTGGGATCAAGTCCAACCATCTGCCCTACTCTACCAGATCCAGATCCCTCAATATCACATCTAATCAACTCAAACAGTCAAGGATGGTGACCCCAACACCTCCCTGGGCAGCCCATTCCAGTTACTGACCACTGTTTCTGTGAAGAATTCTTTCCTAATGTTCAGCCTAACCCTACCCTGCTGCAGCTTGCAGCCATTCCCTCTTGTTCTATCACTGATTGCCTGTGAGAAGAGACCAGCACCAACCTCTCTACAATGTCCTTTCAAGCAGTTGTAGAGAGCAATGAGGTCTCCCCTCAGCCTCCTCTTCCACAAATGATTATTTTGGGGCAGCCAAATGCCTGGTACAGAAGCTGGGACAGGTCTAGGATCTAATCCAGCCCCAGCTGGAGCTCTGGAAAGGCAGGGTGACCACTGTCACTGCCAAGGCAGGGTATGTGTGCAGGTCTAGCAATGCTCAGCCAAAGCAGCGGACACGGTGCCACCCTTCCCTGCTAGCCCAACTCCTCAGGCTCCCCTGTGCCTCTCCATTCCCAACCTCAAAGCAACCAGGGGAAGCCAGGTCCAGCTCTCAGCCTGCAACAATAGAGCCCAATTTCACCAACAATGAGACAGTTCCCAGAAAGATCTGCTGTAACCAGTGCAACCTGTCTGGCTGACCTGGTCACACACAGAAAAAACAACAAACCACAAAAAACCTCACAATCAAATCCAAACAAACAAACAAAATACCCAGCCCAAAACGAACCAAACAAACAAAAACACACCCACCACACCAAAACCCCCAGCAAACAGCCACGCTGGGCTGTGCCTTTTACTAACCAGGGAAATTCAAACATCTGTACTGTGAATCTTTCACTTGGCAGAGCACAACATGGCCTGTGCTGAGAGCTTGCTTTTACCCAACCATGCTTTTACAGTGAGTGTAAAAAAAGTCAGAGTATTTCACAACTACAAACAGAATCAACAGCTTCCCTTTTTCCCCATCCCACTAAGGAAAAGTAAGGACAGCAAGGAAAGTCTGAGGAAGTCAACAGAAGCTGGGAAAGCATATGGTACTGCTTCCTGGAATAGTTTCCCAGCCTACGGCAGTATCACGGACTTCCTAAATTGAAGATGATGCTTTTGTGTACAGGAGGCATCAGTGGGCTTTTAGTTCCTTAAATCAGTCTAAATCCACAGGGAAACTTGGCAACTTCATTATCACATGTTAACAAACACCACAACAACTGTGTGCCGTATGAAGAGATGCTCCCTCTCGTTTTAACTTGATAATACAATTCAGAGAGCCCAGTGCTACCACTTAATAAGTATGAAACCACAGAGTCCCACGCTGCCACTTGTGACTTCTCATTGTTCTCACATTCCCTGTAGATATTTTTTCCCAGTCTGAAGACTCCCCGCTTATTTAGCCACTCCTACAACCTATTCATATCTCTGATCGTTCTATGACTCCTCTTTGTAGCCCAATTACATCTTTCATCATGGATGCCTCAGAGACCAATCTTTTTAACAGAAGATCTTCCTTGGAAAAAAATCCAAACTACCTAAGTATAACAGCAAAAACCCAGAGCATGTAAAAAAAGACCTAAATAAAACCACCTCCTCCCATTATACACAGGGTTTTACATTCTCAATACTCCTGGAACCATAACATAAGTGGTTCTAGGGGACTTTCAGTTCCACAAAGCTTCAGTAGTACCTAAAACCAAAGAGCGCCCTGGGAAAAAAGAAGTTCAAGCAGATCACAGTTTTGGCAATTTCTGTAGAAAAATTAGGTCTTTTTTTCCCCTTTTAGTTTGCACGTCACCTAAAGAGCAGAATACCAGCTCCCTTCCTCAACTCCCTTTATTTTTTGATTAATGACAATTCCCCTCACAAAACATCCAAAAGACTTGAATATGACCTTTGTTGATAAATTTCACTTTATAATGTGCAGGGGAGACTGGCAAGGGAAAATGAGCTGCCGTGAGGCGTTAGTCATTGTGACTCGCAGTTCAAACCGAAGGTGATAGGAGCTACCAAGGAACACTGGCTTCCTGCGGCCGGTCACAAGGGGTGTTCCTTGTGTTAGTGTTGGAGCCATTTCTGTTTAATATCTTTATTGGTAATCTCGACAATGATGTAGAGAGCACCATCAGTTAAGTTTGCAGATGACACTAAGTCAGGTGGGAGTGTTGATCTGCATGAGGGCAGGGAAGCTCTGCAGAGGGACTTGGATAGATTGGATCCATGGGCCAATGTTAATGGCATGAGCTTCAACAAGGCCGAGCGCCAGGTCCTGCTCTTGGGCCACAACAACCCAATGCATGGCTACAGGTTTGGGGAAGTGTGGCTGAAGCTGCCTGGCAGAAAAGGACCTGGAGGTCTTAGTTGACAAGCAGCTAAATATGAGCCAGCAGTGTGCCCAGGTGGCCAAGAAAGCCAAGGGCATCCTGGCTTGTATAAGAAATAGTGTGACCAGCAGAAGTAGGGATGGGATTGTCCCCCTGTACTCAGCACTGGTGAGGCCACCCCTTGAGTCTTATGTCCAGTTCTGGGCACCTCAACACAAGNGAAGGGGAGAACTTTGTAGAGTGGGGCTGATGGTTGGACTTGATCCCAAGGGTCTTTTCCAACCTGAATGATTCTATGATTCTCTTGCAGATTCTTCTTTTTTATTTTTGACAGGAAAGGTATCCTCTCTCATTTATTCAATATGAGCCTTTGGGAGGATCCTGGATATATCTCCTATTGTGATACCAAAATAACTCTACTTCCTCAACTGCAAGACTCCACCTTCTCTACACCACAGCCATTTAGCTCATCTTAAATTTAGATACATACAAATGAGCTGAAAGTTGTCTATATTTTCTCCCTAACTCCAGCCAGACTGTTAACCTCAGAGGATGATTTGTTCCTCCTTAAAAAGGTGAGGATGTGTTGCTCTCTTAAGGTGTCTTACTCCCTTTCACTGTAAAGGGAGACCAGAGGAACCACCACACACACTCAACAGTTAGATGGCTAGCACAAGGCCAGGTGCATCTCACACTAAGTGGATTAGGTAAAGTCATGCACTGAGCTCGCTGAGATTTAAGTTCATACTTTGTTGTAATGTACCAGTGCTATGTTTTAAATGTTATTATTCTGTGGGGATATGTATGAGAATTACTACTAAAAGTAGTTGCCGAGCAGTACCAGGACTCCACTGGGCTTTGCAGACTCTATACCATTACAAAATGAAGAGAGCAGAAATAAGAGAAACGTTGTATGGATTCCCCAGCCGCTGCTGGCAGCATCAAGAATACAAACACCTGGGGAAACATGAAATGGCTTCTCAAAAACTGAGATAAGCCCTTCCATTTATTGCATGCTTGCCTCATTACAGTATTGACCTGCTGGCAACACTGATGGTGGCCAGGCAAAGTGGATGCCCAGTGGTAGAAACTGTGCCTCTGAAGCAGGAAAGTTATACAGGCATCGTGTAATATCCATATCAGCGGCCTCAGTGAGGACATCAGAATCTAAATCATTGGATTGGACTAGATGATCTTTCAAGGTCCCTTCTAATCCCTGATATTCTGTGATTCTGTGAATCATCATCTTAATGCTTCTAACACCAAAACCCTGCAGACACCACCCAAGACACAGTTCTGTTGCCATGAAACAGGGGCGATCTCAGGCTAAGACAGTCTGGCTTCACAAAGACATCCCTTTTTTCTGCTCTGCAGAAAAGAGCAGAAAATCTATGCAAAAGCATTACTTTTATATCGCTCTAAAGAACTAGAGCTACATCTCATCATTACTCACTTCCCATTCGTACCGTCTATAAGATCTGACATATTTATCATGTTCTTGATTCTGATGGCTTCTAATTTTCCAAAGAGGTAGTTTATGCATCCCTGATAAGGCAGCATACTGATTTGATCCCAAGCACTTGACTGACTCAGCAAAGATGGCCTTATCAAGACATATTCAAGAAATTTGGTCTATGGGACAGTTTAATAGCCTCAAAGATAAAAGACATCTTTGATGACAAAGACTCATTAATTAATCAGATATTAATTAGATTATTAATTAGAAACAAGGCCCTTGCCAGCCCTTTTCTACTTTTATTACTATAACTAAAAGGGCTTCTGTAACAGTTCTCTTAAATAGCTAATCATTTTAATTTGCATTATTTTGTAGCAAAAGGAAAGTGCTTTGAATGTAGGATTTTCTGAAGGAACAGAAGAGGTTCAGTTTAACATTCATGCTACCGGGGTCATTTAAACTGGAACTCTTCTTGCATGTGCATTGAGGAAGATGTCAAGGGAAGACTTACAGAACTGCCCCAGCATTATCTAATCCCTGACTGCGCTAGATGTAGATGACAAAGTCGTCCCTTCCGACCCCTCAGAGAGTAAGCACACACTGGGCAATACAAACTACTCTAGTAGGTATAAATACATACACGTATATGTACATATACACAAACTACTCTAGTACATCACCTCACCCTTCTAAATGAGGGGGACAGGGGACTCAAATCTCAGTTTCCCAGCTGGTGATACCAACATGTGATACAGATTGTCTACTCATGTCCCCTGAGATGGTGGCTGTGACCAAGGTTTACCAGAAACTGGCCTCTGATACTCTCTGCCTGTTTGGGGATCTTTGCAAAAGTGATGTAGTTAAAAAGACAGCAGTGACGGAGGTAGTTTAGTCCTGTTCCTTAGACACTCATATTAAGAATTACAGACAACTCCCAAACCAACTTTTAAAGTCAGCCTGCAACGTTCCATTCCCTACCTCAGCTGACCTCTCTCTCACAAGCCTTTTATCTACCTGAAGCTCCCCAGCTTGTGGTCCACAAAGGTTACTGCCCCCAGCAGCAGCGTGAACATAAATACCACAGAAATCCTGCCTGACCCCAGACAAGGCTCTTCTGCACTCCAGTTTTCCATTGAGGTAACTTAGCTTCCTGAGAAAAAGGTTGGTTCTTACCGTTCCCAGAAGAAATCAAAAGCTCATGAGATGCAGCCACCCAAGGCGGTTGAGGACTGACGATGTAAGAAGTCCTTTTTAGACCTAGGAACATACCTTCACCTCCAGTTGCACCTTGACTGAGAGACTCCACATGCTACTTTTCTACAACTAGAAAACAGCACCACACTTCCAATTAGTTTAAATCATTGTGATGCTACTTCATTCAAGTGAATAATAGCAGATTATGTCTGGTGGTAGATCTACTCAAATTCACACCAGAGAGGTCAGGACCCACTATAGCTATGTCTATCTCTAAGCACACAGGTTAATAGCAACATTAACAAGAGGATGCTAGCATTTTGCAAGCATTTCCTAATTTTGCATCCGTGAGAATTTGGCATTTCTAAAGGTAAACCTGCACAGACACAACACAGCGACAGAGCAAGCTCGGTTTTTCTTAAGCAGCAAGAGAATATGGAGCCTAAAAGGGACACACATACTATTGGTCTGAAAAGGTTTTTGGTTTTGTTTTGCAACGACATTTTTCCACCAGATTAGTCTCCAGGACAAGCTCTCTTTCAATATGATAAATAAATAGATCCACAAACTCAGCTCATTCCTGAATCCTTTGAGGCTTATCCATATTCCAGTTACCACTGAAACTGGTAACTTGACAAGGCCTGCAAACCTTCCCAGCCTTCTGAACCATACACTAATGTTTGTGAGTAACACAGACATAGTAATTCACAAAACAGAAGGGGCTCTCAGGCTGGACCACACACCCTTTAGGTAGGCTGCACCACTTGCTTTGCAGGGTGCCCTGGTTATATAGCGGGGTCCCTGGGCAGGAAACAAAGGTGGTTCTGAACAGTCCCAAATTACTCTCTTCCCTTCTCATCCAGACAGTTGGGTTACACCACTACATCCTCTCCGAGTTACTCAGAGCAGAGAATTTTGGTTGAGAAATATAAAGACAGGAATGTAAATGCAAAAAGGCAGAAGCCAGTCATTTGTCACCCAGCTTCTTGGCTTGGGCAACAGTTGGATCAGCAGCTGGATTAAACCTCTCATAACACAGTTAAATCCAGTGCTTCACTGCACATGGATATTTCATACTAGCAGTGGTTGGGTATGAGTCCTATTCATTCCCTGAGCATGAGGATTAACAGCCCTGATTCTCATTAGCACGCATTCAAAATGCAGACACTGAGGTCTGAGCTTGTGTCTGTACAGACTTTTCAAAGAGATAAGCTTGCTCTTTATTATCAAGGTCAATAAACGATAACGAACCATACGGCAGATACTCAACACAAGGATCTCCCTCTTCCCCATCAACTGGTTGGTTGTACAGGGCAACTCGGAAAGCACACGATCACTCCTGCACTATCCCACCTTAAGACCTCACTACTGCCTGATATCTTTCAAACCACAGTTAGTTCAAGCTTAATTTTACCCAAGAAAAGCCCCCCTTTTCCTATCATCATTTGCAGTCAGCACACAGGAGCTCATCTAACACACAACACCTTGTCTTGGGAGAATAAGCCTGTTGGAATTTTTTCAGACAGAAGATCAATAAAGTGGGAACAGCTTGAAAAGTCAATCAGGTCCAGGAAGTCCCCCAGGAGATGGCTGGGTGATTGTCATTTTAATGAAGGAATAGTAAACAGAGCACAAGGAAACGCACAACCCCTTCAAACTCACTAGGGAGGATGTCTTAGGCTGAGAAGCAGGGAAAGAAAAGGAAGCACTGAAGACACCAGCCTTGTCTCTAGCTTGAGAAGCTGTCTCAAGAAGCAGTCAGAAAGAGCTAGCTTGAACTTCTTCAAACTGAAAATTAGCTCCAGTGCTACACTGCAGGATGACATGTCCTCCAGCTGTTAGATGAGGCTTATTTCTGTTTAGGCCCTGAAATACAGGATAAATATCCCTTATGCCTTTGCTCCTCAGCAGTGTGCTGAAAATATGGTTCTTGGTCATGTTAAAGTCATGACTTTTACCTAAATGGTGCTTTCATAAAGCAAAGCACCCTGCATACTACCAAGGCAAACGGAAGGGGAAAGCTGTCTGTGATCCAATATGTTGAAGTCTTCTTTCTAGACACACCATGGATTTTCTTTTACGTCTTTAGCTCTAATCGTAAGTTTACTTATGAATAAACACAAACACCCTCATTGCAAACTGTGAGGTTCACTAAAGAAAGAATTCTGCTGTACTGAAGGCACTGGAAAGTACCTTGGGAGACCTTCAAGGCTCCTGTTTTGCCACAGAGACCCTGTGTGGTTGTGAACTTTTTGCCAGTTACACATGATGACATACTTTCACAGAATCACAGAATGTCAGGGATTGGAAGGGACCTTGAAAGAGCATCTAGTCCAATCCCCCTGCCAGAGCAGGAACACCTAGAGCACATCACAGAGGAACACATCCAGGTGAGTTTTGAATGTCTCCAGAGAAGGAGACTCCACAACCTCCCTGGGCAGCCCGTTCTACTGTTCAGTCACCCTCACTGTGAAGAAGTTTTTCCTCACATTCAAGTAGTTCCAGCCACCTAGGTTACAGTATGACATCTCCCACAAAGGTTCACAAAGATACAGACATTTCAAACTGTAAACTGAGCTCCAGGCTATTCTTAGCCAGGACAGATGGACTGGACTACTGCAGGAAGTGCTGTGCCCTGTGCTTCTGGCCAAGCTTTCTACCTGAACCTGGGTTTCGGTCCCACTCAGGGTATCTGCCTGTTGATAAACAAACTGTTGCTTGTGTTTGACAGCACTGTCCATGGATCCATGACTGAGGAAAAAAAAAAATATAAAAATTAGAGAACTCATTAAATTATGCAGTGCATCTTAAATTGTATTCTAAGCCAGGATGGTTTGCTCACAGCCCCTGGAGAGCTTTAAAGCAGTGGCACTTAAGTTCTTGCAGTGATATTATTTAGATCAGGAGAGAAATGGCTTTTCTTCTTCACTTCAGTCAGCCTGATGCTTCAAAAGCTGATGAGAAAATGAAGCACGGTGCTACATTCCTGGAGGGCACCATTAACACCCTCAGGGATAATGTCAGCATAAAGGGTTGCCCCTCTTTTAGCAGGTAGATTGCAACAGCCTGTGATTAATTAGGAAACAGCGTCAGCTCATCATTGCCCATTTCCTTATCCTTTTTAGCTGCCTTACCAGAAGGCACGTGGTTTGTTTTAACGGCAGCTTTAACATTCTAGGAATGAATCTTCCTGCGTGGAAGGTGAAATAGTAATGCTCTGAAAACAAGCCCCCTACATACAGTCAACCAGGACCTGACCAACCACCCCGTGCAGGGGCAGTTCTGCAGACTCCCCTGTGTACATCTCGACAGGTTTTACTCTGAGGACAGATGGACAGGCAGGGAAAGCTGTGCCTCTCCACAGTTTATTGCGGTGATGAGTGGCCAACAGCAGTTGAAGAGCAGCTGAACCTTCTTCCTGGAGTTCTGTTGTCCCTTTAGAAGGTCCTTGGAAGGGCAGGTGGACAGCAATCTTGCTGGATTCTCACCACTGCCTTGATTACACCACTTGATTGCTCCTGTTTTGACATTAGGCCCTCAGCTATTGTATGTCTGAAAGAAACTACTTAGCACATCCAAAACTGGAAGCCTCAATACAGTACAGCACGTTCTTCAGAACATCCACTCCACACAACCCTATAACCCACCTTTAACTAAGTACCACAGTGGACCTGAATCATTTAGCGAGTTGAAAATATAAACAAAAAGGCAAGAAGATCTCCCCTTACAGGATAATGGCCAAGTTTTAACCAAGCTTAACCCCTCTGCTCTGTGGTTTATCACAGTCCATGCAGTCAAAAAAGGCCCTTCCCCACTCTGCGTGTTAGACACACACATCCACTGGTGCTTGGTTTGGATGTAAGGGAATACTTCCACATTAATGGGCTAAAATTGTGGATCAATAGAGTTCATATTGAGACTTAAGCGCAGGGATGATTGACAGAGGGAACACAGAAAGAGATACGTACACGTGCAGCTATTATGCAGCTGCCAAGCTTTAAAACAAGGTGTTTGCAATAATCAGAGTACCCTGGTGAAACAGCAGCTGCCTTTTCACACCACCAGTAAATGTGTGTTGGGAATTGCTATCTGGAGGGGTTATTTCTCTGCCCATGCTTTACTACAAAACTGATGCTGAAAATGGAGAAAATAAATAATGATGACTTTTTGCTACAAGTCATTATTTTGCGAAGATTACACTTTAATAACCCTAGTACACAAAATTTTTTCATGAATTAATCTCCCTTCCTCATGGATGATGGCAAACGATAAACATGGGCTTCTTTAACCCCCACCTTCCCTCTTTCTTTTTTTTTTTAAATATATATCTCATTTTGCCACCACTTATCAGTGTCCCTGCAGCAAAAGGGGGGAAAAATATTAAATGCCTTGCTGGGAATGGCATCTCATCCTTAATGACACCATCAATAATTGCTGTCACAAGCTAATATCAGAGTTGCAACCTTACAAGGAAGATAAAGAGGCAGAGTTTTTCAGACTGTGGTTTCTAGACAGGCTCTAAATGGGATTTTGCTACATGTTTTTAAATGCTGCCTGGATAGCTTGTAGGGCAGTGGGAACTTAAAGCAGGTTGAATCCAGGCAGGGAGTACTAATCCTAGGGCTGTCCTGTGAACCTCCCAGAATGGTGTTAGATGGGGAAAGTGGGATGTAAATAGAGCAAATAAGGTCCTTACTGCCTTGGGCACAGAGGATATCCCTCAGGCAGCTGCTTCTTCACACCTCAAAGATTCCAGTAATTCCCCAATCAGCACAACCCAGATGCCCTTTGGACACTCCACCACTGAAAAGTTATTGTGCAGCTAAGACCTTGTCATCCCAATCTAGACACCATGATGAGAATTTATATTTCAAGATGTTTTTTAAATGAGACGGAACGGCTCCTAGTGGAAACCTGTGGCTGGACAATAGAGATCAGCTTCTCTTCAGACGTCAGCAGCCTGGGGGCCTTGACACTACCTGCAACCTGCACAGACCTGCCCTCACACCAGTAACTCCAGGTGAGCAACAGAGCTCCTCCTCAGAGAACAGAGAACTTCTTGTTAATGCGGTGAGGGCCAAACACTGACAACCGCTATGCGTTTCCACAACACCAAACCAAGAACAGGCCAGTTACTTGAGCGCTGCCCTGCACCCTGCTCGTGCAACCAAGCCTGTACTTCAGACTTGAGGAGGGAAGGAGACAGGCACAGCACCACCAGCCCCAGCTTCAGCCCGGAGGTAGCAACTCCAGAGCCCACATTTGGGGGCAGTGTGATTTCTCAGGTGACAAAGGTATTAATTCCCCAACAGAATTAGTATATTAATCTATACAAAACAGTGGAGAGGGGAGAAGCTTGCTGGGAAATCTCCTTTAATTTTGCACATTAGAATCCCCATGTCATTAATATTCAGCAGGGCACACTTTCATTTCTTGTTGCAATCTCTGAGAAAACTCTCATCAAGCACCTTGAAAGAGGGTTTTGATTCCAGCCTAGGAATGAAGACATTCCTTCTGCTTTCTCTTACTGTCAGCCAGCAAACACAGTTCAGACCTTCCCTCCTGAACAGTCCAGCTATGCAGTCCCTTTCCCCAGTCTGGATGGAAACCTCACCCTGACTACACTATCAGCCAGAGACACCAGTCGGAGAAGCCACCAGGAGATGAGTCACTGGTCACAGACTGTAATGCTCCAGTACCACAAACACGCTGACAGACACAAGAAGTTTCTGAATTTGGCAGGGGGAGACTGGGGTTGAAATAACATGTTTCCACAAAGCACCATGTTTTGACTCATCTCTTTAAAAGGGTTAGGTAGATGGTTGGACTCAGTGATCCCAAGGGTCTTTTCCAACCTGAATGATCCTATGTTTTTACGAGGTGAAAGAAAAAGGGCAGAGCTGAGATGACAGCGAAGTCTAAACCATGGATTCCCTCAGTTCCACACACAGAACCTGAGATGACAGTTTCACCACTGCCAGAGTTTATTAACCTGGAGCTATTTAGACCCTACCACATGACAGTCTAGTCCAAGTTCACGTCAGGACAGTCAACTCCAAGACTCATAGCCTTTAAGCAAGAGCACTGTCTCTCAGAAACAAGGAGTTATTTGCTCCATGCACATAACTGGGCGATGTGACCTGTTCCCAGCTCTGATTTATCCTGCATTCTTTGTACAAGCATCGTGACTTCTGTTCATCAACACCAGATAAATATGGGGAGCCATGGAAAAAGAAAACAACTTGCAGCACAGCAAAAGTCTGTCAAGAGCCGCTTCTTTGGAAAAAAAGACCAAATATTTGATGAGCCAGGCATGTCTCCATCACTGGTTCCAAGCCCATCACACAGCTGTACAATAAAGTTTCCAGTGTCAGTGTCTCGCTCTGAGCGGGAGAAGCGGAGCAGATCCTATCATTCCAGTAAGAAAAGAAGAGGAAAGGTACAGTATGATAGTTTTATCCATAATAATAGGATTCCTTTGCTTGTGCCTATGCAAGCTAAGCTTTTCTGCACGGCTTTACTTTCACCAGACCAGTGCATATGTAATGCAAATCAACCGTCAAGCAGGATTTGTGCTACGACAATAACTTGGAAGAACTTGTTTAATATCAGAAGACTTAGTGGAGCAGATGAATGGCTCTGACATGATATCCATGGGATAGAAATTCAATTAAAAACTGCAAGTGGCACAGGAGTGGTAGTTATTGTTCAACATGTACCATGGGGCCTTTGCTGAAATACAGCTATTAGCTGTACTGGTTGAGAAATTCCGTTCTCCTTTATGACAATCTGTTAGCCTGTAGAAAGTTAAATTAATAAAAAACACAGAATCACTCTCACATTACAAGAACACAGCAAAGCCAAGGGCTAGCTGCGTATTTTATAATTATGGATTAAGTGCGTTATGCCAGGGAGATTAAAGAGATGCCACAATTATAATAAAAATGAAAAATTGCCTGGCTCTAAAAGCTGATGGTATGACTATGGCATGCAGAGCATGCCCATCCTTATCTCCCCCCATCACAGTTCTCCAGGATATTAATAATTATTCCTAATGCTACCAGCTACATTCACCATGTGTTCAGCCCTTGGTGCAGATACACTTGCATGAGAAAGCTACCTCCCCTCCCCTCCACAGCACCTCCAATTCATTTTCTGTCTCAGAAAGTTAGTTTTGCCCTAAAAGAACTAGGATGGAAAGATATAATACATACACACACATATATATATGTTTAGATGGATGGAGGACAGAGCTCAGCGGGAAGTAACTCCCCAAGCTCATCCAACTTCTGCCAAGTCCCAAAGATGGGACAGAGGCAGGGATCCCAGGATGAAAATTTCCTCCTGGGGAGGGAAGAATCAGGAATGATCAACAAGGAACTGACAGGCGTTTTTCATTAAATCTGCAAGGGAGCATTCTCACATCACTGATTTTCAGACCTTCCACTTCAGGGTCTCTACCCCACAAGTGGAGCAGAAGCTAGGTCTGAATCTCCCTGTAACTCTGAGCACACGTCTTTGCAGTCAGTACCCACTCAGACCACCATTACACTTCCTCAACAGCAACGTCCCTTCCCTTTCATCACTCACCAGCCATCACTTCCAGATCTGAGCCACCCTCTCAGCTACGTCTGCACCACACAGTGTCACACTGGAAAGCATTATCAGTGGGCCAAAAATAGGTGATCAAGAGCAAAGTGGTCCAGGCAACAATACAACGCCTTCCTCCCTTTGTTCGCCTAAGCGAATCCTTCTGCTCCGGCTCAAGAACCAAAACTAAGTCAAACTGAACAAACTCAGGAGGACAAGCTGAGTCTCTGGGCCCAACAATTCTTGCAAAACAGCTCCTTCTAGACTCTCCTAAACAACCCCAGCAACAGTTTTGCCTTCTCCAGACAGGGCCATCTTCTCTCAGTCTATGCAAGCCGTTGGCCTCTCTCTGCAGAGACTGCCAACACATGGAGTAGCTCAAATACTCCCTCCGATCCCTGCTTCTAATGGTGAAAATCACAGCAGTCTTCCCAGAAGGGGAAAAAAAACCCAACCAAACAAAACCAAACCACCTCACAAACAAACAACAAAAAACCCACCCAAAACCCAAACAACCATCACAACACCAAACCAACACCAGAAACCAACATTTAAAAAAAAAAATCCCAAACCAAACATGAATTAACAGACACACTTTTAAAGTTGGACTTGGAAATGCTGCCCGGTAGTGTGACGATTTCAAGTCTCAACTCACAGGGTTTCCTGACCTCATTTCTAACAGTGGACAGCTAAATCCCTCTTCTCAAACACGTATCCATCTTACCTCTCCTGAGCAGAAAAATTTAATTTTTAATCTCCCTTTTCCCTCCTTTCGTAGGAACGTTGTTGTTGCATGAGCAAGTACAACTATAAATTCCTTTCTGACAATGGAATACCAAGCCTTGCAGGAATAACCTTTCATGGATGGCAAAGTTCACTGGCAGAATGCTATTTTTTCCCTGCCAGGAGCTAGATGCATCATGCCACTCAAAATTAAAAGCAACTTCACACTCATATGCAATAATGTGTGACAGCTGCCATGTTTTAAAGACTCCAAATGGAACTAGGGATCTCAAACCAGTCACTTGGATCCATCTGGTTTGACAAAACTAGCTCAGGGTACACCTGCCTTCGACTGAAAATATCCTAGTTACTAGTAGTAGACATGAGCACAGTGCATGGGAAAGTAAGTGGTGAGGGTACTCTGCAAACAGCTCTTCTGCCTCCAGAGAATTAAGGGGCTCTCTTTGTAGGCCAGATTGCCAAGTTGAATATTTTAGCAACCAGTCTTTATCAATAGAGATTCCAGTTGCTCCCAAGAGCTGTGATTATTACCTATGCTGTGTAAACACAATGCCCTTTGCTCCAGGGAATCATAGATTGGTTAGAGTTGGAAGGGACCTTCAAGATCAAGTTCCAATCCCCTGCCCTGGGCAGGGACACCTCCCACCAGATCAGGTCATTCAAAGCCCCCTCCAGCCTGGCCTTGAAACCCTCCAGGGATGGGGCAGACACAGCTTCTCTGGGAAACCTGGGCCAGTGTTCTCACCACCCTCACACCAAAGAATTTCTTCCTAGGATCTAATCTAAATCTCCCCTCTTCCAATTTAAAGCCATTACCCCTTGTCCTGTCACTCCACACCCTGACCAAGAGTTCCACTGCAGCTCTCCTGTAGCCCCTTCAGATACTGGAAGGCTGCACTAAGGTCTCCCCTGAGCCTTCTCTTCTCCAGGCTGAACAATCCCAGCTCGCTCAGCCTGTATTCATAGCAGAGGTGCCCCATCCCCCTGATCATCTTTGTGGCCCTCTACTGGACCAGTCTCCAGTGGTCCACATCTTTCCTGTGCTGAGGACACCAGAGCTGGACATAGTACTCAAAGTGCGGTCTCACTTGCACAAAGTAGAGGGGTAGAATCACCTCCCTCAACCTGCTGGCCATGCTTCTTCTGATGCAGCCCAGGATGCGGTTGGCTTTTTGGGCTGCCAGAGCACACTGCTGGCTCATGGTGAGCTTCGCATCCACAAGCACTCCTAAGTCCTTCTCCTCAGGGCTGCTCTTCAGCCATTCTCTATCCAACCTGTATTTGTGCCTCAGATTGCCATGTCCCAGGTGCAGAACCCTGCTCTTGGCTTGGTCGAACTTCATGAGGTTCGCACAAGACCAACATTTAAAAACCCTCTGGATGGCATCTCTTCCCTCCAGCACGTTGACCACACCACAGAGCTTGGTGTTGTCGGAAAACTTGCTGAAGGTGTGCTCTATCCCACCATCAAGGTCTCCAACAAAGATGTTAAATAGCTAGTGCGACCAACAGGGGCAAATCAGCATGGAAAAAGAAAATAAACACTCAAATCACAATAAACACTCAACCACAACGCAATTGGTTCCCTAGGTTACATTAGAGCTGTCCAATACAGGCACTTAACTCAGGCACTGAGCTGAAGAATCATAACTTCCATTTTAAAAGCATGAAGAGCTATTTGACCACCTGCTGCCCAAGACTGCCAGGCCAGCGGGCTGTACGTAAGCCACAAGGAGAAACCGTCACACTTCCATCGCAGAAGAGTAACCGTGGTATCATCAGCGTGACACTGCATCACTAGAGGGAGAGTCTCCACTGCCACACAGCTTTCAGCTGAGAGTACCAGTGGGGATGTTTAGATTGAATGTTAGGAAAAAAGTTTCTTCACCAAAAAGGGTTATATCAAATATTGGAACAGACTGCTCAGGAAAGCTGTGGACTCACTGCCTCTGGGGGTATTTAAAGAATGAGTAGACATGGTGCTGTGGGACACAGTCTAGTGGTGCTTTTGGCAGTGGACTCCATGATCTTAAGGGTCCCTTTCCAACAGAGATTGCATGATTCTAACTCCCGGGCCAGCAAGAGCAGGAGAGTCTGCCCAAGCTGCCTGCTGACAGCATCACCTGGGCTGCACAGCGAGGCTGTGTGCAGAACAAACCAGCCAGCACCCTCCTTTGTCATCAAGGTGTGCTCGCCAGCAACCGCCCTCCACTTCCACCACGTCGGCTCGCCAGCATCCTAACAGAGAAAACCAGAAATCCTTCCCTCACTCCTGCCCACCTTCAATCCCCAAACATTGATAGAAAGGATTAAAGAGAGTGCTGCTTAAAATAAAATGGATATAGGATTCAAAACCAATTACCAAAGCATAATCTCGCTCAGATGGACATGCGAAGAATAATTACTATCCAGAAGATGAATGCTTGTTGCAGACATCTTACAGAAGACTGCATAATTAAATTTAGCAACTGATTCTCATTTATCTACCAGGCAATTCTCATTTAAAAGCTCACCTGCATACATCAGGGCAAAAGCCACTTGGGAGTTTTCATAGCAGTTGAAAGTTTGGGGAACAGCAAAACCAGGAAAATAAAAAACAACAGGAAAAATAACCAGCTTGTTACCAGTAAAAAGTAGGGGACAGTAAAATGTTACTCTGGGCACAGTTTGCCCTTTAAAATAATGTCCTGTGAGAGAAGTGAAAGCACCTTTGATGTCAGTTTACACTTGGTCTAAACAAGAACTGTTTCTAGAAAGGAACAAACCAGTGCAGAAGCAGGAGGAGGCACTGGGCCAGGCGCAGCTTTCTCAAGACACTGTCTGCCGGGTCTGTGAAGTGGAGGAAAACAGCAGAAGTCACCACTGTCACCCCAACAGCTCCCTCACTTTGCACCAGCCTTCCCTTATTCACTCACCCAAGAGACAACTGACACCAAGCAAAGGTGCGCCAGGGGTGGTCAAATCAAGGATACCTTTAGTCTTCTCCCCTTATACTGTTCCAGTCCCAAGATGAAGCTGTCTGCAGAAATAAAAGCCTTTTTAACCCTTGGCTACTCTGCAATCTGGAGGGAAACAATGCCCACCATGGCACACAACCACGTGGCAAGTACCACAAGCTCCAGAAGCCAGCTCCTGAAGCACAGCACCAAGCTCTTCCCTTGCCACGTGTCATCCAAAGCTGGTTACACCCTGGCTCTCCTGCTCCGTGGATGCTCTCTCAAAAATTTGGCAAATGGGATTGTCACAGAAGTATGACGCTCTGATTCAAGAAAACTTCTGTGTTGCAGAATAGGTGAACTCCAATCCAGCAAGGAATGAAGGAAGGATGGCCAGCAAGAAAACAAGATGCAGAAACCTACCCTCTTATTGACTGTGGTCCCAGGCAATGACAAACCTTCCTTCTGGGAAACTGTTAGTCTCCAAAGATAAAAACCACAACCGTTCTCTGTAAGTCTTAGCACTATTTTACAAACATGCATTCCATCTCCAGCAGTCATTTTTCAGGTGTTTGAAAAATGCTACTAAGAATGCTTGGTTGGGAGATACTGGCATTAATCAAGCATTCCCATGAGACAAAATAGACTGAGTCCCAACGAGACTATCAGAACAGCAATGTTCGTTTCATTAATTGATTTATATAAATGCAATTAGTAGGTGAACAGGATGAATATCTACTCTGTCCCATAAATAAAGTATTTATCTACCTTCTCCCTTAGTGGGGAAAAAAAAAAAACAACCAAACAACCAAGCTATAAATTTTAGAAACCAGTATTTTGTGGATAATATTCTTTGGGCAGAAAAACAGGAAAGGATATATGTAAAAACAAAAATTTTCAGAGCCACCTACCTAATATAGATGTCCAATTAAATTTAACGAGAGCTGATCTTCAGCTTAAATGTGCAGCTTTGACAGTCTCAGTCAAAACATCTTAAGTTTTCCTACATCTACCTCCTGAAACATCTGCCTCAAAATCCGTTTTACCTTATCCCTGAGAGATTAATTGTCTCAGCAGCGCCTTCCCTTCAGGCTTCCAACCTCGCTAGGGGAACTGTTGCACATGACACCCCCCAGGCTCCCCCCAGCCAGCCCCATAGCTGGAGCAATAACATCAAACACCTGAAGAGCTTTAACTTTTGACAGCCCGTGGAAGAAACGGAGGCTGTCCTTTGAACAGCGTCAGTCGCGTAAGACAACATTAAATCCTTGCAGGCATTAACTCCACAGGAAAAAGTTTTAATGCACCCAACACGGGGTTTGGAAGTGGAGGTGAGGCTTTTGGGGGCTTTTTTACAACAAATGCTTTCAGTGAGCTCACATTTAACTTCCTATTGAGAAAAACACGGGTACAGATAAACTTAAGTCCTTAAGATACCTATGGTGCTTATGCTAATAATATAACACTTCCCATACCCACCTTAGTCTGACTGCAGTAACTTACACATTCCTCAGGTGACTGGACACTCCCATCTCCATAGTGCCAACAAGAAAAGCACAAAAACTTGGTATTTCTTTCCTGAGTTTTGCCCCTCTCCTAAAGAGTCTCTTTACACCAACTACAGTCAAGGGATGAGGCCTTTAAACCCTATTTCTAATGAACATGCTTCAAGCTGGAATATCCAGTGCAATTAGATGGACACTAAAATGTAAATTTTTCCACGTTCAAGGTATATCCTCAAGTTGTTTGGCAGCATCCGTATGTCCTGGAGGATTTTGCAAGCACCTGGGCTGGCTTTCTGACCTCCTGAACCCCACAATGGTTGACTTCTCAGTCCAGCTGCAAGGCAGAGCAAGATTCACAGGGTCTTAATGATCATAACATGGCTCAAAACTGTTAGAAGAGGTTGCTGCTAAGAAAAAAAAAATGCATATTTGCAATCTGCACAATTCAATTAATACTCTGTTTGACTTGCTATCTTTCTTGTATGACCTCTGGTAAAATGTGAAGAACACTGTCTACAAAAAAACCACCCCTTGAATCCATCTGTGCCCCACAACCTATTTTGCCATCTTCTAGAGTACTGGTATTTCAGCAAAAGCTAACCCAAAGAGATTGAAAACAAGCTGCTGTTCAATGAAAAGCACCATCATCCTGACTGTTGAATAACCAATAGCTTCTAAGAAGGAAAATATTTTAAAAATATGTTCCTAAAATCCATCTATAAATAGTACTGGGAAAACCATACTTAGACAAACAAATCTGAGTCAGATCTTAGCAACACTGTATTAGAGACCCCTAATGAATCCAGAAGATTTATTATCAATTCACTGACCAAAAAAAATCATGTTTCAATCATATTGTGTAGTGAGGAACAAGAATGTAGGCAAAATTAATAGACTAGAAACAATTAAGTGTTCCAGACTGAAGTGCATTGTTTGCAGGTAAGATTAAAATAATTAGGCATACAAATTGGCAAGGCAAGGATTAGGGGAACTATAATAATAATTATCAGAATGTCAAAGATCTTAAAGCTTGATCCAATTGCTGCTGCATTCAGCCAGAAAAAGAAAAAAAAGAAGGTAGAAAAAGGAAATTTTATGCCAAATGTCAGTAAAATCCTGTAACTTGCAGAATCATCAGTGGTGCTGCTTGGAGATACTTCATCAAGAAGTCTAGACGGACAAAGAAATCGAAACATCACTTTCTCGTCAGAGAGGATTCAAGTTTGGCCCAGCTCTGGCGCTTAAGCCATGGGTCTGGCTCCTGAAGAAAGTCACAGAAACTTCAGTGCTCAAATGCAACACGAGCTAACCAGCCGTGTGAGACCTACGCAGCAAGAAGAGAGCATGAGCATGCAGGGAAGAAGCTATTCTCTGCAGAGTAATTTGCCAAACTGGCTTCTCGCTTGGACCCTCCCTCAGTATGAGCGTGAGATGCAGCAGCCCCAGCGCTCGCCTGCCCACCGCAGCCAGCTACAGACACCATTTCTATGGTGCTTACAGGCATCATTTCTATCGTTTCAGAACGGAAAACCGAAGTGAGGGACATCTCACAATTTGCTTCATTAAAAAAAAAATAAATTAAAAATTACTCTGATGGAATAAAGTCATTTTGCTGGATGTAAACAGAGATTTCATAGCACCAAGCCTTCGTTTTTAATCACATTAGGTACTTTCTTCTTCCTAAAGGGAACCCTGAGAAAGAATAACTAAAGGTTGTTAAGACTCGCTGTAGCTTCAGGTTTATGAAGGCAAACCATTTTTTTTTCCTAAAGTACTTGCAACCAATGTTGCTAGGCAGAAAAAGCCCATTATCAACATTTGTAAATGCTCTACTGAGAGGCAGAAAGGTAGAGGGCGACTAGTGCTGAAATGACCAGATGAGGTTTTGATTTTAAAACCCTATAAACAACATAAAAGTATTTAATGGCAGGGAATCAAAGACAACTTCTTCTTGCTAATGCACGGCGATCTACAATGCAATACAAATATAAACTCTGCCTTATTTTGTGCAGCATGCGTCCTACTACTGCACCTGAAAATACATTAGAAAACTAAATAATACAGTTGCTAAGCTAAAATAAAATACCCTAGTCCAGAAAGAGAAATTAAAACATCTACACAAAGGGCAAAAAGCTATTTCCAGGCAACTAATAATATGAGGAAGTCAGTGTTTCCAAAATGGAGAGCCTGTTTTTTTTATGCCAGAACGGTCAAACCAGCCAAGACTATGCCTTTGCAAAGTAGTATTTCAGTTCCTGTGGAAGAAAAGCTGTATGTTTTATTTGTACCCCCCTGATCTTACACCCACAGCAAATAAAACCCTCCAACGTGAATTTACTGTTCCCCATTGCCTATTTCATTCCAGAATTGAGGAACAAAGCCATGGAATTTGCATGTTTTTATTTGGTTCCCCTTCAGCCAAGAGGAATTTTTGCAGGAGAAGCCATCAACGAAGAGGCTGGACACCTCACCCGGTCTTCATGAGCGGTACAGTGCCTTTAACCCTTCAGATGCCCTTCTCCCTGCCAAGGCAGTCTCTGCAGATGAAGGCCCTGCCTATCTCATCACAACGCTAATGCAGTGCCCTGAGCACCTGACACGCGTGGTACTAAGCATCCTCATTCCTAGCTGGTGCAGAGACATTGAGGCCACTATTCTCAGTTTGATCACAGCTCTCAGAGGTCACCCGAAGCCTGATGAGGGCTGCACCCAGTCTGCAGAGGCACCCACATAGTACAGAGGCCAGCAGGTGCCAGGGTAGTAACAACAAATGGATGCATCTATAACAGATGGCTGCAGGTGAACCTTGGCTCCTCTGTTCACCCTTGTGGCGAGTTGCATCTGAGTCATCTGCAGGCAATATGGAAGCTTAATACGGTGTTCTACAGCAGCACTAAGCTCAAGTGAAGATTCTCTTCTCCACCTGGCACCAGCCAGCTCCACACACACCCAGAGAGCTTGCTCGAGTCTGTCTGCACCCATCCGGAGAGACACCCCTCAGCCACAAAGCCTCTGACAGAGTTGAAAAGGAAGCAAAACCTCAATCTGCATCTGGGGAAGAAAAACTCCCTACTTGTGAGAGTCTTTTAAAGATGAAAAAGAAAAAGAAAGCTCGGGAAAATAAAGCAAAAACAAAAATATATCCACACAAATCAGCCAGGACTTTATTTCATCCCCCTGAATTTTATGCCCCAAGCTCTTTTGGCAAATAATTATAATGCCACGAACGGGAAAGTGAGGAACAGAAGAGCTCCAAGGCTCTGTTTTCATCATCCATGAATCACAGCTGCAACTGGAAATCCCACAGGTGCTGAGGCTCTCAGACATGCAGCAAACCAGCCTGTCTTTCAGCATCACTGAATTTGGCCAACTCAGCCCAGAATCCATTTGCTGCAGCATCAAAAATGAAATACAGTTCCAGCAGTAATGCAAATCACATCACATCATTGAAAGACTATAAGTATTAGTAAAGACTGAATAGGTTTCCAGCCAACAAGCAATATGTCAAAATACACTGTGGACTCAATGTAGAAATTATTGTGTAAGATGCTCTGTCCTGTGCTACGCAACCAGATTATTATCATTACTTCTTACCTGTGCTTTAATTTGATGAATCTGAAGCTATGCAGAGCTGCACTTCTACAAAGAGCACCCCCTTGAGACCTCCCTTCCCACGTTATGAACAGGAACATAAACATTTTGAGGATGTCAGATTTGGTGCCATGTGAGAGAAGAAGAATCACCCAAACAAGACTGACTGAAGAGCGGAAAAACCTGCTGCCTCATGAAAAGCTTGCGGTGTTTAATCAGCGTGTGAGTACCTGCTTGGGGAAGCAGAGGGCATTTCCACCTGGTCCACAAAAGTACAGAAGCCAAACACTGATAAACTATGGTTCAAGCATGGGTAAGAGGGGATCTGCTTCTGGTTTGGGTTTGGTTATTTTTAAAATAACAGGAAGGGGAATTGTTCCTGGCAGGCTACTAATGGTTGAGGTAAATTCTTCACCACTGCTAAGTTTTCAATCAAGATGGGATGTTTCTCCAAGAGTTTTGCTCTTGATCAAGCAGGTACTAGTCTGAGGAATTAATCTCTGCTCAGTATCTGTGACAAGTGATTTTCTTCTCCTTCATTGTCTTGTACAGCGACTGAGTACAACGCTCTTCCAAACTCTACAACCCAGGAATTGTTTTAATAGTTGCACATCAATGAGTCACCAGTGAGACAGTTACTTCTTCACAGTTTATCCACGTAGCTGCTTCTAGACAAACTGTTTTTTATTTAGGATTACACCAAGAGTGTAACCCAGTATTTTCAAAAAGCATCTGCTCTGAGGAAGACCAGTGTCAAAAGATTCCTTCTCCAAAGTTTATCTTACCATGATGCTACGCCACTCTGTGTGCAAGTAATTAATCACTTCACATTTTTACTCCATGAAGCAGGGCAACTACCGGAAAGCAAAGCAACAGTCTGTCCCAGTGAACCAGGTCACACAAGGACTCTCTTTTGGGCATGATCCTTCCTACCCTAGCACCATGAACTAAAGAAACCACTACCAAGGCATCCTTGCCTACATTCGCTACTTTTCCTAGTATTATGTCTAAAAACCTTCTGTTGTCTAGCTTTACAAACACAACAGCATTTTGATTTAAACACCAATTTTGTCACAGCTTCATGCATCTTCAAGAAAGAAAAGATAGATTCAAAGCTGCTCAAGATCATTGCTATTTTAAACACATCTTTTTACTCTTCCACCATTCAGCCAGTACACTGTTGGCTCCAGTAACATCAGTGTGTTTCTAGCATGGATCCTACATTAGTGACTTACATCTAAAACAGGTTCCTCTTCCCATTTCCTCTCTCCAGGTTAATTAATCATTGAACAATTGCCTACTCAAATTCTTCTACCGAGCTTCCTTTACCTTTTGAGAAGCATTTGGGGCTCAGGTGAACCTTAGCCCTCTGCTTTGTATCACCAACAACAATGAATTACTGAGCACTAATCCTTAAAGGACGTACACAAACCAGTAACCTGTGAGCCTTTTCCTGATACATGGGCACAGTTTTACAAGAAATTTGACAGCAGGCAAGGAAATTTTAGGGGTCTGGATGGCCAGTGCTTGCAGACACTTTATACTACTTCTAGTATCAGGTATACAGGAGAACAGCTTTTAAACAAAGCCCTTTGCATTGGGCTAATTCTTTGCAAAAACGGGAGGCAGAGTTGAACTTCTGACGTGTTCCTTGCAGATTTTTGCCAAGAGCAAAGGTGAAAGTGTAGACCTACTGAAAGAAATTGACGTACTTCTGACTTCAGTTGGCCCGGAAGCCTA
This sequence comes from Jacana jacana, assembly GCA_013400555.1. Lineage (NCBI taxonomy): Eukaryota > Metazoa > Chordata > Aves > Charadriiformes > Jacanidae > Jacana > Jacana jacana. Next base: position 189,005 of record VZTM01006232.1, on the reverse strand, counting down.
TCCTCAAATTCCTGTTGTGCAGAAACAAAAAGGTTTTGGGGAAGCATTCAGCCTGTAAGATTCTAACCAGATTTTTTTTCTAGATCATTTGCCCACAATGAAAAGTTCCAGAGAATAAGCAGGAGGAGAGAGGAAGGTTAAAAATGCACTCCAAAGTAATCACAATACATTTTTCCTCATCCTAAATACACAGGGACCCTGGGCTAAATTCCAGAGGGGAATCAAGTACAATGTACATCTTCCCTGGCCCTTTAACCTACACAAGTTTCTTTACTCTTGCAGTACCCTGATCTCCCCTGTAATTCCAACGTATCGTTGATGAAATTCCCGTTCTATCCAGATGTATGCAATTCCCTGTGAATTTGTATGTGTTGATGACTATCTTCAACAGTCAAAACCAGAATTATAGAAGTGAAGCAACAAAGAGCAGATACCAACACTACCTCTGTGCTCCACGCACTCATTTTCCATACACAGATCGGGAAAATCTCCTTCACGCACTGGACTGTAGCCACCATCACTGCACACGTGTAGCCACACGTCACTGCACACCTTCCTGACCAGGGACAAACACTGGATGGTTTTAGAGGAGATGCCTGTTCTGCCCACACTCAAGTTGAGAAGAGATAGATGGTGGCTAGAAACCCATTGCCATTCAGTGCAGTGGCCAGGCCTGTTCCCTCTCCACCCTAAGGCAGCACGAACAGCAAAGGCTCCACACCTCTGAGTTTGAGAGCTCAAAGCAGCCAGAATAGTTCGATTCATGAGACCGAGATCACTTTATGCAAGACTTCTAATGGGAAACCTCACACCTTCCCATCTTGCTTGCAACATCCTTACCTCAAGAAGTATTAATCACATGAAGAAATACGAAAACAAGGAAAAATAAGGGGCCTTACACTCCAGCTGTCCTTTGGAAAGCTTGTAAGTCATCACATTAACGGAAATTCACTGAAGCCATTAAACCCATTTTTCCCTAAAGTCAGCTCTCTCCCTGAATGACCCTACTGTTTGAAAAGGCAAGGAGAGACAGTGGTGGGACCTATTTACGCCTCTGTTAGGTGAGCCTACACTATCTGATTTCTAATTCAGACCCATCTGTCACAATCAGGAACACAACACCGGTCCCTGAAACCACACGTTCCCAGCAGCCTGACCACTGTGGTGTTGTCAAATTCCCTCCCTCTGCTCACAAAGGCACCTTATGCTAACTTTAGAGCAGCACTTTCTGAGATCAATGATAATTGACTGATTAAGTATGCCTAATGCTGCCAGAATGTGAGCTGATTGTGTAATGGTGCTAATTAGTAACTGCCAGAGCTCATTCCAATTATTAACCTTTATGAATGTCATTTTTAAAGATAAGAGTTTGCAACACAGCCTACTGCAGCATTTGTAATGATTTTTGTCACACAGGAGGAGAGTGAACACAGTGACCACTGAGATATAGGTAGCTCAAGAAAGAAGCTCCAGCAACGAAGGATCTTACCTTTGCTTCCTGCAAGTGACATGAAGACTAACAATAGAACGGGGGGGCATCTGTGCTGAACAAGACATGAGCTACTCAGCAATGCCACTGCCCTGCATGCCTCAAAAGCTTCTAGCGGTGCAAGTACCACACCAGTTGCCTGATTTGCCAGGCAGGCAGCCATGCTTGCAAAGTGCCACATCCAGTGACATTCTGGAAGCAGAGAGACACAAGAACAAGTTTGCTGTTGCGTACCAAGGAAAAGCTCTGTTCTCATGTCAGCAGTCACAACTCTGATTCCTCTGCTATGTTAGGCAACAGAGGACATTTCATGATGAATCACAGTCCCCAGGGTGCATGCACCCTGGTTGGATCAAATATAGCTAAACAGGGCTCCTTCCCTGGAGATATTCAAGGGGAGGCTCGACAAGAGCCTGGGCAACCTGGTCTAGTTCGGGGTGTCCCTGCTGACTGTGGGGAGGTCAGACTAGATGACCCTAGAGGTCCCTTCCAGCCTAGACTATTCCATGATTCTATGAAGTAGGCTAGACCACAGCCTACTTTACCCTCATCTGTCTCCCAAACAAGTCCCATGCACTATCACTATACAAAGAGGAAACATGGACAACTTCTGTATCTCCCACCACACCACAGGGCCTTGTCCTGTTACATAGCCAGACTTGTGCTCATCATCATTAAAATGCAAAAGAACAAGATATGAAGTTTTCAGGTACTGTAACACCCTTCAGCCCTTATGATGAAGTAACATTGGTGTAGACACGCCCCAAGTCCTCAGACAGGCAGATGGTCCACCACAGTCTCCCCTGCCATGTCTTCTTCAAGGAAAAAAAAAAATAACAAAGCTTGTCTTGCTTTGTTTCCCACGCCTTGTACAAAATAGAAACTGTGCACTTGTGGGTACAAAGCTAAATGTGCTGTGTTAATGCTGCATTCTTCATAGACATCCCTTTTACCTTTATTGGTTACAGATAATAGAACCAATGGGATTTTAATCTTCCATGGGACATTTATTCTCTACTCTGCTGGAGGCACACTGAATGATGTACCATGGTCTACTGCTTACTCTGTAGCTTTAACTACTCCATGGCAATATAACATTATATCTAAAACCTTACATTTTAACGGATGGTATTACTGCCTTGGTGTTCTTCAGCCATGCTTAAGGCTGCAAATAACCCAAAGAAAGGACAAGCCCTCCCACACTCTGGCTTTACAGAGACCTGTGTCTGGGGCACCTCAAGGTCAACAGCTGGTCTGTGATCCCTGAAGTAATTACACAAGATCCATGTTTGGATTGTAGTCTGCTGAAGTCCTTAGGAAACCCACACATCCCTTGGTGCTCATGGAAGGTGTACAATGCTTCTGTTCCCACACCATTCCCTGTGCACGGCCTCCTCTTCCCCACGCAGTTCCTGACGTGTGCTGCTTGCTTTTCCCCCTCCAGCACCAATAATAAACCATCAGGCTTCTTTCCTAAAGCATGTCACTCTTACAATTTCTATTGTATCAGAGAAAGAGATGCAAGAGGACTGATGCCACATACGTTTCTCTTTCCATGGGGCTGATTATTCCTTGTAAGCTTCAGACCCCCATAAGGCTTGAATCTCCATCCCAGTGATGGGCTGCTCTTCCTTTCTGCAAATCTCCCCAGGGCTTGTAAAAACTGGTAATTACAGATGGCACTAGTCCCAGCTTATTGCTTGCCTGCCCTGCTCCCCTGCACAGCACGGTGTAAGAACTCAGCCCCCCAGGTATGCGAGTCCATGCCAAGACCCCGGGCCATGAAGGCACACAGCTGAGCTGCACACATCCGTTCAGCACAGCTAACTCCACTATGAAACCTCATGCTCCTGGCAGTAGTTACAGATAACTGGAGACAGTTGCATCTCAAATGCTCCAGAACTCGCTCAGGAAAGTTCACAGTGTGCCTCTCACCTCTGGGGAAAACTATTAGCTGACTTAGGGGTAAAACCTGGCAGTAATGGTTGTATTACCAACACAGCCATCTTCCTGTAACCAGCCTCCTGTTACCATCTTCCTCACAGATCCCCTGAGTTAGACGACAAGATCCATAAAAGAAAGCAGTCCTGTTGCAGATACCATGCGATATTCTTAGATTTATCACAGGGTCGTATCCCTCAACTCTTCCAATACAGCGCCACATTCGCATCCCTGACCAGACTCAATTCCCAGCTCCTGCAGAGAGCCTGATGCTGGATTCAGGTGTCTGGGCGGCAAGCTTCAGAGATAACTGGATATGAGCTAGTACTAATGTTTACAGATGTAATTCTCTAAAGTAACTGGCCATCAAAGACCCAGAAACAAGCCCTAAAAATCTGGCTACAGAATGGCCTCACTAACTTTTTACAGTTCTTATTCAGAGGTAGAAACCCTACGTGCAAAAATGCACGAGCTTCCCATGATGTAGTAGTTCACAGGAGCTTTCATTTTCACTTGGTCAGGCATATACTGTGAGAGCACGGGTTGACAGTTTATACAGATGAAGAACACGTGGTAAGTGAATAAATCAAGCGCTGCCTTCCAGGCTGGGGGACTGCAGCCCTTCATAAATATTATTTGGAGAAGTGACCGCTTGATACTGTGTACTTATTAACTTCATTAGAAGCCTAATGAATGTACCACAGAGATAATGAGAGAGACAGACCAGACTAAACGGAAGATGGAAAGATTTCTTGCAGGTTTTTTAACAATTTTTCTCCATCTTTCACATTATTTACAGCCGTTATAAAATGGCAGTGCATTTGAGGGGAGAAAAAAAAAAGCACACAACATAATAAAACACCAATATAAACAGACACAACCCATGTTAAAGTACTAAATTCTACCAGCCACTGTACAAAGCATCAAAGATTTATATGACTTGGTTCCAAGCCTAATTGGAAAGAAAAGGAAAGTCAGGCGGGGAGGGAGAGGGGGAAAGAAAGGAGAAGAACAGCTCACTCAAAGAGAAACAAATCATGCCAGCAGACACAAAGCCTGGGTTCGGTGTGCACTGAGGAACCGCATCCCACAGCAAGCCATGAGGTGGCACCAACAGAACCCGCTCAGTGCAAGAACCTGCTGGCTCCCAATCCAGCCATGAGGGATCAGAGACCAGGGGACTTTCTGAGCCACAAATAAAGTCCTTGCATGTAATATAATGCTTGTGAGGAGTTTGGGGTTGTTTCGGTTTTGTTTTCTTTTTTTTTTACTTCTAGGAACTTGAACCCATGTAACCTGAACCCATGTAACTCTTACCTACCCAAACATGCTCTAGCACAGAGATCCATAGATTAACTACACATTGCCCTAAGAATGAAATTATTCTTGTTGTTCTGAACCTTCATCCAATGCTCTTTTATTCTTCACAGAATGGCTGAGATTGCAAAGGACCTCTGGAGCTCATCTGGTCCAACTCTCTGCTCAAGCAGAGTCACCTAGAGCCAGTTACGCAGGCCCAGTCCAGATGGCTTTTGAGTATCTCCAAGGATGGAGACTCCGCAACCTCCCTAGGCAACCTGTGACAGTGCTCAGTCACCTGCACAGTAAACCAAAGTTCCTTACATTCAGGAGGAACCTCCCGAGTTTCAGTTTGTGCCCCTTTGTTGTCTCTTGTCCTTGGAACCACTGAGGAGAGCCCAGTTCTGTCTTCTATCAGGTATTTCTCTCCCTTCAGACATTTGCACATGTTGTTGAGAGCCCACACACACCTTCTCTTCTCCAGGCTAAGCAGTCCCAGCTCTCTCAGCCTTCCTCAGATAAGAGATGTGCCCACTTGCTTTAGTAGGCTCCCTATCTACATAGTTTTGCAAGATTTTTTATCATATTCTTTTCTGAACATCTCTTTCCAGGCTTTCCAAGTCCTACTAGATCAGATCTAGTAAGAAAGTTCTTATGTAATTTATTATGAAAGTTCTTATTTTGCAATGATTTATTTGCATATTTATAATTCAATTTAATGTGTGTTTTTCATTAATATTGGCACGTATCCACGTTGAATGCATCCACTAGTAACCTGTGCCAGAAAACTCCTCTGCACAGTAAAGAGTGATCAGAAAAAGACATTAGTAAGGCCAAAACACATTCATCTTTAAGTGTGGCTTCCTGCAAAAAGTTTTGCAGTCGGCATCCAAATCTAATTAGAATGTAAGATGAGATAACAACAAAAGGAGCAGCTCCCTAATGAGAGCAATGGAATTGCTGCTCCAAATGATAAAGAAGAGATGCAATAGCCAATTCCTGTTAACAGATGCAGCTCTGCTGATGCAGCAACAGTCTCAACACCCACAGGATCTGCAACAGCAGGTTCTTGGCTATAAACTCCCTCCTGATCCCCTGCCTTGCTTCTTCTCTAAACAAGTGGCCAAAGCTCTACAAACATACCTTCCCTGCCATCCCAGACAGGATGACTTCATAGGGAACAGGAGGCTTCAAAAACACATTCACCTCTTGAAAACATTCCTCTGACCTTCTCCACCAAACCCCCTTGACTAAATACCTGGGAACATAAAACTGAGCTCAAAATTAATTTCTGATGAGACAGGACGTCTCACTTCTTGAGGAGCTCATAATGAAAGACATTAATTTACAAGGACAGAAAAACTATATTAAAAGTTAGCACATACAATCTGTAAAAGTAGCAACAATCGTATCTTCCAGCTCCCTAAAAAAAAAATTTTCCCCCCAAAACAAATTTCATTAATTCACACCAAGATCCTCCCAATTGTATCAATACCATAAATATTTTTGGCATTAAATTCCCTAAATCCCCATTCCATCATCTGGTTTTCTCAAATTGAAAGACTAGAGATCTGGACAGGTTTAAGTTTCCATTGTCACACCCAGCTGTTTTGGTTTTGGGAGATTTTCTTGTTAGTTTTGTTGTGGTTTGTTGTTTTGTTGGGGTTTTTTAACTACAAAGTCTGCTTTAGTCCAATAAAATACTAAGACAAAGTGATAACATCCAAGATGGCCACCAGTTGGGCAACGGATGGAGAACCTACTTCCAGTGTAGAAGACTCAAATCCCTCAGCTGAATAAGACAGCCACAGTAGATCACATGAAAAGGTTGCATTGCCTGCTAATCTGCCACAGAACATTCCAGGAAAAGCATAAGGTAGAGATAAAAGACAGCATGATTTTTACCATGATCTCTCCCAATCCCCAAAACACTAAAATGCTCTGGCATATCACATCTCCAGCGCAATCCCTGCTATTTCCATCAGAACAAGCAAAGCATGATCAACTTGTTGCTGAAGAACAGATAACAAAAAATGGATGACGTCTCTGCAACACTGACCCCAAATCTGTAGACTTGTCTGCTCCTTGAATGCCATATCATATAATAGTTCAGGTAAGCCACAGGCAACTGCCATGCTATCACATTTAACAGCCACCAGCAGAAATATCCTCCATTAATTCAGTGAATCCCCTTTCAAAGCCCATTTACATTTTTATTATTATTTCTGCCTCCTGTAGCAACGAGTTACACAATTTAATTACTTGCTTTTTTATTCTGCACTTTCCCTTTAAACTTAGTCAGAGCAAGAGCCTGAACTTGGATCTTCCACACATAAGATTAGTATGAGCCTCTCCCTGAAGGGATTCTCAAGTCCCTCCTGTTAGAGCTCTTTTGTGGAACATTAAGTAATTCAACAGTTGTGAAGGAGAGAAGAAAAGAGAAATGGCTGGTTGGCACTGTTACCTGCGACATGGGAAACGAGAACAGACCAGAGTTCACTTTCTTCCTCTCTACATTTTATCTGGAATTCCACACTTGTCCTAAGAACATTCCCCTAAAAAGTTTGGAATTTGATAAATAGCTTTTTCTTCTTGCTTCCCCGTCTCCAGCCAGGAAACAAGATGTATCTGAAAATTCCCAGACCTACTTATTAACAGGAGCTTATTAACATCCCAACAACCCAGTTATCTATGAGATTAAGACTGATGTACCACCACATGACCTTTCTAGACCTATCTACCTAACACACTCCTCACACAAACACACCTGCAGCACCCACCACTTGTGACCAGCCCAGTCCTCCTACTGCCACACATTTGAAAGGGAACAACTTCAGCAAAGCGGCCCCACTTTCAAGCTGCAGAAGATCCGTGGACAAAGCACAGAGTGGGGACGTGTAACACGGGTTGAATGGTGAGTTACACCCACACATAGATGCAAACCCCTGTGCCACCACCATGGACTGACATGCAACCCCTCACCAAACCAAGATTCCAGGGTAGAAACATAGTCAAAACCAAGACTTACCCCCGTCTTCAGAGAATGGCAGATATGAATAAAGCCTTCTGAACACGGGTAAAAGTTTTTCATTTTAATTAAGAGCCCAGCTAAAACACCGTCACAATCTGCAGTTCTGTTTTTATTAATTCTCTCCGATTCAGCAGGAATTCCACCAAGGAATAGGGATGAGCAGATGCAGGGGGAAGCACATTAATAAATCATAAGTGTCATTAAAATTTGTAAACTAATATCTTCTGGGAAGTCTTGGCAATTAGTCTCAGAGCTTTCTTGGCAAACAAAAAATTAATAAATCCAAAAGGTCCCCTGTCTGATGATATCCCCGCCCCCCCCAGAAAGGTCATTGATGGAGCAATTAAGAGACACAACAAATGGACCAGCCACAAGACTGGTTCACAGAAGACAAATGAGCTCCACGAAACAAGATGACTAAGGCATCTTAATAAGCAAAGGTAGGACTTCAATCTACACACCACCCCAAGCCACATAGAAAAGCTTTTAGACTCACATCTGCTAGACTACCACTTCACATGTGATTTGGCATTGCCCGCCTTGGTCCCCTCCATTTCTGAGGCAACAATAATGTGATTGCTTGACAAAGCAAGGAACCATCAGAAAGCAGAGGGTGTAACCTTACTATTCCCTTGTGGAAAAATCTTGTGGGATATACTAGGACTAGGGAAGCCACAAGATGGAGACAAACCAAACTTCTCTCCAGAAGTTAGTCGTACGCTTAAAGAATGAAATAAAGAATTAAAGAATGAGGCTTTATTTTTATTATCAAAACTGACTTTACCTAACCCTAAGACGTAGTCTTGAATTTAAGATAAGCCTAATAATTTTCATGATTAGTTCCAAAAATAAGCATTTAAAACAGTTATAACTCACATTATCCATCTGTTGCAATGACAGCATCTCCTTCAATTTTGAACTGCAAAAATGGATGCTTTGGACAACACCTGGGACTGTCTGGGCTGTTCAAGGAGGGATAAAACTATAGTTCATTTTGTTCCACTCCTTGAATTCTGTTTTGTTTTATTGTGTTGGTGGTTTTTTTTCGTTTTTTCTAATTCCCATGGGCCTTCATATCAAGCCATGCAGCTCAAGCAAATCAAAGCAACCCCTTAGATACAATTCCTGAAGTCCACAATAAAAGACTTGTTTAGGTCTTTGGAAAGCCACAACCAGAAGGATAACGAATAAGCTCAAACCAGAAAAGCATTTCAAACCAGGTTATAATTAGCACCTTCAAACGACTGACTCACACAGTAGGATAAGGTGGTCAATGGTTATCACCATCTGATAACCAGCACCTTCTAGCATTCTTGTCACAGATATACCCCTAAAGCAGCAAAACAAAGTTGTTATCCTCGTAACGCTCTTAATAGCTGTGAAAAGAGCACAGAAAAAACACTGTATCTACATCCTTTTGTGAGCATTTCACATCCCTACAGCAGTATTTGTAAAACATATTTGTTTCTCTACCTGCTGATATTTTCACCTGTAAAGCTTTTTCTCTTGCTCTTGCTCATTAACTAGGACCCACTTTCCAATGCCCACTGTGGCACTTGTGCAGCTGGACAAGGGCAGATGTCAGGAGCCTCTGCCAAACCAGGTACATCAGCCTGAGCAAGAGAACAAGACCTATTTCAAAACCCACCTGGATGCGTTCCTGCGTGCCCTGCTCTGGGCGTTCCTGCTCTGGCAGGGGGATTGGACCAGATGATCTTTCAAGGTCCCTTCCAATCCCTGAGATTCTGTGATTCTGTGAATCTGTGATTAACTTAGTCCTAAGAGCAAAGAAGAACTTTTCACTTGGCTCAGGAATGCCACATTTTCTATTCTTCACAGCTATTGACTTACCTGGCTCTTTGGGCCAAGGAATTTCTCTTTATTAAATGGCCAGGATCTTCATTTGGCAGCAGCTAGCTCGGGAATGGGCCAACATGCTGCTAACGTACATCTCCCAAATAGTTCAAGTGTGGCTCCCATGCCAAGATGGCATCTGTGACTGACAGCCACACTGCTCTGAGCCAGGGTAAACTGAATCACTTCTCTGTAGGGAAAAGACAAGCATCAGCAAGCTAGAGGTTCAGAACTTTATCATTCTGGGGTGCTGCTGAAGACCCACACTAATTTAGTTCTGAGACCCTCACTACAAGAAGGACATTGAAGTGCTGGAGCGTGTCCAGAGGAGAGCTACCAGGCTGGTGAGGGGTCTAGAGAAAAGTCCTATGAGGAGAGGCTGAGGGAACCGGGCATGTTTAGTCTGGAAAAGAAGAGGCTGAGGGGAGACCTCCTTGCCCTCCATAACTCCCTGAAAGGAGGTTGTATAGAGGTTGTATCCTTTGGCCTCTTCTCCCAAAGGATAACAACAGGACCAGAGGAAATGGTCTGAATGTGGGGCAGGGGAGGTTCAGATTACATTTTAGGAAGAATTCCTTTAGTGAGAGGGTGGTCAGGCACTGGAACAGCCTGCTCAGGGAGGTTGTGGAGTCACCATCCCTGGAGGTATTTAAGACAGATGTAGCTGTGGCACTTCAGGGCATGATCTAATGCCTGAGATTGTAGGGGGTTTTTGTGTGTGTATAGTTGGACTCTGTGATCTCAGAAGTCCTTTCCAACCCATGGAGATTCTGTGATTTTGTAATTGCAACTCAGGGTGCTGGGAGCTCTAGAGAACAACTCCCATCTCACTTTTCACTCGTCTATTGCTGGAGAACTAAGTGAACAGGGAAATGCAAACTTAGGCTGTGCCTACCAGCTCTCAACCACAGAGATTTTGATAAGCAGCTCCTAGAGTCTGCAAAAAAAACCAAAAAAAACAGCCATCCTCAAGACAGGCTATTTGTACACTCTAGCAAACAACCATGGATTTGCCAAACTTTTCAGCACCCTAGTTTTCCAAGCCAAGAGCAGTCAGGGATGTGCGGGCACACCCATCTGGTTCCTTCTCTCCATGCCCTGATGGCTCATTGCAGATATGAGAAACTCTTCTCTTTATCAGCACAGGATTCCTGCACTTTGCAGTGTTATTAAAAAAATGCCAAATAAGATACAATAATGGGAAGCATTACTACTCTGAAAACCAGCTCCATTAATTTTATGCCTGAATACAGTCCTCCGAAGATAACATGTATCTAAGACGCACGTTGTCAGCACAAAAGTGAAAAACAATAAATATAATCAAATTTGACGATACTGCAGGGAGATGTCAGCTGGTCGTGGTGGCTGTCTGGAGATTGTGTTTCAACACAGCAAGTTCCAGAAGAACTACAATGCTCCATTGCAAGACGTGTGGAACCTGACCGGTGCTGAGCATGAGGCCGTGACACAAACCAGAAGCTACCAAGCTCAGCACCACAGCCTAAATAATGCATCGCCTCTTTTAGGGAAGCCTCAGCTGTGCCATAACCTATCTCAGGTTTAGCTTGTTTCACAGAGGATGATAGGGACATTTGTGTCAGGCTTAGTCAACCTCCTGAATCCCTGCCTTCTTACTCACCTATCTGAGAAGGTGAGTAAGGAGACTAAGCCCCTGTTCCCAGGGGATTTCACACCACATTCACCATTTCACACCCACAGAGCAGCCCTATCTGAAGCCAGCTCCCTTTCCAACACAGGCACCTAGGGCACAGAAATCAGTGTGAGCTGGGAAACTCTGCAAGGGAAACTAATGCAGGAGGCACACTGGAACATGCTGGTGGGCTCTGGAGACTGTAGAAGGCATAAGAGGCAAGGACATAGGAGGAAACAATGCAAAGCCCTCTGGTAATTCAAACAGAACTAAATGGAAGAACAAAACAAGACATAAGGCAGCTTGCAAGCAAGCTGAGAGGTTTTACTCCTCTAGCTCCAAGCTAGGAGTTGCAGCTGGTGTCTTGCAGCTGCCTCTGTTAAAAAAAAAAGAAAAAAAATCAAACTCAAGAGTCTTTTTTTAACTTACCACAGAGGCTAAAACAACAGATCAACCTCTTCAGGCACAGCAGCCACAAGAGTAAAAAAAAGAATGCTTGGGGATTTTTTGACTGCTGCCATGGAAACATAATTTCTTGGTTAATAAACAAGAAAACAAAAAAGAATATATGAAAAAAAATTCCTTCATCAGTGCTTAAGCCTCTTAAGCACAAAGAGTCAGTCGTGGGTTTGATTATGGGTTAATGCACGGGCCAGCATTATGTACCATCACACAATTTAGCTGGGACCACAGCCAGAGGAGGGGAACTCCAGGGGACCCATCAAAGGTGGGTGAAACGGTAGTGGGGGGAGTTGGAGCTGACACATGCAAGTGCTTGCACTTTGAAAGAAAATCTGAACTACTCCCCGCTGCCTAATTAGCTGATGTGTTGCAGTCATGGCTGTGGCGTTGATCATAAATACCACCCCGTATCTCGCACTTCTCCTGTCTGCTCTATCGCCCTCTTGTCTCTTTGTCTTCATCTGAGATTGAAAGCTCCCTTGGGATGGAGGGCTGTCTTCTTAGCTACTGCAATCCAAATAAATATAACTGTTCTTGGATACTAAAAAAAAGGCAGCAGCGCAAAAACTTTTATTCCAGTTACCTTAGCAGAAATAACTGCTCAACCCACACTGGCTGGAACATTGAAAACATTTTAAATATTACAATAGCAACTTTAAGTACTTGCTCAGAATGGCACGTTCACATAACCCTATCTCAAAACCATGCAGCTTAAACAGGAGACAGGATTAGCAACAAACAAGAAAATGTTCACAAGGCTCTTCCCTTGCTCCTAAAACTTGTGAAGCCTAAAAGGGCCACAGAATAATAAAAAGAGCTCAATAAATTCCTCCTCCTGTTTATTCACACTCACAACTTGAAGGAAACAACTGGGCAGCAATGAAGATTGACTAATAAAAGGACTTGCCACCTACCCTACAACCTACAGAACTGCCCATATAATAAACCTGAACACAACATACACCTGAAACCGAGGGGGAATTCTACAAAAAGCGCACGCCCAACCCTCAATCTGATTTTCACTTAAAGCAGGCAGGATGTAGCTGGATTCTCGACTACCTGGTTAGAGATTTTGTCTTTTGCTAGGCAATGAGAACTGATGAAGGGCTCACGTGCCTGAAAAGCTTAAATAATTCAATCACTTTCACGGCTGTATTTGCCAAGGTATGAAAGGACCTCTCCCCACGAATTGTGATGTCCCACACCATCACAACTAAAACCACAGTGAAGGGGCTTCCTTTCACAGGAGCAAAGCGGTCACCTCCACTCAACTTTGTAGGAAAAACAAACATCCAAACCACAACTGACATTGATCTCTTGTGACCAAGCAGAGACAGAGCATTCACAAAGGAGAGGAGTGTGACTGAGGGGGTGGGGGGGTGTGCCTTTTCCTTGAAGCTGGCTGCCTCAGTAGCAATGGAGGCCTTTTCTACGATTTTTTCCTTTTGGAGGGCCCCCAGAAGCATGGATTTGCTTATTACAGCAACGCTTGTGCTCCTGAATTCAAATGCTGACCAGCATTTCCTCTGCCTAAATTTGTATCAGTTTCCAACATAACTTTTTATTTTCCTCTCTTGCTCTCGCTCCCTTTAATTACATTCAGGATGTTTTCACATCGATTTACTTGTCTTTGTATTTAGATACAGGGATTAGAAATTTCTCTTACATGGCAATTCAGTTTTCCATTAAAGGAAGCCTCTCATGCTATAACCCAGGGGGAACCGAGAAGCAGCTTTTGATGCATGAAGCAAGCGGAGGCAAGATGATATTTGGAGATTGCATTGCACTCTGCTCTGTCTTAGCATCCTTTGAAGCACTGCCGCCTGATTCATTGCTCTCTGCTGCAGAAGCCACTCCTCTCTTGTGGAAGTAACTGTGTTTGCCAAGCAGTCAGAACAGATATCACCCAGCACCACTGCTCGGATGGGCAGCAGTCCTGGTTAGCAGGAAGGACGTATCATATTCCCAGAAAACAGGAAAAAAAAACAAACCCTAAAAACAACCCCCCAATCCCCTGGAAATCTCCAAACTTTTCTGATAATTGCTTGATAGTTGCATTCAGTTTGTGACCCACCAGTTCCGGGGGCTCGAAGGTGGCTTTGAAGGAGTCTACAAAGAGTAACTAAGAACAGCAAACTTACTGCCAGAAGGCTTAAATTCACCCTGCAAAGACAGATTCTCCTTTTGAAATTTTCAGGGTCTCAAGAATTAAAAGAAAATATTGAAAAGTACTGATTTACATAATGCAAAGATTCAGAGGCCTTCGTGTGCAAATAGAACAGAAAATCCTGAGGAAAGGAGTCTCTCTCCTGACTGATTGCTTCCGCTTAGTATCTATTTGCAGTTCTACTACGGCCTTTCCAAAGGAATTCATAGCTGCTCTCTGAGACTCCCCACCTCCCCCCTCAAGTGCAATGGGGCTTCATCCTGAATTTTGCAGGTAGGAAATCAAGGTTTCAAGCCCAGGGGCTCCACCTACTAGCTCCTACCCTGAGCTTTCCTCCCAGACCTTGGAGGACAACTCAGGACGTTGGAAGACAACTCAGGACGTTCTGACTTCTCAACCTCTCTACGTCCTTAGGCCCCACACTGGCCCTATTTTGCTGCAGAAAAGATGCAGAAATGTCCCAGAACGCACCAAAACACCCTCACAAATCAGTGCATTTCCCCAGCTGACTGAGTGCCGGATGCCATCAGTTGTACTGATGATGAACTACATTTCCATCACTCCGGGAACACTCCAGAAGGGATGCTGCTGTTACCTTTCTGCAGAGCTCAGGTGCTGCTGCGAGTTCAGTATTAGGACAGGATTTGCCTGCTTGTTACATTATTTATGCAGAGCAGATTGCCTGGCAATTACATTTAAAGTACAATCACAGCGCCATTTTGTACTTGTTCGGTAAAGAGGCAAAAGTTTTTTAAGGCTTTAATACCTTGAAAAGTACCAGGGTAAGTGGAAATGACTGCGTTCTCTCTTATTAGCTGCACAGTTATTTATACTTTTGCAGATTACCATGGTACAGTGCAATTAGGCTTTGGAAGTACTGTGCAAATCGAGAAGTTTCGAGAGCTCTGCTGAACAATTAACCCTTAAACACATTAACAGGAATAAACCTCCACCACGTGCCGATAGCCTGCTCCAAACAGGGCTTTTTAAAGGAGCTGGGAAGAAAGAAGCATGGGAGACCATCTGCCAAGAAGCAATAGCTACAATGCATTAGCAGTTCCCCCAACTACACTCCCAGCTGGTTGTGCAATAGCTGCCATCCAACAGGTAAATCTGACACAAGACACTTGTTCTTGGTCTCCTCCAGCCCTTGGCTGCCTTCGGTTTTTTTATTTGGACTTAGGGTAAAAAAAATAAAACTAATAAAATTCTGTTAAAGGCACACCCTTTCCACACCACAGACAGGAGCAAGAGCAATTCCCAGCAGGTAGAAACTATTGGTGATTGCAAACATCCAGGAACTGGCCTTCTTATAGGGGTGGACTTGGGGTGTTTGGTTTTGGCACTTTTATTTTCTGGGCAGAGAGATATTTCTTTATATTTATTTATTAAATACACACACACACATTTTCAAACACACCCTCTGTCCTGCAGCATGCTTCCCCAAGCCAGGAAACTCCATCTCCCATGCCAGACTACGAGCACAGCAGGTACATGACACCTCCAAATCTATCCACAGTGGAGAAGACACCAGCACCTCACTGTCATCTCTCTAGTCCTTTAGTGGCTACCATCCTTACAGCCCAAGGCAACACAGACTCAATTCCATGATGACCATTTCAGCTTATGGGGCTGAGGAACACAACTTAAATCAGCAAAGATCATATCCCACACTGTGTGGTACCCCTTCTTGGACACTTCCAGCAGGAATGTACCATCTGTAGAGACTTTGCCAAGGGTTGCCTGCCTCACAGCAGAGACTGGGATGAAGAGACTTGTCTAAGGACACACAAGGGCACGAACAAAACTAAGCTGCTGTGTGCTCCAGGAAAATACCCGTATGTCAAGAAACCCTCTTATTTACAGACCCCACTTCATTAAAGCAATGTGTCCATAATCTCGCATCCCTTTTCCAAAAGGCAGCTCCAGTTATCACAGATTCCCTCCCATCTCCTCCCCTTGCTCAGCCTCCAGTTTTACAAGAGACACAGTGCAACCCTTCCATGCCAGTTGCTGTGATTTCCATAATCCACTTACCTCCACAGTGAGCTCTCCGTAACGCTCCCCAAGTTGAAGTCGTAGAGCTTTGTCAGAATGAGAATCACCTGGGGAGGGGAAAGGGAGGGAGGAAGGGAAAGGGGAAAGAAAAGGAGAAGGGGGAAAAAAAAAGAAAGAGTTTCCCTTTAGATTGTGTTTAGATTCCCTTTAGATACACAAAGCATCTGAAATCACCCAAAGGAGACTCTAGCATTTATCCATTAAAGTTGCGGTATTATAGGATTAAGCAAGTTTAAAAATAAATAAATTCACCATCTTAAAGCATCATGTAACTGTAACATTTGTTTCAATCTCAATTTTTTTTTGCATTTGAAATAAAAACATGCCAGCAGGAATTAACAAACATTCTCTACAACTACAGTTATTCAGAGTCAGGGATGGTGCCGGATGTGCCCTTCTTAACTCAACAGCCCAATCAGAAATTACAAGTGACTTTTCCGGCTCCTCAAGGAGCTACCACGAATACTAGAGTCTCTGTGGAGAGAATTAGCAAATTTGCTTATGAAGATCCCCATCCAGCAAAAGCCTCCGTCCTGCCCAGAAGAAGCTTTGCTGTTCTCCATCTGCTGTCACTGACTCTAGATCACGGGCATTTCCACACAGCGTGTTCTCACCTTGCTGCAGTTGTGCAACAGAGGGACGCACAGCACGACGTTCAACTTAGACACTGAGCAAGACAAAGCTTCAGCTGTATCTTCAGTGCTTAAGGACAGTCAGAGCCTTCAGGACCCACTGACTAACTTTCTAGCAAGTCCCAAACACTCCCCCAAATCATGCTCTCGCAAAACTGCAGTAGGAGGAGAGGGGAGTTAAGTGGCACGTGGGGGCCAACAGAGGAAATGCAGCTTCCCTCTGGTATCCTTGGTGCTCTGACCTCCACAGATAAATGGAGTCCTCCTAGTTACCAGCTACACTGCCCTATGCTCTTCTTTCCCAGTAACGCAGCTATGCACCTCGATAACCTGAGAGCCTCTGGGCAAGCTCCCAGGCTCAAACGGGATGGGAACTTCTGCAGAAAGCACAGAGGTTCCTCGGTGGAAGTTAAGGGCATTTGAGCATCTGGTCCTTGATTTTTTTTAGCATAACTCATGTCACACAGTTCATTCCCTCAGATTCCCTCAGAATCTGGGCTTCAGATTCCCCAGGGCCCAGGTCTCAGGAAGAGCTCTGGGGCATCTCTTCATGTTTGTTTTGCATCATTTTAACATTTTAGTGTTGTTTCCTCCTTGTAGCACTGGAGAACTGGCTGGATCCCCTTGTATCTGCTTGAGCTGTGAAAGCATCTAGGGAAACTTTTACTAAATACTTGGAAGTTTTTGCTTTGTTTTGTTAACAGGTACTTCACAGTTCTAAAAGATAGGTCCAAATGAGAGATGTGGCCCAACGGGTTGCGTTCATTACTGTTCTCCTATGCAATAAGGACCTTTTTACTACAAAAGCCTCATTGCCCTCCCTTTTGCTCCTCCTCCCACAGCAGTGCGACCCACCACACCTTTCATTTGAGTTTCCCAGCTGAAAGGCTGCTGGGTGAGGAATTTAAAGCGTTGCAGAAAAATGCCAAAGAATTAATCAATATCACAACGGCTGCAGCAGTCGGTTACTGTCAGCACAAAGCCAGGGAGAGACCTGTTTGAATTCTTAGGGACCTTGGTACGTGACTATGCACTCAGTGCCCAACTTAATGGCTTTAGAATAGATGCTCTGAGCATCCCTCTCTCTACTGGATTCACTTTCTCTGTCCCCAATTGCATTTTGTCCCTTTATTTCCCCACGCAGAGACCTTTAGGAGGAAGATAAAAGCCAAGCTGCTTCCAGCAGGCTGTGAAAAGAAACCTGCCAGGCAGCTTTGAGTCAGCATATGCGAGCCCCTGTCAGCCTAAACCAATGCTGTGCAGTGGGGAAATAAGGACAATATCCTTTTTATGGCAGCTTAAGCCCTGCACACATCTTCCCAGACGGATAAGCCAGCTGCAAGTTGCAGCAACCAAGGTTACCTCTTCCACTTACACCAGCTGCTCCCAGCTAAAACCTGCTGTGAGTGACATTTCTAGGGTGTTCCCCATATTCTCACGAGGGCTCAGACAGGACACCCTCTCAAGAGGAAGGCAGGCAGCAGCACACAAGCCCTGCCCTGCCAGAAATGACACCCTTGTCACAACTATCACAAGGTTTCAACAATGTTAGTTTTCTCCTTTTGGAGCCTAAACACACTGAAGACAGCAGAACAACTTCTGCCGATTTCAGTGGATCCTGGATCCAGCCGTAAACGTATTAAATAAAATCTCCGTGTCCTGGTCAAATTTCAACAGAGCAATTCTACCTTAAGTTGCAATTACAACCGTAGGCAGCATCCATACTCCCCCAGCTCTTTGGGAGCCTCTCCCCAGATCTCCTATGCCCTGTATTTTTGAAGATGTCACTTATCTATTATAAACCCTTGAAACCGCCGGATAACACCAGCTTTACAGGAGTGGGTTGAATCCTACTCTAGCTCCTGGCTATAAATCCAAAGGAAAAGCATGTTGTTTAGTACGGCTTTTCTGGATTTTCACCCAGGATGAGCAACAAAAATTCAGCTCTGCCTGTTGTTAACGCACAGAAAGCAAAAGCATGAGCATCCCTTTGCAGCTAAATCTCGCTTACAAAGTCTCTCAGTAAATACCAGGAGCTGCCTGAGGCAGTCATAACACACAGTCACCTACAGCAACCTGCCCATGAAATCACTCACCACGTACGCTCAGGCCAGGCATCACACTTGCACCACAACCCAAGGTGGCCTCCACCCTGTCCCCTCCTGCTTTTCACAGAATCATAGAAGGGTTAGAGTTGGAAGGGACACTAAAGACCATCTAGTTCCAACCCTGTCACGGGCAGGGACACCTCCCACCAGACCAGGTTACTCCAAGATGTTTCCAGGGATGGAGCATGTACCAGCTCTCTGGGACAACCTCTTTCAGTGTTTGACCACCTTCATTGTAAAAAATTTCTTCCTTGTATCTAGTTTAAATCTACCCTCTTTCAGTTCAAAACATTATGCCTCATCTTTTCACTACATTCCCTGATAAAGGGTCTCTCCCCATCTTTCCTGGAGGCCTCCTTTAAGTACTGGAAGGCTACAATAAGGTATCCCCAAAGCCTTCTCTTCTCCAGACTGAACAACGCCAATTCTCCCAGCCTGCCTTCATAGGAGAGGTGCTCCAGCCCTATGGTCAACTTTGTGGCCCTCTGCTGGACCCATTCCAACAGGTTCACGTTTTTCCTGTGCTGAGGGCTCCAGAACTGGAGGCAGTACTCCCTTGACCTGCTGGCCAAGCTTCTTTTGATGAAGCCCAGGCTATGGTTGGCTTTCTGGACAGTGAGTGCACATTGCTGGCTCACATCGAGCTTCTCATCAACCAAGTCCTTCCTTTTGAGACAAGATACTTCAGATTCAATAAAGGCAACTCTTACAATGGTTTGGGAGCTTGAAAACCAGAGGAAATTGGAGGGGCTGAGCACACAACCTTCCCAAGAAACTCTGGGAAAGCACATTCCCCCACAACGCCGCCTCGTGAGATTACGGAGCAAATCTAAGTACTAAGGAAGTGTCACATGCAGTTAAGACACAAATCAAAGCCTGAAAGGCACAGCTGGTCCCCAAGTTGTTCTCATGGGGTGGTTTTGACACAACATTGCAGAGGAAACTTCAAAGTGTTTCAAGAGGCCACCCTGAGGCCACCACATTACCCCAAACAAGCTAAGACGGAACTAGAAGCATGGACACCAGGGGCAGAAGTGGGCAAGTACCAGATTTTCTAAGACATTGTTATTTGAATGCTTTAGTTGAAAAAGAATGGAGCAAAAATGTAAGGAAAATTGGGCATATTTTCCAAAACTGAATTCTGACAGGAGAAAAATAATAAAAAGAAAACCCTCATTGACTCAAGCTGAGACATTTGAATCTGATTTCTACTTTGTAGTTGAAGAAGCTTGGCTTGCTTTTGTCAACAGTAAAAAGTAATCATGGCTTTTCTGTGCCAGAGTAATTTTGCATGAAAATCTTGACAGTTTTAATTTTAAAAGCTAAATTCAACTGAAAATTGGAGATTTCACATGTAATGTACTGTTTCAAAACAAAAATAAGCATTTTCTTCCCCTGAAAATGAGGGAAAAGTAGAATTGCCACTCCACAGTAAATGTCCACTCTTCAAATTTCAAGATAAAAAACACTTCCTTTGGGGAAAGAGAAATAAAACTGAAAAAAGTTCCAAGTGATATTGATTCAGAATCAGTAAAAGTCTTACACTTGGGCATTCTTTAATCAAAATAAGGAAAACACTCTTGTAGTGCCAAATTAAACTGTTCCTGTTCATCAAACTAATCTCCCCCAAATTAATTTTAAGTCAGCTCAATCTTGAACTGCATTTTTCTTCAGGGTCATAATGCTCACTCCAGAGAGCACAGCTCAGATCTCCCATGGGCCAGGCTCCACTGAGCCACCCTGTGCTTCCCAGGACACCCCAGGGGCAGGAGTCTCTTAGGGCACGGAGCAGCTCAGCTGGTTGAAAGTGAGAAAAGGGAGAAGCAGCCCGCAGGACAGAGCAGGGGAAATAGGGCAGGTTGAATTACCACTCCCTTAAGGCAATACAAACCCTCTGGAAAATGCAATTTCAAGCTCAGCTTACACAAAACTAAATGACCTGAAAAATTCAATAAACTGTTTTGGTTTTCTCGACAGAAGTCGGCACGGAGAAAGGATAATCAGAAAAAAACCACTTTTTTTTTTCTTTGGGAACAAGCAATGTTCCAGGTCCTGCAAAAACAAATTCCTTATACACTTTATTTTGCACGCATGCCTCTCTCCACAGTCTGTGTTTTTATTCTGCAGAAACTACACTGTCTGCTGAATACCCTGCTATAAGGCTCACATGCCAAAAATGCCAACTCCTCTCAATTATCCTCAACAGTTTATACTACAATATAGATTAACAGTCTCTGGCACTGAGAAATCCTGCCATCATGCTCTATAGTATACTGAGCCACCAAATCCAGATTTAGTATGATGGACCACATCTCTAATATAAGACCAGCAAGTCTCCAAGGCAGCCCAGTCCTGAGCTTCGAGTCTTGATGCAAATTGGCTGGCATGAAAGCAGATAAAAGCAGAAATGGGAGCCCAGTTTTATTCCATGTTGAAAATACATTCCTAAAGGGATCCCTATTGTTTAGACAATTATTAGGAATCTCTGAGCCCATAAATCACAGAAGTGCTCTGGAGCTCTTCAGAGTACTGGGTGACATAACAATCTTTCATGCCCATAAACTTTTACTAGGAAGGAAAACTAGTTCATTAAACCCTCCTCCAGATCTTGCCAATTCTAAACTGGCAAAGTGCTTCACATATACCCAACAGAGGAATATGGAACTCATATTTCCCACAAATTAGACTGTAAAGGCATTGCATTTCCTTCAGCAGGCTGACAATGAACTTCAGAACAACTGAAAAGTGCCACAAAGGCAGTCATGTTCCTGTATCAGGTGACTTTCACATTAGAGACGAGAAGAAAAGCCCAGCAGCCAGAGAGAACTGGTGATTATGGCAAGTAGACATCTGAGAGGCCAGCACTGATCCACCTTACGAGATTCATCTCCTCTCTAAGTGACCCTGCTATACCAGCACAGAGATTAAGGCGGCTCATCAGTAGCTCTTGTCCACATATTTACTGAGTGTAATTAATGATGAGCAAAGGGATGAGCACTGGGCAGCACAGAGCACACCACAGAGTGTGGACAGATTCACATCTGAAAAATGATTGCTCTCCACTCACTTGCTCTGACATGCTGGGATCTCCCTTTCCTGCCTACAGACACCCAACATCTTTGCAATGTTTCTCTTCCCCCACGCACCAGCCACACAAAGCTTGTGTGCCCTTTTAGGCTGAACATTAGGAAAGAATTTTCCCCAGCAAGAGTGGTCAGAGCCTGGAATGGGCTGCCCAGGGAGCGGGTGGAGTCCCCATCCCTGACTGTGTTTCAGAGTAGATTGGATGTGGTGTTGGGGGATGTGGTGTAGGGGAGAACTTTGTAGAGTGGGGCTGATGGTTGGACTGGATGATCCCAAGGGTCTCTTCCAACCTGAATGATTCTATGATTTTCATCTGCCTTTCCCCAACCCACATGAGAGAAACAGCATCCAACAAATAAATTTAAAATGGGAACAAGCACGGGCTACTTGGAAGCAGCAGATTGCTCACAGCTGAAGACAAACTGGCTTCAAATGTTCTGGGTCCCAAAAGCCAGCAGCACTGCTCTATGAACGTCTCTGGCTGATTTCTTTCTTCTGGGGTTCTAGGTTTGTTTGTCTTGGGTTTTGTTGGATTATTTTTTTTGTGGTGGTGGTTTGGGTTTAAGGCACAAAATTAATAACTAAAGATGAACTGACTTACAGACTCAAGGAGTTATTAAGGGTGACAAATTTGGGAAGCAAGGTGGTATTTCATATAACCTCTACATCCAAAGCTAATTCAGGCAAAAGCCACCAGTATCAGCCTAATTTTCCCCAGATAAATACTCAAAAGATGGGAAGAGGATTGTTTACATGCTCAGCCTGTATTTGTGCTTAAGTGTATGGTGGGTTCACCCCAGCCAGCAAGTAAGCACCCACCCAGACACTCATTCTCTCCCCACCCTAAGGGGACAGTGGAGAGAACCAAAAGTGCAAAAGTGAGACAAACATGTAATTCCAGACTAAGTAAGTGAAGAGGAGAGAAGGAAAAGACAGACAACAAAACAAAACAAAAACCAGTAACTCCACAAACAAAAAAACAAGCGGTGCAAAGGTAGACACTGACTGCAACCCACTGCAGACCAGTGCAAAGCCAGTCTCTGAACAATGGCTACTTCAGAAAGACCTCCACAGCTCTTATTGCTGAGGATGAGTTGATATGGGATGGGATACCTGGCCGTTGTCTCATCTGTGTCCCCTCCCAAGCTCTTGACTTCCACCACCTTCCTCCCAGGGCAGGCAGGGCAGGAAACAGAAAACCTGACGCTGCGAAGCACCGTTCAGCTATACCTAAAGCACTTCTCAATGTTTTCAACACTTGGTTTAGCCAAAAATTCAAAGCATAGCATTACACAGGCTGCTCTGAAGAAAATTAATCTCCGTTCCTAGGTTTCTTTCTCACGTTAAGGTTACAGTGGTTATCAAAAATGGACACTACATAAGCTTGGTCCAACCAAAATCACTTCACACACACCTCCCGCTTCCCCTGCCCACCCCCCCCAAATATTCCCCACTCATATGCAGGCATGTGCATGATTATACTACACAACATAGAATCATAGAATCATTTTGGTTGGAAGAGACCCTTGGGATCACCCAGTCCAACCATCAGCCCCACTCTACAAAGTTCTCCTCTACACCAGATCCCCCAACACCACATCTAAACCACTCTGAAACACAGTCAGGGATGGGGACTCCACCCCCTCCCTAGGCAGCCCATTCCAGGCTCTGACCACTCTTTCATCACCACCCTCATTTAGCCTGGAGGTCTAAGTGAAGGTGCTAATACCCAAGAGTGCTGTCTCCAGATGCGAGAAGCAGAGAATATTGTAACAAAGCTCCCAAGTGAAGAATTTGAATTCCACAGGTCTTAACAGATTCCACAAACATCATCACTGGGAAACAAAGCAAGTGAGGTCATCTGGGCTTCACTGATGAGTAACCAGAAGTAGAGAGAGATTGTTTTTCTATGGAGGAACACTCAGGAAGAAGCATCCAAATCAACTTTTAAGAGTTAGGTTCAATTCACTTTGCAAATAGAACAGAAAAATCAAATTAAAGACCACTTTACTCTGAAAAGACTCTCCATCCAGGAATTTAACATAGCTGAAAAATTCCACTTCAACATATTTTTAATTCAAGCTAAGAAGCATCACCTGGAAGGTAAAGCCACAATCCAAGTTCACCCACAGTAACAGAACTATTAGCAGAAAAAGGAGCACATATACCTTAAATACCAATCTACCTTTTTTCCCCCCTGCCTGGTAAGCATAGCTGCAGAAAACATCTCCAGACCCAGCACTAAAGGAATAGCACGTCCTAAGACATGGCAAGAAAGCAACAGAGGTACTAACAACAAACACAGGCCAAACCCTGCCCGCTGGAATCAGAGTGATGCTTTTGCAAGAGCAAAGTGATGCCAACTTAAGCAGCACCAAAGGACTACTTTTTTCTTTCTTTCTTTCTTTCTTTTGGGTGTTTTTTTTTTCCTTTTTTAATCTCCAGTGAGATAAAAACAATCTGTGGGTGTCTTCAGGCAGTGCAGGCAAAAGAGCCCTCTGAAATTGAAAGACATAAGCACCAAGATCACACACAAAAGAAAAAACACGTTCCAGTGAACCTGTGATCTCTGAACGGCTGCAACTGTCAGATTTGTCCTCAAAACAAGAGCCAGTAACTAGAAGAAATACCTTCTCTTTTAATCCTCTTTGCCTATGTTGCTTTTCACTTTCCAGTACGAAACTGCCACAGTATTCTCTTTCTGTCCCCTGTCCTCCTCCCTTTCAACGTGAATCAGGCGGCAGAATAAGCAGGAGCCAGAGCCAGAACAGTCTTCCCATGGAGTCCCCTGGGAGACTGGAGACAGATCACATTATCTTCACAAAAGAGCCCTTGGGATGTAAGCAGCAGTCTGAAATTCCCACTTACAGGGCTTTCAGTGAATGAACAACATCTGAGGAGGGGAAAAACCCCAAATCACTACAGCGCTTTGCAGAAGAGCCAGCTCTGGAAAGCCCAACTCCCTTCTCCCACACTACTACCAGCAGGAGCAGGGCAGGATTCTCATATGTTGGTTCTTCATGTTGGGAATTCAAGGGCAAGGCCAGCCTGTCAGAGAAAACGCACCCACTGGCATCAACACTGAAATAGACACCGCTTCCAGCATCATGGATTTACCTTTCTGGGCTCACGCAAATCTAGAAAGGATTTTTAATTGAACCTGACAGGCTCTCTCATGCTTTGTTGTTTCAAACATTTTGGTGCAGGGACTGTCATTTAGGATATGCTGGTGAACGCAGCTGCACAACACCAGAACCAGAGCAATTACCAACACCTCCAGGACTCAGGAGAGGAATCTGACCATAAGGTTCTACAATAACATGGGAAAAGTCAGATTCTCCTCCCAAACCACATATTCTAATTATCTCTCCAGCTCTCCTGTAGCCCCTTCAGATACTGGAAGGCTCCTCTAAGGTCTCCCCAGAGCCTTCCCTTCTCCAGGCTGAACATCCCCCAGCTCTCTCAGCCTGTCTTCACAGCAGAGGTGCTCCAGCCCTCTCATCATCTCCATGGCCCTCTGCTGGACCCGTTCCAACAGGTCTATGTCCCTTCTGTGTTGAGGACTCCAGAGCTGGACACAGTACTCTAGATGGGGTCTCACGAGTAGAGGGGTAGAATCACCTTGAAATAAAAGTATATAAATAAATAAATAAAATTTAAAAGGAAAAAAAATAAAAATCAAAAATTGACTCACCTAGAAATAAAAACAACAACTTTGGTCAATCCTGCCTAAGTTTAAGCAAGTGTACCTCCTGCATGCCTACATGCTTATCTTTAGTGCACACACATACGCAAAAATGACAACAATATTCTTAACATCACCTTCCCAAAGAAATCAAAGGCAGGCCTCCAGCATGGTTATCAGCCCTTGGTGAGCAGCTGGATCCTGTCCCAGCAAACATAGCACAGCCCTGAACATAACTACTATAGCAGATCATACCGCCTTTGTCCTCTTTGTAGCAGGGCAAAACCCAAGAAAATCCACCGCTCCATGAAAGCTTAGTCTTATTAGAATTATTAGCCACACAGCATCAGGTGAGAGTGTCTGGGAAAGGCATGGTGAATTAGTCACCTTTCTAAAGGCAGCAATAAACCATAGAAGACGTAGAAGTAGAATTCCAGACCCTCAAGACTAAACACACTGGAGGGGGGTGGACACACCAACACTGCCAATACCTTGCAAGCAGCACTCGTCAGAGAAGTCAGAGATGGGGAAGACCCCCCCCACAGGTTACCTGACCCAGAGCCCTCACAAGACATACTTGTGCTCCACTGAATTTTTCCCAGCTCTTCAGGATGGCCCCGCTGCACATAAACACACGTTCCCACCAGAAAAGACATCTAGATTGCTTAAAATAACAGCAGCCTGAGCTTTATCTCCATGTAACTCAGTTAAACATAAATACAATCTCTCCTGGCAGGTAGTGATATGATTTAAGGGTCCCCTATCATACATTATAAGAGGTGATAGCAAAGAACTCGTAATTTATTTTTATTGATTCAGCAACCCATGCTGGATCCTATCTCCCAATCCTTCCCCTTTGCTAAGAAGCCTCCACCCAAGCCTTGGGAAATTTAATTTTATCCTTTTTTTTTTTTCCCCTTCTCTGTCTTTCTTTTAAAGCTGCTTTGTGCACATCTCTACCTAAGTTCAAGAAGAAAATGAAAAAAGGCCCCAGTTACTTTGCTGGCTCTGTTCTTGTTCCAATTATCTCCTGGTACCATCTGTGAACCAGCAGATTTTATGTGCAATTTAACCCTGCGGAGACACGAAGTTGCTGAATTTAAATCTTTTGATATGGAAACCTAAAAAGCAGGAATGACTTGAACTAGGTCTGTGTGTATGCTACCATCACAGGACAGTTCTCAATTAAAAACAAATAAATAAATGAGGTTGACAGAAGGTAAGACAGAGCAGACATTGAGATGTTATAAACTGCCAGGACAGGTGCGGGTTTTCCTTGAGGACTGAAGGCAAGACTGACTGGTTTCATAAAGGAAACGAAGCTACGTGGGGAATTTCACATCTTAGCCCTTTGTGAAAGGGGGGGAGAAAAAAGCTCCCATAAAACCTATTTTTCAAGAGAATTCAAGCTGCTTATTATTCTTCCATTTCAGACTCCAGGCTCTGCTCAGGAACTCTCACTCCTCTCACACACACCCTCCCCTTCCTGCCCCCATGTGTATGTGTACAAATATTACTGATCTTCCTGAGATCGCAATTAGCAACTCAAATAACAGGCATTGAACAGAGCTATGGGCAAGAGATTCCCTCTCCTCAGGGGCAGGAGATGCATGAGATAACCTGTTGAAGTCCTTTCCAGCCTCATGTCTGTGACCCAAAGTTTACCTGTTCATGTGAAAACGCCCCACTGCAAACTCAGGGGAAGAGCAGCAGGGAATTAGGTGCCATGCCACATCATGCTCCCCTTGCCTTCATTGGGAGATGTGTGCTGGAGAAGCCACCATGCCAGCAGTGTCCTCTGGTCACCTCTAGCCTGACATTTAGAGCAAGGGAGGGCATGAGAGCTTCCCCACTCTATTCCCAGCTCTGATGCCAGCTCACTCACCTGCAGGGAGATAAATTTATGCTGGCAATGTTATCCTGAGACAACATCATTGTTGAATGATTCTGAATAATATTCCTCTGAGAAAACATCCTTCTCCCTCTAGCAGAATCAGTCCAAAAATTGGACTTTCACAGATCACAGAATCACAGAATCTCAGGGATTGGAAGGGACCTTGAAAGCTCATCCAGTCCAATCCCTCTGCTGGAGCAGGAACACCTAGAGCAGGTCACACAGGAACACCTCCAGGCGGGTTTGGAATGTCTCCAGAGAAGGAGACTCCACAGCCTCCCTGGGCAGCCCCTGCCAGGGTTCCCTCACCCTCACTGTAAAGAAGTTTTTTCCCATATTTAAGTGGAACCTCCTCTGTTCCATCTTGCACCCATTACCCCTTGTCCTATCACTGGATGTCACCGAGAAGAGCCTGGCTCCATCCTCCTGACAGTCACCCTTTACATATTTATAAACATGAATGAGGTCACCCCTCAGTCTTCTCTTCTCCAAGCAAAAGAGATGTCACCATGAAAGGAAAGGAGGTACCTGTTGGGAGGCAAGCCCCTGCACTGACTTTTAATGGCCAGTTAAAAGACCTTACAGTCCTGCCACTGGATCCTTATTATCAACAAATCCAAGTATCTTCACCTTTGGCTAATTCCCTTCCTTGCAAGAGCCCCAGGAGATGAGGAGTGTTGCAGTTTGCCAGGTGACAAGTGTAGGCACAGAGAGGGGAAAAGGGGCAAAATGTACAAAATTGTTCTTCTATGGTTACACTGCAGGTACCAAAGTCCAATTCTTAGATTTTCCCCCCACGTTTACTACCTGACCTTGAATGACTGTAGCATCATTAGCATAAACCCATGATTTAATCATAATTATTTAAACATGCCTACATAGAGTATTTATAAATATAATTAAAGAGTTGGGAA
The DNA here is from genome assembly GCA_013400555.1 of Jacana jacana. Classification (NCBI taxonomy): domain Eukaryota; kingdom Metazoa; phylum Chordata; class Aves; order Charadriiformes; family Jacanidae; genus Jacana; species Jacana jacana. The sequence continues at coordinate 160,736 of VZTM01006232.1, read as the reverse complement.
GATGAAATATGGGAATCATCACAGAAAGAATACGATAAAAATAAGTGATGGCTTAGAATATATGAGTAACTATCACAGACAACTTGGGTCAGGCAGGCTGAGAAGGACACGTAGGATGGGAAAGCGCTGGAGGCAAGAGACAAGCACGAGTCAGGGCTCTCAGCAGACAAAAGGTCAGAAGCAATAGTTTAAGTGCTAACTAGACAATTAACATATCTTTTACATTATTATAGATTCAAGAAAGATTAAATGATCTGATTATCTTATATATTAAGGTAATAAAAACGTGGTCAGTCCAATTGACTGCACTCTTCTGACCTTGAACCCATGTTTATGCAGCAGTTCCTATCTGCAGATGCCCAAACCTACTTTGAAACTCAGTGGCTCAGCTGTGGTAAAGTCAAAACTCTGCCCTAGCAGCTCTTTTTCCTACTGGTGTTCCTTTGAACTAATCTTTACTCTTGATTTTAATCATCTTTACTATATTTACTTTCATTTTTATTATGTGTTCATCATGTCCATATGTTTCATCATCACTACAGTGCCTGAACTCCTTCTGCTGTAGCTACATTGCTTTATTATTATTATTATTCGTTTTGTTATATCATTAAGCAGTTAAGCTTATTTTTATTTTTATCTGATGCTGTGAAAGCACACTCTCTGGGCAATTTCCTTTCTTCATCCCTGTGCAGAGCAAACCAAACGCCCCTGGAGCCCTGATGTCATCTCCTTTGAAGTCCCTAATCAAGAAAGCTTCCAAATCCAGCTCACTAGGTATTTCCAGAAACTGAGCTGGGAACGATTCCTCTGTGTACAACCACTGCGTTTGAGCCAGCCAGATGTAACATCTCCTTCATCCAAGGGCACTAACACAACTTCTCTTCTTGGATTTGCTGAGTGGACTGTTTGGTGAATGAGGAATGACTTGGATGGTTGCATCCAGAGGGTAGCAGACAACAGATCCAGATGGAGACTGGTGACAAGTGGTGTCCCCTCAGGGGTCCGTACTGGGACCAGTACTGTTCAATATCTACATCGTTAGCTAGACAGTGGGACCAAGTGCACCCTCAGCATGTTTGTGGATGACATCAAGCTGAGTGGTGCAGATGACACACCTGAGGAAAAGGATGCTATCTAGAGGAACCTGGAGAGGCTAGAGAACTATGAGGTTCAACGAGGCCAAGTGCAGGGTCCTACATCTGGAGCCCTCAACATAGGAAATCCACAGACCCATTAGAGTGGGTCCACAGAAGGACCACAAAGATGATGAGAGGGCTGGAGCACCTCTGCTGTGAAGACAGGCTGAGAGAGTTAGGTTTGTTCAGCCTGGAGAAGCGAGACCTCCAGGAAGAGCTTATAGCAGCCTTCCAGGACATAAAGGAGGCTTACAGAAAGATGGGGACAAACTTATTAGCAAGCCCTGTTGCAATAGAATGAGAGGTAATGTTTTTAAACTGGAAGAGTGTGGATTTAGGTTTAAGGAAGAAATTTTTTATGAGGGTGGTGACACACTGGAAGAGGATGCCCAGAGAGGTGGCAGGTGCCCCATCCCTGGAAACATTCAAGGTCAGGGTGGAGAGGACTCTGAGCAACCTGATCTAGTGAATATGTCCCTGCTCATTGCAAGAATGTTTGACTAGATGACCTTTAGAGATCCCTTCCAACCCAAACTATTCTATGATTCTTTCTATAGAGTACAGAGAAATAGGTATGCTAACAGCATGACACTAGCCACAGCTTCCCTGATATGCACCAGAATGGGGGATGGAGAATTCTTAAGTTCAAGAATCAGCTTCTCCCATCTTTATGAGGTGTCCAAGCTTGCACATCATCTCCCAGCAGCACGGGGGACCAGGGCTGTTTAGAGTCTGCTTGATAAACCAAAGAACTATATGAGTCAGTTGATGGGCAATCACAGTCAGCAGGTGCCACAGGGTTCAGCTCTGCCTCTGACTGACAGTTAACTGTTTGAGATTGCAGCTACACCAGCAAGAAAGAACAAACATGACCCATTCCACAATAGCCTGTATAAAGCATCACCCAAAGATAAAGCAGCGTACTAGCACACAGGACAGAAAACGTGAGCAGGTACTGCCTGACAGACAGAAGGAATACACCATGATTTCTCCTCCTTTATGCCTGGCCACATGAAGACTTCAAAACACTCTGAATCCAAGGGACCGATGGGATGTCTCTGTATCAGCTGAAAGAGCAGGCCCCTAAGATGCCCTGCCATGGGCAACTAGCTTAGGGCTGAGGATCCCTCCAGGCACCAAGAGGTTACAACAGCTATGCTCCACGGACTTAGCCCTGGGATATATCCAGGGCCTGAGAGGGAGAGTAAAAGCAGAAGAGGGACCTGAACTCCCAATTCGGAGCTCTGCCAAATGACCAGTCTTCTAATGCAGCCAGTTCTGCCAAGGAAATAAAGCTTTGGAGGAAAGATACAGATTCTACAGAGTGAACATTTTTCCCCATCTATTTCCTCAGAAAAGATAAAATATATTTGCTTAAAATTTGATCCTGTAGGAAGGAAAAAAAAACAAAACTTTTTTTTTGTTTGCTTTTTAATGCCAAAAAGACTGCTCCAAAGGACTGGCACCAATTTTGGGGCAGGGGAGTAGCATGAAGAAACCACATTAAATTATAACTTTTGCTGTCGGCCCAATGTTGCAATTTCAGAGAGCAAATTAAGAAAAAAAAAATCCATTCATCTGGTTTTGAGCTCTGTAAGAAAGAAAAATATCTTTTTCCCACTTTAGAAATACCTTGTGCTAATGTCTACATGGGGAGATGAGGAACAGCGCAGTTAAAGCTGTCAAGGGCAATTTTTCTTACAGACTTAAGTGTTCCGTTACTTAAAGAAAAAGAAGCTGAGAAAAAACAGAGGAACTTGAATTCAAATCTCCTTTAACGCAACATTATGGCTGAGAATTGCAAAGCTGTAAAAGTAGGAAAGTCAGAGCTACAGATTCTACATCATGCACACCGATTGTGTGAAAGCAAAGAGGCAAATCACCACTGCAGAAATCCGAGGCACTATTGACTTTTGCAACTCTTTCAGGGTTGGCTGGGGCCCAGGGGCAGCTGGTCAGATGAAAATACCCACTCACTCCATACAGCAAACCCTCACTGCAGTAGAAAACTTGCAGAAGGTTTGACCTTGTGAGATCACTCTGCTTCTCTTACCTAAGGATCTAAAAAATTCTTTGTTTGAACCTGAAAAACTCTTGCCCTCTGGCCAACAGAGCATCACAGAATCATAGAATGGTTAGAGTTGGAAGGAACCTTAAAGGTCATCAAGTTCCAACCCCCCTGCCCTGGGCAGGGACACCTCACACCAGAGCAGGTTGCTCAAAGCCCCATCCAACCTGGCTTTGAACACTTCCAGGGATGAAACATCCACAACTTCTCTGGGCAAACTGTTCCAAGTGTCTCATCACAAGTCACTGTCTACATCCTTCCTCATAAGAGTCACAGTTATGACAACTGGGTCTTCTGACTGATGTTTAAATGGCGACTGCTTTTAAGATCAGATTTGGTATCCTGTAACACAGGAGACAGATCCCTTCCACTCTTGCATGACACAGGATAGATTTAAAGAGAAGGCTCAGTGCTTTGCTCTGCCAACACCTGCATTGGCTCTCTTTGCCATCACAAGAAGACCTGGGACCCAAACCCTGGAGGCAGAAAAGAGACAAGAGACAGAGCTTCATCTTTTATGATCATACTCAGTAGCTCTGCAGGGCCTCCAGATGACTTTGAGGGAATTTCACATACATGGACTCTGGTGCTGTGTTGCACTTTGCACTGAATTATCAAAAAACCGCCCACTACTCAGGAGGACTCTAAACGACATAAACAGTCCCACTGACTATTCCTGGATTGGCACATTCTTGGGTGAGCACTGGAAGCTTCTCAAAATTTCCAAAAATCCTTCTGCCCCTTGAGGAACATAACAGGGAATGGCTGTGCAGTGAGACGAAGACAATGACAAACTGACTAACCAAGGTGTCTAATGGCCATTATGCAAGGTCTGCAACAGCTTCGTTCTCCTCCTTCCTCCTCCCTGTATTTCCATCAGAACAATCTGTTCTCCCTCACCAGTCACACCACAAGGTCCTGGCTTTATGAACACCATGAATTTACAGCAACAGGCCATTAGACACTGCCCATCCCTTGTCACTCCTTGCATCTGTCTCTCCAGCATCTGCTATGACTACGCAAGAGAACCTAAGACTGGCAACTGCTCTGAAATTAAAATATGTGTTGGAGATAGGCCAGGCACACCAGCTTGTCCTGTTTTATTAGAGCCTAGGCTAGGAAGGAGCAATAGTCTCTAGTCTGGCCATAAGCACAGAGAGAGATGACAAGGTTTATCTGAAAGTGAAATCCAATCCCATTCTTGCATGATACGCGAGCACAAACTCCTGCATAGGGCACTAAGGAATAATTTTGCCAATTCCTCTCCAGGTGAAGCTAAGTCATCTCCACAAGTTCAAGTGTCAGTTCTCTCTCAGTGGTGTGAGCCTTCAGTGAACAAACCCAACTCCACCCCGAATTTCATGATACAATGGCTGCAAACTCATCATTAAGAACAATTCTAATAACCACACCAGCCTCCAAAGCAGAAGACTATAACATAAGCTAGAATCAGAAGTCACCTGCTCTACCTTTGTGACCGTGCAGAAGTTCATCCTGACAAGTACCTGCTGCAAAGGCAGAATAAGGGTCAGAAAGCAACGTGCTTTTCAAGAGAACACATTGAACTGGCAAAGGATTAAAGCTCCGAGCGCTACCAGAGGCTGAAGCATGGTGTGGAGCAGAGGACTAGTTCAAATCAATAGTGTCAGGGTATGACTCTGTACAGGCTGTCTCACCTGGCAAGATGCTCAGATAAGGAAAGGGGAGCAGCACGTCTCGTAAGCAGCTGTGACAGACTGGAGAACAAACCCAAAGGCCCATTTTGCCTTCGCTGCTTTATGATTGACCTTTCACAACAGCAATCCTCTACAAACCACTTCTTATGAAGCACCTCCCAGAACAGGAATATTTCACTGGGACCTTGTACAGCAGGACCAACAACAAGTGCTCCACAGACCATCTTCAGCAAACCTAGTGGTTGGAACAGTGTAACCTGTTGGAAATTCACACCTACAACAGAGCAGAATGAAGGTACTCCCCATTCCAGCCTTTCAAAAGACAAGTGATACAGGTCTCCAGTAACTACATCAACCACAAGACTGGTTCCAACAGCTCCACAGACCACCCCACACCCACAAGACCACTGCAACGAAAGCATTAGCAAACTGATGCTACAAAACAGGCATCAAGGGCTCAGCCTTGAACCGAACCATCAGAGCCCCACAGAGTCCTGCATGGCACCAGAGAGCTCAAATCACCTCTCATGGATTGTTGTCACAACAAACCAAAGCCAGTCTCAGTTCCTACTCTTCTGAGTTCACAGGGTGACTTTTAAAATACGCTCAGAGCTCCAGGTAAAGTCTTGGACTTCTACTTGTCAAAACACTACACATCTCATACACTTTTTTTTTCCTTTTTACATATATGTAGAGACAACTGTCTACTTACATATCTGTTCCCAACTATAGATGCAGCTACATAATGGTTTTAAACTGCATTGCATTATTCCCCCCCAAGAAGGACAGAAAACTGACCTCAGGGTGCTTTAGATGCCTCAGGTTAGCAATGCTACAGTCAGCGTAGCGCCGAGCACTCTTGAAGGGCTACTGCTGGTGCTTGCAGGTGCCACCAGCCCTTCACATTCAGGAGCACTGGATTTACATTCAAACATAAAGGGAAAATAAACCCAACTTGATTCACGAGCTCTCACATCGAGCGCACAAGGGGTAGTTTTAGAGCGAGGGTTCAGCATTCGCAGCACGCGTGGCACTCCTGATTAAACAAGAGATTCGCACGACCATAATAAACCTGCAATTTTATTGGCCAAGCACCACAGAAACAATTTGGGATACACGGATCGCAGTGTTAAGCAAACTGCAGCCCATGTACAACACCCATGAATTATAGCAGTTTGGCAACAAGCTGACCAGTTGCTTCTCACGGCCTTTAATAACAATCATCCACATCTTTGCAGCACAATAGAAATCAGAGATGCAAGAGGCCTATTAGCTCATCCAGAAAATACAGGATTGTTCCCCATGGGATAATTGCTAATACTCTGTCCAAAGTAGATTTAAAGCTGTAAAGCAAGGTAGCCTCTTTAGCAAGATTGCTCAGAGTGGCTGAGGACTCAGTTCCATAAAGCTTTTTCCAGACATTAAATTTAAATGTTTCTTCTCTTTAAAAAAGGTTAAAGCTATTCCACAGAGCTGGGGCTCCTTTGGATTCCCCTCTAGTTAGTCAGGAGAGGGTAGAGTTGGTCCTTTTTTGCTACAAAGCAGCAGCAAGTTGAGACTGATCTTTGGCCATCAGCCTTCGCAAACAGTTCTCCCCTCCACCCCGCTGGTCCTTGCCAGCTCTTGTCCATAACAGTACCCTCAGCATCACCACTTCTCTTTGCTCACTACACGGGTACGTAGACTCATGCCCTCCCAATTCAGAAGTCCTTTGGTCATGTATCACATATGGATTTCACCCTAAATATTCATTCAGTAAATCACATCTTCCAGCTCACTGACCATTCTCCATCACGTGTCTGTGCTCTCCATCCACACCTCAATGGGGACATGTCGCAACACCATTAGCCCAAGGACTGGCAGCTCTAGTGCAAGGGACAGTACCTCACTGTGTCCTGTGTGAGGGCAGAGGCTCTGGCACAAGGCTGTGTGGAGAAATTTTCAAAGCCAGGGAGAAAGGAAAAGAGCATGAACAAATCAAGCTTCTTGGGGTTTGCATCTCTAAATGGATTTCTCTGAGAAAAGTTTCTTCTGAACTTGCTTCTACCAGGTTTCCAAAACTTCTAGTAAAAACTAACATGCCCATAACTAAGAAACCCTCTGGGATTTCCAGCCACTTGATCCCCACTCTTAACACACCCTACAAAATTCCTGGCTATTATCAGAATTGTTGCTAATGTTGGTCATATTCTTCTTGTTTAGTATAAACATTCAATGAGCACCCTAAACACTTTTTAAAATAAGCCCTGATCTCTACTATCTTTGATATCCAGAGACATTTGCAAGCAGGATTTCAACTAGACACCTACACATACACACTCACTCCATGAGCTTGTTACACGGTCATAGGAAGGCAGGACAAGAAGATCTACAAAGAAGATGAAGGGAGTGGAGCACTTCCCATACGAGGGAAAGCTGAGGGAGCTGGGTCTTTTTAGCTTGGAGAAGACTGAGGGGTGACATTATTAATGTTTATAAATATGTAAAGGGTGAGTGTCAGGAGGATGGAGCCAGGCTCTTCTCAGTGACATCCAATGATAGGACAAGGGGTAATGGGTGCAATCTGGAACATGGGAGATTCCACTTAAATATGAGGAAAAACCTCTTCATGGTGAGGGTGAGGGAACCCTGGCAGGGGCTGCCCAGGGAGGGTGTGGAGTCTCCTTCTCTGGAGACATCCCAAACCCGCCTGAAGGCGTTCCTGTGTGACCTGCTCTGGGTGTTCCTGCTCCAGCAGGGGGATTGGACTGGAGGAGCTTTCAAGGTCCCTTCCAATCCCTGATATTCAATGATTCTATGGTTTTGTCTAGAGCAATGCACAGAATCCAGATGCCCACCCTGCAAATCCCAAAACACTTCTCAACTCCTCTGAATAAATTTCACATCCTCACTGCAAAAACCAAAACAAAACAAACACACCAAAAAAATCTTGTAATGTATCATAGGACGACAGGAAAAGAAAAGTCAAGGGGACTGCCACCGTCCTCCACCCTTGCCATAATGAGGAATCTGTGAAATGCCAAGATGATTGTCTGAAGTGGACCACAGAGAGCAGTAAACCACATCAGATACTCTGCTCCCTAGCTGAACAAGGAGACATTTTTTAACTGCTATTTTAACAGGCTTTCCAAAACACGTTTTCACAATAAAAATTGTCAAGTGTTTGGCTCATATTAGCATTTTCAGGTAGAGATCAGGGCACCCAAGGAAATTATATATAAAGGAACAAGAGCCAAACTAACAGTTCTCTATTCTAGACCTCCACTGTTGCACTCTGAAAGTGACCGTGTTACAGGGAAAAGTAATGCTTATTTATCCAACAGTACTACAAAATCCTGCAGGATGAAAACAGTAAAGAAGCTGTGATTGATTATTTCTGCCACTAGAAAATAAACTATATAGTTTGAGGACGTAAGAGGAAGTTCTTTCTAACCTGAAGGATTACCTTCCTTTTTGGGAAAGACGAACCACCCATAATGACAGGGGAAAATCTTTGGAAGTAGTAGCAGAAAAAGACATTAGAAGTGGCAATCACCATGTCAGACACTACACTGCAGGGAAAGGGAAGAATGGCCAGATAATGAAATTACAGAGCATTGAAAATGTCAAAGAGCGACAGTGCTCTACCATCATTCACGGGTTCTATGAGGCATTAACATGGTGATATCCCATTCCAGTGACAAAGATGGCAACAAGAACAGCAAATAGTCCAAAATGAATCTGTTGCTGAGACCAGGAATTTAATGAAACAGGGAGATGGGCAGAAAATGAATCTCACTTTCACTGTGCAGCCTTCAAACTGGAAGCTGCGGGCCCTGTTCAGAAATAGTAATAGCTCAGGGATGCATTATTTGACTTTCCTTATCTATGATCCTCCTGCACTTATGAGTCATCATCACAAAAAGAGGTACCAGGTCTCAGTAACAACACCAACTCCTTCAGCAGGCAACAACACATACAGTGCACCGAGGGCATTTTCAGTGAGGTATAAAGAAGGGAAAAAACATCCTCCACAATCAACTGCTACGCCAGGGACCCAGGGAGGTTGGGGGACCTCTGTTCTTGGAGTTATTCAGAATTTGACTGGACATGGCTCTGAGCAGCTTGGCCTAACATCACAGCTTGACCCAGCTTTGAAACTGATCTGAGCAGAAGCTGGACCAGAAGACCTGCAAAGCCACTCTCCCACCCACCCCCAACCTAAATCACTCTACAATTTAACAAGCTCTGCTCCCTTCAAATAGAGACACCACTGATCAATACGAGTAGAACAAGCAATCACACAGTAGTACAGCCAGACGACCCTGTGTCTACCATGCAATGCACTTCTCTAACTTGCTTGAGATAGCTGATCACTTAAAAAAAAATAAAATAAAATAATAGAATCATAGAATCATTTATGTTGGAAGAGACCCTTGGGATCATCAAGTCCAACCTTCAGCCCTACTATAATAGTCATCCTCTACCACCATCCCTCCAATAAAAAAGGAAAAAGCAAATGAAAACATCCAGTCAGTTTATGGAAACCCACTTTGGGGAGACAGTCTAGTGGGTTGTAACAAAGCTTTGGGACAAACACAAATGAACTGTCAGCTCCCCAACAGCACCGTGTGGAGCCAACCATGCATACTTCTACACATCCTCTCCAAACAGCAGGGCAGGGCAGCACTATCCCAGCAGTACCACACAAAGCAACCAAGGCTGTGCTAGGACCATTTCCTCTGCAGACCTAGACTGCAGCAGAAATTCTGCACTGTACCCCAAACCCCCAAATTCTGAGGTTCTCCCTAGGTCTGGTAAAGAAATTGTTCTATTTTCAGCTCAAACTCTCCCATTGGAGGGCTGGAAGCAAGATGGCTTCAAAAGGTCTGGTAAGATCAGAGCTAAAGAGCAGCTGATAAGGCTATCTGGCCTCCACAGTGGTTTCTTACAGAGCTTGGATTTTCTGTTTCAAAATTGTATTTCAGTACCAAGTTCACCTAAATTTAATCTGGAACATGTCTTGGAAATACAGAAAGCAAAATGAACAAAAAGCTATTCACTTAATTTCATCTGGAAAACATAAAGTGGTTTCCTCATTCCATCAAGCAGATGCAAATTTCATTTCAGATCATTCAGGCTTGTTTCTTCTCTGTAAACAAACAAAGAAATGAAAAAAAACCCCGAGCATGGGAAAAGCAACCCTTAGAAACACTACCTCTTATCACATACATGTGCCTCCTCTCTCTGCTGGCCCACATCACATTTGGTATTAGAGTTTTTAAAGGCTGCTGGACTTCAATCTGCTAAAGGTGGGCAATAAATGAGGCTTTGCAAAGCGCACGTGTTCAGTAAGCACGAGTACCTGGACATCTGTACACAGGGGTGATTCATTGAGAAATGCGTGTAAGGCAAAAGGCCCATCCCTACTGATCTCCAGAAAGCCCAGTTTTCACCACAGTTTATTGGCAATCAACCTGCCAGACAAAAAAACTTAACCAGCCCATGAATCAAAAATCCTTCCACCCGTAAGACCACCTTTCCTTCCTTGCTGCACAAGTGGATTTTGCAGCATGCCCAGAAAGTAGAGTTCACCCGTTGCCTGATTAAGGTGTGGAGAAGATCCATCATCTCAGGGCATTCTTAAACACAACCACTTTGTTCATTACAAGGGTGTAACATTTTTCCTTTCTCCACTGAGAATTAGCCATGGATCACGCAACAAGAGGCAGCCTTGGAGGTAGGCAGATGGATGTTCAACTGTTGCAAGCCTCATGGTCACATAACCAATGCCTTATGGAGATCTATGGACAGGCAGTACAGACCTTGGCAGTGTCTTTGTGACTCAACACCCACCTGCTACAGCAGCAGAACAAAGGAACAATAGCCAGCTTTGAACTGCAGCCTGTGCTCCTAATTCACACAGAATCACACAAACGATAGAGCTTGAAAGCAACCTTTGGAGAACATCTAATCCAGCCCCCCTGCCAAAGCAGGTTCACCTAAAGCAGGCTGCACAGGAAAGCATCCCAGGCAGGTTTTTAGTACCTCCAGGGAAGGAGGCTTCACCACCTCTCTGGGCAGCCTGTTCCAGCACTCTATCACCAGAAGCAAGGAAGTTTTTCCTTATGAAAACATAAGGAAAAAAAAATTATACCTGAAGTGTCTCCTGGCACCACCCAGGACTGGCTGAGATAACACTTACTGTCAAAACACACAGGAAACAGCAAACTGCATCATTTGACCCTAGATGCAGTTTCACATTCCCCCTGTTGTGGCTCCTGTCTTCTCTACAGGACTCACTCTGGAGACCTGGACAACACAGATTTGTGTGGGCACCACAGCAGAAGAGGAATCCGTGTTGAGGCCGAATAAGGTGAGTTTGCTTTTAAGTTGGATCACACCTGCTTTGACCCTATGTACTTCAAGTCCTCAAGATGCTGCACAAGTCAAGATTAATCTGAGGTTACCCTATCAGGAATGCACAGAAGTGCAGTCTGGCCACTTCAAAACATACACACAAAGAGCACACGGCACATTAACAATTTCAAGTTGTTTCTGAAAGCTGTCATTAGAAGGGGAATGCGAAGTTTCCTCTGTTTTGCCCATATCTCATTGCTTACACGGATGTTCTCAATCATCTTCCAAATGAACACCTGAGGTGCTGCACCAGTTTTCTCCTAGTTGGCAGTATTGCTCTCCTGCACAAGGCTGTTGGGTGCCCAGCTCACTGGGGCTGCCTGACTTCACTGAACAGCAATAACACAACCTGGACAGTGTGAAACAACAGCCTTAGATAGAGGGAACATGGCAGACAACACCAAAAGTAGGCAGAACTCACAAAGACATGGGGGGTTGACAGTGCACTGCCACTGGTCCAGCTGGTTTTCATTTGATCGTCGGGAAAGAGCTTTGGCAACGAGCACCTGAACAAGCTGAGCCTTAACTGCTTTAAGAGTTACTTCCAACACCTAAATGCTGTTACAGCTCAACACACTAAGTGCCTTTTGCTTGCCCCAGCTGCAAGGTAGCAACATGAGTGAACCTTCTTCACCAAGCCCAGACTAGGATATGACCTTCCCAAAGTGGGAATACCAGCAGATCCAGTGGGCACGGAGGAATCACCCTACCCCGAAGAGAAGCCAGTCCACTGGGAAGGTGGAAAGCAGAGCCCCTTCTGACTCCACCACCTCCGAGCTGAGTTCCACTAAGATCACCTGAGGTCCCTCACTGCTCTCCCACCTCTTACTGTCCTGATGGTGCTAAGCCCTCCTCCCCATCCTCCCCAGCTGGAAATTTGGTCTCCTGCCTCCGTTCCCCCCCAGCCCCGACCTTGGCACCACTTAGTCCCACACAAGCGCAGTCCTCTCTTCTCCCCCTGCCACCCATAGCTCCATCCAGTCCTCGCTGAAGCTCTCCCTGCACAGCCTACTTAAGCCTGTATTTCTTATCGTTCTTCCTGCAGGTCTGAAGTAAACATGTAATCACCATAGCTGTGGTGTTATCCTCCTGAAATTACTTTGTCACAGGGAAAAGTGCAAAAACACAATTACTGACTTCAGCTACAGAGGCTTAAGGAGACCCAGTTTCAAAGTGCTTCCTTTTTTCCAGGAAAAGCCTGAAAACTCGTACCTGCATGTATAGCAATCGGAAAGTACTCGTACATTGCCTTAAAGAAAAACTAGGAAAATGATACCAGGTCTTATCTGTCAGAATTATGTAGTATTTCTGTATCAAAAGCCTAAATACAGTTGTATCATAAAAAGGAAAAAAAAAAACCACAACAAAAGCCCCACGACAAGCTGAGCCAAAGGTTCTTGTTATCTAACAAGCCTGAAAGACAGGCCAAGCTACACATCAACTCTGGCAAATCAGGATTTCATTGACACCGATCGAGAGGCGTGACTGGAGCTGTTAACCTGCTGCTGTTACCACAACAGGTAACAAACCTGGAGGATCATCCGGGCTTGGAAGTGTAGAACGATTGAACTAGTGAGACCTGAAGAAGTTATCTAACAAATCTCCATTCCCCAGCAGGACCTACTGTCTGTGAACCACTCTTGAGAGACATTTATTTAGTCCGTTATTTTAAGACCTCCGATGCCAAAACCACTACAACCTCCAAATGATTTATAGCAGGCTCTACTCTCTTTACCATTACAAGCCATTTCATATGAACTAGCCACCTCTTTCTTGCTGTATTTTAAGCATATGATTTCCCATCCTATCCTTCACAGATACAGGGAAAAGACAACTGATTTTAGCAACCACCTTTTACACTAGTTCTATCATCCCACTTCAGTTTCCTCTTCTTTAGCTAAACAACTCCCATCCATTCAAGTCTTCCTTGTAAACCAGGTTATCCCGTGTTTGAGCATCTTCATTCCTCTCTTTCAAGTTCTCTCAAAACGATCCTTATCTTTCTTTAAATGGACTTAGGCTGGCCCCAGAGCTAATACTGAGGCTTGACTTGCACTGAATACACTGCAAGGATTACTTTGCTTATCTTGCAGACTACATATAATCCTGCTCACTGGAGCCACCAGGCATTTGCTTCCTGAGAACTAACACTCTCCTCCCTGCAAAACCCATCCTCAGTGCACCATGGAGTTTAGGTGCTAAAGGAGAGACTGACAAGAGAGAGAGCAAGCTAGGGGAAGAGAAAAGTTGGAGTAAAATCATAGAATGGTTAGAGTTGGAAGGGACCTTCTTAAAGATCATCAACTTCCAACCCGGGTGCCCTGGGCAAGGACAAGTATCCGTGTATTTGCTGGCATGCCGCAGAAAGTAACCTTGTCAGGAGTGTTGTGCAGAGGGAGAGAGGTTTTCAGGAGCTAATCACTTCCCTTAGAACAAAAGATGAACACCCTTCTGGGATGGCACAAAGAAAAGAACTAGCCCAGAGAGCAGGAGGGTGAAGAAAGGCCATTGTAGTCAAGTAGTTTGAGTGTGAATCAAATCCAGGCTGGCTTTGCAGGCTAAGTACATAGGGGGAACACGTTTTCCTAGCCTACATGCTAGGAGACTATGGAAAAGCAGAATCAAGTATGCTGCACACACAAGGCAAATGGGGTCAACCCATGAACTGCAAAGCAGAAAGCCCACTTCCTAGCATTCAGGATATTAAACCAGGTTCTGTTATAGACCCCTTTCTAATGGATTAATATCTGAACTGCTTTGCTTCAGAAGTAAGAGATGACACAGTCAAGTCTGCTGGTCTAAGTGGCCCAAAAGAAAAGCCAGAGGACACAGCAGAGAACCTTACAGGTTCTCATGCAAGCAACTGAGAGCCCAGGCTAGACTTATCTTCCTCTTCTTCCTCCTCCAGCCCAACCCACCTCCCTTCCAGTCCTCAAAAAATACGACAGTGAACTACATTTCAGTACTATATCATTGTAAGGGTATTTCAATGGGATTAAAAGAATCCTTGTCAGATCTGGTGGGCAGCAAGAATCACTGTCACCCTATCCTCATGTAGAAAGGAAGCAAGAAGGCAGGAAGTAACCGGAAAGCATGGCCAAACAAAACCATCAAAGACAAGGTGGCAATGCTGGAGAAAGAGCAGAGAAATAGCTGGATTATGCTCCAATATGTGAAGCTCTGGAAAGACCAAAGCAACTTTGTCATTAGCAGAGAAGACAGTGCTTCCTGATATACAGCCCTAACAAATCTGCGTGGTACCAATGCAATTTATGTGGACTATAATGTAGTTAATTTATCCCCATAAAGGAAGGCGACACTGTAACTCACTAGACAAGTTCTGGTTCTTACCGTCACTTGTGGTGATAAATTTAGCCCACGTTTCTGTACCTGACTTTTAATTTCTGGGTAGCTTAAGCTATTCAGACACTAACCTTAATGTGACAGTCTCTGTGGCAATCCAGAAATGACACATATCCAGCCACACTTTTTTTTAAATTCTGGGGGTTTTTTTTTCTCCCTTCTGTTTTTTTTTTTTCCTCCTCATCGATGCCCATGAAAAGCATCAGACTGACAAGAGTAGAGAACAAGCCATTTATTCGCTGTCACAACAGATATGCAGCACAGGGCTAGTTGCCTATGCATCATTCCCTGCCAGTGCGCATCAGCCTTGGCTCAGGGGGACCCTTCTCCATGAGTAAGAGCACAAATCAATTTTTCATGACCGTTCAGAGCAGCCTCTCCGTTGAC
This sequence comes from Jacana jacana, assembly GCA_013400555.1. NCBI lineage: Eukaryota > Metazoa > Chordata > Aves > Charadriiformes > Jacanidae > Jacana > Jacana jacana. The sequence continues at coordinate 145,707 of VZTM01006232.1, read as the reverse complement.
ACCAACCATTTCTACCAACTGCCCTGGTCGGTTCTGTCACAGGGATGTCTGTCCACTAGGAAATGGATCCAAACTACACATATCAGCCTATTTAAGACACTCCGTTCTTCCCATTTCCACAAACGACTTGTTTTCATCAGCAAAACCCCTGAAGCTGGTATTTTCTTTGTTTCCACATGGATGCTCTGTCCATTCTTTGATACACCCCAGCCCAGGCTGCAATTAGCCAGGGCACACAAGACAGGCACGCACAGAGAAAGTCAAATCTTTCAATAATAGAAGCAGACACGAAGCCTTAACTTATCCTTTAATTTCCATGCAAACAGCAGGGCTTTTAAAAGTATTTGAATATAACNTTTGTTTCCACATGGATGCTCTGTCCATTCTTTGATACACCCCAGCCCAGGCTGCAATTAGCCAGGGCACACAAGACAGGCACGCACAGAGAAAGTCAAATCTTTCAATAATAGAAGCAGACACGAAGCCTTAACTTATCCTTTAATTTCCATGCAAACAGCAGGGCTTTTAAAAGTATTTGAATATAACAACAAACCATCTATTCTAGTTTTACAAATAAACATCCATCTAGTGGAAGAGTCTGGGGTACACAGGACTGCATAACAGTATTTGTTGCTGTTTGAAAAGGGATGCAGTATAAGAAGGGAAGCCAACGTAAGAACGCAATCCAAAGGAATACTTCACAGTTATCGTTTCCCTGACTTTATGAAGTATTAAAAGTTCCAATGCAGGTATTTTTCTCTTGCCAAAAAACATAATGAAACTAGAAAACGGCATCACATAAATCCATAATGGTAACAAGCCTGAAAAATCCTATCATTGTAACCCACGCTCGATGCATATTTGAGTGCAGTTCCACGGGATACTTTTGCACTTTCCTTTTCTCCTTGTGCTGCAACTTTCCCAGAGGCATATAACAGTGCAGCTGATGCTTTAGCAAAAGCCCCTGTGTTACCAGCTACCTGAATTTTAACCTGCACAGAAGGCAGGCAATCACATCTGAAAGCATTTTCGCTGTGTGAAAGCACGTAGCTTCAAGCAAAAGGAAATTGCGATCCCTGAGCAGCAAAGGACCACTGTAAATAGAGGACCCGTAACCATTGCTAAAGGTCTCATTTTTAACATCTGACTTTGTGTAGAGGAACGTGCAGAACAGATTTCCTAATAGATTAAGCTGCTCGAAACCCTGGGGTTGGTGACTCCACACGTATGTTTTAAATTCAGTGTATACGTGGCATTTATTTGCTGTGCCAGCTGCTAGGAAATGGCTTGTAATAGAGGGATTTCATCTGAATCCTTCCTGCTTCACATTAGGGAAAGAGAGAAATCATAGCAAGTTTAACAGTCCGAGTTCCCAAAAAAGCTCTCACTTGCTGAGAGCAGGAGCACGTCTTTCAGAACGAGAGCAGGCTGGTGGGCAACACAGCAGGTACCGTACAACAGCCAAGTAGCAGGAAGATTTGCCATTTTCCCGTGGCACTTTGCACTGTTTTGCCCTTTGCTCCTGTTATTTGCCCTTCTCCACTTTGCCAACGGTACCTGTTTTCCCTTCAACTCAGCACACACTTCTTCCTCTCATGCACTTCCTTAGCTTCTGGGAGAAAGTCCTGGAGGACTTACATCCTCTCTCTCTTTGCAACTGCTTAAAAATAAGTGTCTGTACTCTTAATCCTAAAGGCTTCCAACCCTGAAATCCTACCTGTCTTTTCACAACTCCTTTCTAGTTACTCTTCAGTTCTTTCAGTGTCTTCCTAAATTACATCATCAACATGCAGCACTTGTTTTTCCTTCTTCTTCAACTTTTCTGTCACTTGCCCTTGATCACCTGTCAGCCTCTGTCCACACATCATATGTAGGACCTAATTCCCCCAGTACCTTTTCCCTGACACTTCAAAAGAACCCTCTGCGAGCTTCTGTGCAATGTATTAAGTTTCTTTAAATCCTCTCCTTTACCATGATGTCTCCAAAATCATACAATCATAGAATTGTCCAGGTTGAAAGGACCTTTCGGATCGTCAAGTTCCAACCATCAACATAACCCTTGATAAAAACCAGCACTGAACCATGTCACTAAGCTCTATGTCTACTGCCTTTTAAATATCTCCAGAGATGATGTTTCCACCACTTCCCTAGGCAGCCTGTTCCAATCCTTGGTAACATTTTCAAGTGTAAATTGTTTTCCTAATATCCAACCCAAACCTCCCCTGGTGCAATCTGAGGCCATCTCCTCTTGTCCCACCTCCTGTGACTTGAGAGAAGAGACCTCGCCCCAGCCTCCTTTCAGGTAATTGTGGAGAGTGGTAAGGTCTCCCCTCAGCCTCTTTTTCTCCAGGCTGAACAATCCCAGCTCCTTCAACTGTTCCATGATGAGCTTGTTCTCCAGACCCCTCACCAGCTTCATTGCGCTTCTCTGGACTCATTCCAGAATATCAACATACTTGCACCAGAGCTATCCCTTGATGAGTGACCATAAATCCTAAAACAGAAGGGGCTGCAGGTACTAGTAAACTCCTGATCTGGCCTGCTAAGCATTTACTGTGCCATTCTTTTCTCTATTTCCTTGCTGACACTGTTTCTATTACACCTAGGCCACAAGCCCCTCGAGACAGCAACCAACTCCTCAGTCTCTCTGTACCATCTCTCATGCAGTTATTGGTTCAGGCAGAAATTAATACCCCACACATGACTTCCAACGTGAACGAGAAGATGGAAATAAAAAAATTAAGAGGAAAACTACTGCCATAAATCTAGGCAGTATCACAATCTAGGTAGTATCACCTTAGACATTTTTGGCACGAGTGTTTTTCACTAGTGGCACATGACAGGCAATGGAAGCTGCTGCTGTTGCATGAGCTTCATCACTAATTCCTTCCAGGCCCCAGCACTGTGGGCGGCTGAGGCTGCGCAGCTACCACTGAAAAGAAGGTCCAACCAAGACCACACAGTTTGTTCTGAGTAAGGGGCAAGCCCATCTTCTGGAGCATAGGAGTGCCAGGTGTGACATGATCCCGTTTCACATACACATGTGTACAACCTGTGCCTTCCAATAAACTAAAGAAATAATTAATTGCTGAACTAATTGCTCTGACTCCTTCCAAAGAACTTAATTTTACCTTGACAGCAGTTAATTAATTTCAGCAGCATTGGGTCCTCCTTGACCAAAGCTGAATCTGCCCTGTGATATATTCAGCATATCAGCTGCACTAGTCAAGTTTCTAGTGGCAATTAATGGACAAGTATTGCTTAGTTGTCCATTACGGGTGTGAAAACAAGTTCCTCAGCCCTTCACACTGCCACTTGATGCCATCCTGTCCCCACTGAACAAAACCAAGAACCTGAACAGAATTCTGACTGCAAGGGGCCAGGAAAGCAAAGTGACATTGTCTTTGGCCACTCTTGCTCATCTGGAAATGTTTGTGAGAGAAGAGAGAAGCCTGGAAACATCCAGTTTATGATTCTACTTACCCTTCTTTTTCTCTGAGCAGAAAAATAATACAAACATTTTAAGAACTGGGTTCCCAATTCCTTTGGCTGCAGAGGTATCTGCTCCAGGCGAGGGAGCAGGCAAAAAATACAAGACTACCTGCCATCAAGCAATCCTATGCAATCTGTTAAGGAAATGGATAAAAGCAGTTTTGCAACACATTTAGGATTTAGCAAACACTAAATTCATGCAGCCATGAAAGTGAGGAAGGCCAACAGTCCAGAAAGATACAGATCTCAGAGATTCCCCTGCCTCCAGACCGAAAACCTCCAGGGAGCAGTTAGTCAACCTCAGGGCTTTGACATTAAACCTGGATTCAACATTTTCTCCTTGACTGCTTTTTCCCAGCCCTTTTGACATAATGGACTACTAGTTCTTGGATAATGGATGTGTCAGTCTTCGTTTAGATGTCCTGTTCCCTTTTGACGCCAAACAGAAAGGAAAAAGAGAACTTCTCTTTCAAATAGCTCCTTATAGCAACTCCACTAGAGTAAATACTTCCCATCCCTGTACAAAAGGATAAACACATTCCATCATAACGTACTTAGAGAGTTATTCCCCCAACTAAAATGCTCAGCTGTGTCCAAGATACCTGATGTCTTGGGTCAGCAGTTTAAAAACACACCTAGAATAAGGAGGGAATTGTCAGGAAATTGATTCAGAGCCACTAAGTTCATGGTCGTTTCTGTCCTCCCTAACTCACATGACCTGTAATGGACTCCTTCCACCTCTTAGCTTTGGCCTCCTTTTTAATTCTGGTACAGACTCAGAGCTATACTTTCTTCCTTGCAGTTAAAATAACCTTGCTCAGAGGAAGCAGAAAGCGAGACGGTCTTCCTCTTCCATCCTTAGTGTTAATTTAGATTTTCCAGTCCCACAAAACTGTGATTTGCCAGGTCTGACCCTACCATGAACCTTGGGTGGTATCACAGTAGGCCACCTCTGACCAGCCTTGGCTGGTACCACGGGGCTGTCATACAGCACATGAGAGATTCCCATCTCCATGTGAGGTACCACTCACCCACCTGACACTTTGCTTTTGTATTCAAAGATACATAATCTTGAGTCAACAGACCCTAACCCAGCAAAGCTCAGCAGGGTTAGAAACACACCGTTTCCATAGACAGCAGCGGTGTCAATTGCAACTGAGGTGGGGGACGGGGACTGTGGTGAGGTCTGTGCACCCTCAAACAACCACACACATGAAATCAAGGCAAGTCTACCCACAGATGGCCAGCTCACAGCAGAGGTTCCCATGCAATGCATTGTTTCACATCCTAGAGCGAGATAAATCAACACTGTGACAAAAGCCCTGGGCTCTCTCACATATTATTCAATTAATTCAGATCCCACCTAACTAGGTAAATTAAGACCATGAATAAACCATCACTACTTACACTCAAGGAGTGTTCTGCATGAGCTTTATTTTTTTCCCTAAATATTCTGTTTCCTCTGTACCAAAGGCACAGGTAAAGACGAGAAAGCAGCAGCCAAAGACTTCTGGGTTGTTCTACGCAGGGCTTCCAACAGGATGAGTTCATGGCTAAACAAATTAGCCTGGTGTTTTTGCTAAAACCATGATTTGCAAATCATTATGGGTGCTTAATTGGTCACCAGCAAATTTCGGGGTTAACGCCTCACTTAATGAGCAAGCTTGTTCAAACCTCTGAAAATTATTCATTCCGGCTGCCTGAACTCCTGGGGAGACAGATAATGCTTCAGGTTCACGTTCTGACATTTTCTGCATAACTATAAAGCGAAGGTGTATATTTGTGTACGTGGGCAAGTGAATAAAAATGCATATAAAACACGAAAGAGAGCGCTCAAACACACACTCAGATTCAGGAACACGAGCTTTGTGGCAAGTGACGGATGTACAGGACCTTGGCTACGAGGGGAAGGTAATGCATTTCTCATCAGGCTTTCTCCCCCAAAAGTATCGCTCAGGCATGAGCTTTTGGAAGCATCTGCCACAGGCACAATTACCTAAACTCCAGCCAGGGCAATATCAGCATCCTCAGCTTAACAGCAGGAGTAGCTCTGTTGCCAGTGTAGCTAATGTAATAACCGTACTATTTGCTTTCTGTAAGCACTACATGGGCTGGTTTCTCACTTAAATCCAGGCTTGCAGTTTTGCTTCCTGACTTCTGTTACACTCAAAAATAGATTTCTGCTTCCCCCTGCCCCCCCCCCCTTTTTTTTTTCTTCCTTTTTTTTCCTCCCCCTTTTTCCCCTCCTTCTCCTTCCTTAGGGTATTTGACTCCCCTTTGTATAGCTCACTCCATAGGAAAGCCAGCTGTCTTCCTACACTCTTCTTTTAGAAAAGGTCATCATTTGGAGAACAGAAAGCTTCAAGTAATGAATAAGGAGCTGCCAGGTAGATTGCAAACCCAAAAGGAATGAATATACCAGGCACTGGAAAGAGCATTCAACCCAAAGCTCATCAGCAAATTCCCAACCTGCTCTAATCACAGCAGGGCAATCCTCCTAAGCAGAAACAGCATTGTTCCAGCTATTTACACACTCCAGGCCATGGGGGGTGGTGAAAAGATGATAAATTCCCAACTGTTCTTCAACCACCTTGCCAAGGATTACTTTAAAGATGCATATCTGGTCCTCCTAGATATCCCAAAGGAGCCTGGATCTACCTGCAAGTGCTAGATGCCTTCCCTTCTTTTTGCTAGTACTTCAACCTGTCCAAAGGATCTAGGGGTCAAACTCCATCCTGTGCATCAAGAAACACAAGACACTGGGATAATCTGGTCAAAAAATACTTCTAAGCTGCTCTAAAGCAGGAGGGCACCACAGATAGTTTTACATATTCATGACACCACAAGCAGGATGCAAGAATCATGGAAATATCACTAGTTCCTAATCCTTCTGCACAACAGCATGGAGGGATGCCATCCCAAACTGGAGTGCACAAAGGATCTTCACATGTAAAAAAGTCCACACTAGATCTGTCAGATGCCCTTCCATTAATGCCAGGTGGTACCATGGACACTCATTACCATGAAAACCAGATCATTTAGCATGTGTATTTGACTGCCTCCCAAACAAAATCAAAGGTACATACAAAGTAATAGAGCTAAATCACACTGTAAACCTACCCGGTGCTATAATGACTCGGCACAAGAAGAAGAATATAACCTTGGTTACAGATAACAGCAGAGAAGATAGGAAGAGTTGTTCCCTTGATCATACCCTTTTTCCTTCTTCCACTAGATCTCAGAGTGACCTTTGCAATTCAAGCCATACCATGATCATTAAGATAATAAACGTATATTTTATTACTTCTACTCCTACTCATAAGAAAACCCAGCCTGAACACCACCTTAATGTCCAACTCTTGTTAATGTTTCATATCTTACTGAGTTTCTGAGGCCTTCCATCCTCCTGTATGAAGCTGACTGACCCCCATCTGCTCTCCTACAAGCAAACAGTAGCTTGAATGTGGTTAATATACCTGTCAAACTCTGCTGTGATGAATGATATATTAATGATGTATGTGGTAATAAATAATTGACTGTCCTAACAACAAGGTGACTCAGTTCTTGCACCATTCAGTTTTTGTTGTTCATGGAAGGAACTTGCTGTTCCTGAACATACTCTTGTCTAGGTCAAGAGTTGGTGTGCGTGCCAAGAGAAGAGGCAGAAGTAGAAGAATGTAGATTTTTCCCAGCAAAAATTTCAAGTGCAAGAGGAGTTCTGTAAATGCAAGACCCGCACGTGATGGGATCAGGTTAGGAGTCTCAAGCAGTTTACTCCTCGAGGGTGACAATATTAGGAATTCATGCACACATGTAAACGCAACAGCTGCTCTGGCAAACCTTGCATCCCACATACAATCTCCTGTCAACTCATATAAGCTGGTGTTGCTTCAGCAAAATAACACCAAAGAGACTTACAGCTAGATACCAGAGATCTGTTCCTATCTTCTAAAGTTTGCTGGTCTGAAGGAACGAGCAGTTGGTAATCCCACATTACCAACAGAATTTCGAGTCCAGGCTGACTGTAACTATGAAAGTGATGATTCACTTTGCAACCCCAAACCAGGGCCTGGGGCAGAGGACTGCCCAATCTCCCTTGGCTACAAGCCCTTTATTCCCTCCCTACAAGAGAGGGAATAAAATGCAGCCAGAACAGAGGATGCTCTCCCCTGACTGCACAGCCCACATTGCTGGCAACCAAGAAAGAGGCCAGTATTAACCAAAATAGGAGCTTCTTTTCCTTCAAGGTCTCAGTGAACAAAAGCTCAACCCAAAGAAAGGCTATAAGCAGGTCCTGCTGCTTCTCACAAAGCATCATGTCTCATCACACTTCAACACCCTAAATCAGGTGATCCAGATTAGCCAGATCCTTCTCTCCACAACAAGCAGGAGGCAAGATGACTTAGCAGCTGCCTGCCACGGCCATTTATTCCTCCCACATATTTCTAGTAAAACCTACCACCACGGCATCCATGCACCTTGTCCCCGAGGACAGATTGCTGTGGAAGATGAGCACCATAGGAGTCACTTGTCCAAAACTGACTTCCAAAACTCAGTAAGTTTCCATGTGTATTCTGCCTGGTGTCTTCAGTTAGAAGACAGGAAAGGGTTTACTTCTTTCATGCTCTTTTAAGTATAAGGTAGCATCTTTCACACCTACACACAATTAAGGCATGCATTCTCATCCTGTTTCCACTTGGGAGGACACAAATGGGACTTATTAATATCAGAAAGCCAGCCCAAGAAGTGGTCCAACTCTGCATTATTCGCTAGCATCAGGAGACCTGAAAAATTTACATCCTTTGAAACTGGGTCACATGTTGCTCTGCCACAACAAAAATTAGCTCATCTGTCCAAAAGGCATATAATGCTCATGAGGTCTGAGGTTGTTAACTTTTGCTCCAAGGGAGAATTAGGGCCTTGATTCTGCTGTGATAAAGGCTATAAAAAGTGGTCTCCAGCATGGTTTTATTACATGGACTATTATAGATTCATAGAATGGTTAGAGTTGGAATGCATCTTAAAGATCATCAAGTTCCAGCCCCCCTGCCCTGGGCAGGGACACCTCCCACCAGACCAGGTTGCCCAAAGCCCCATCCAGCCTGGCCTTGAACCCCTCCAGGGATGGGGCAGACACAGGTTTCTCTGGGCAACCTCTTCCAGTGTTTCACCACCCCCACAGCAAAGAATTTCTTTCTGGTGTCTAATCTAAATTTCCCCTCTTCCAATTTAAAGCCATTACCCCTTGGGGTCCTGTCACTCCACTCCCTGACAAAGGGTCCCTTCTCCAGCTCTCCTTTAGCCCCTTCAGACATTGGAAGGCTGCTCTAAGGTCTCCCCAGAGCCTTCTCTTCTCCAGGATGAACAACCCCAGCTCCCTCAGCCTGTCTTCATAGCAGAGCTGCTCCTGCACTCTCATCGTCGTGGCCTTCCACTGGACCAACAGGTCCATGTCCTTCCTGTGCTGAAAGCTCCAGAGCTGGATGCAGTACTCCAGGTGGGGTCTCACAAGTGGAGAGCAAAGGGGTAGAATCACCTCTCTTGACCTGCTGGCCACGCTTCTTTTGATGTGGCCCAGGATGCGGTTGGCTTTCTGGGTTGCCAGGGCACACTGCCAGCTCATGTCAAGCTTCTCATCTACCATTACTCCCAAGTCCTTCTCCTCAGGGCTGCTCTCCAGCCACTCCAGCACAGGGCTTACGAATGTTTACATTTTTGCCTTCCAGTGACCACAGAAAAGCAGGGTCTGGTGCCCAGGGAACAGCAGGACTGATCCAGTGTGGCAGTGGGTCAGCAGAGGTGAGACAGAACAGCACTGATGACTACTGTCTTTGCATGACCCTTTACAAAAAAAAAAGTCTCGGGCATTCACAGCCCACAGCAAGTATGCTCTTGTTAGTCCACAGCATCAGCTTTATCCCATTTACTGGAACAATAAATCCTGTCAGAAGAGGATGCCAGCTATCCTCAGAGAGAGCTTCAGCCTTGTCTTTAGATACTTTTGTCCTTCCAGTTCATGGAGGAGAACTCAGTTCCAAAGTCCCTTGAAAGCCTGCAGTCAAAGATAGCAAATGAGGCTGCTTGACTAGTGTCCCCATCCTCAAAAATGGGAGGTTTCACTAAATCTAACCAAAATGCAAACAACTGATCTTTACAGTTTTCCTGGACTCTCCAGCCCCTATGGGTGGCTCTTCAGCGGTGGTGGGTGTGCAGAACAGTCTCTGCTTTCCAACCCAGACACAGCTGTTGCTCCAGATGGACGGAGTAAGTTGTTATTCCTCACAACACAGAAGGAACGCAAACTCAGCCACCTTGGAGACACGGGCTCCAAAAAGGTCAAAGGAAATTACTGTGTGATAATAATTACTTCATCAATAATTAAAAGTGATAATAATCACATTTGGGATGAGCCTAAGGGATATATTAAATACCATCAGTGCATCAGGCACAAGGAGAGGGGATTACATAAAGCAGGCAAAATGCAAACCTAAATTTATTATCCCAGCCTGAATTTCTCTTCAGGCTCAGAGAAAAGACAACAGAAAAAAGAAAAAAAAAAGAGTATGTGTCCTCTTTTTTTTTTGCTGTTTTTGTGGAAGGATCTCTTCTCTAAGTCACCAGCTCACCAAAAGAAACACTAATATCTGAAACCTTCAAGGGCTCATTAGGACACCAGCTCTGTTGCACCAAGGTGAACAACATCTCCCTCAAATGTTGACCCACCAGACCAAGTGTATGTATATAAATATATACACTACACCAAAAAGAAAAAAAAGCAGGAGCGCGGGTTCCCCTCCCTCCAGCACCTTTTTTGTTTTGATGATGCTCTAATATTTCACTTTAGTCTGATCTAAAAAGCGTCTCCAGCCCAGGGTCATCGGCACATGAAGCTCAACACCCCCATGAAGTACTTCATGCCATGTCTCAATGCAGGTGAATCTGCATGGGCTTGACAACTGAGGGGTGGGGGGTGCTGGTGGGCAAAATACGAGACAGTGCGTGGGGACAGAAAGAGGAACAAAAATATATATGCATATTCAAGGGTTTTTTTTATTATTATTGTTATTTTAAGTGCTTGCAAACAATTGAAATGAAAGAGATGACAATGTGAAAAGCTCCAAATGCTAATATGATGTCCCACAAACCTGATCCATTCCAGCTGATGTGACAATCATTCAAAGCCCAGGGAAAAAAAAAAAAAGAATAAAAAAAAGATAACCAGGTGTTGCCTTCTTTAGTGACATAATGAGTTTATTTGCTCAAAACTAGACTCAGTTGTGCAGATAAATAACTGTTCAAGCTAGGTCTGTTTACACATGTGCATGCACTTCCACATCTGCCTTCTGGGATGATGGCATCTAACATTTGAAACACTAATTATTTCTGCTCTGACTTATGGAGGAATGCCTGATCTCACCAGAGAACACCAATTGGGGCATTTCATGAACTTCCATCATCATCATCATATTTTGATTCCTCCTACACATTAGTACACTTGTTGTCAACTGTTCCAGGTGTCCCACAAAGGACATTAGTTCCTGTTTTTACCAGCGAGGAACTGAAGTATTCAGAAACCCACAGGAAAGAGCCTGAGAGGACTGAAACTGCTACCCACGGCTCCTTTCTGTAAATGCCAAGTGCCTTTTGAACAACTGCCCAGAAGCCACACGGGAAGTCAGCAGCCATGCCAAGGCCTGAACTCGCATCTTCTGAGTCCCACAGGATAACTTCTGAACACTGCTCAAGTATTGTTGCCAGGTGTTGGACTAACTGGGTTTCACCTCAAAGCTCTCCAGTACCTCTTCAATACACATCTCCAAATCATCAAGCCCTTCAACCTTCCCAGATGCATCCCCTGTGGACAATACTACTGACTCTTGCTGGTGCCAACTGCCAGCACAGGCTGTGGCACACCTCCTGGCTAAGTTGAAAGGAGTTTTTCTGTGCCATGAGTTGTCAAGTCATCTTTTTTCTTTATTAACATGGAGACAGTTTCCAGGCAGAGCCTACCCCACACACCAAATCCAGGACCCATCTCTGCAAGCTGCCAAGCTGGTGCTGAGTGCTCCCCAGTTCTCCGCAGAAGCCAGACCAGCAGAAGGCATTTACACACTCCTTTCCTCAAGAACTTTGTCCATTAATAACGCACATTTCACAGGCTTTTGGCACAAGGCCACAAATCCGGCCTCAAGCCCTCTGCTAGCAGTGTAAGCATCTACTAACAGCCAATATATCAGCTCCAGCTCAGAATTGTCCAGCAGCATTACATCTTCATCTTGCATCTTAATGTCGTAGAGCCCAAACAATAACACTGACTCCAAAGAGAGGGGACAGTTCAGAATGCAAGACATGCAAACCTCAGCTGCTCTTCAGTGTCCAGCACCAGCTTTATTTAGTAAGCCATCCCCCCAGGGAAGCTAATGCAAGGGAAAATTAATGCAAGGAAAAATATTCACTGTTTTTGGTAGTTGAATCTGCAGCATTTTTGCTAAGGAGCAGAAGGTCTAGAAAGTCAGCTACAAGAGTTTTTCAGAAATTTTAAATTCCCTTTTGGATAGAAAGTGTAAAGACTCTGGCAGTATCTAGGCCATTTCATTTATTTCTCCTGAGTGCTGGATTTGGCTACACCAAGCACACAGAGCGATGCTCCAGAGGACAGCAAGAGGGCTTGGAAGAAAGTGGTTTGGAGCAATTGGTTCCCCTTGTGTGAGCAGAACTAAGCAGCTCAACACAAGGACAGATTCTGGGCTGCACCTTTGCAAGTAATTGCTCACACACAAACAGCACTTCGAGATCCAAACAGGATCAAACCTATGGATTGTCAAGTCTTTTATAAGAACTCTGCTAAACTCTGCCCCAAGAAGATCTTATGACCTGAGAAAAAACAATGAACGCTATTATCTCAATTTTACAGGTAGAAAATTAAGCTGCAGAGAGACCATGGGCTGTCTGCAATGGGGAAACTGATTGGTGCAAGAAATGCATTCTTAAATACGTGAAGCAACACCCCACAGGAACAAGCTTATTCTGGAGTCACCACGTCAATTAAGGTGTTTCCACAAATAACTCCAGCTCCTTTGCACACCACCTCTGCTTTAGACTGAGTAACTTTCCTGGGGCCTGAGATACCAGGTTCATAGAGCCCCAAGTCCTATTCAAGCATTTGGCAGCCACCAAAATTAAGCTGGCATCAGGCACCTAAATCCACTTGAGGATTTGAGACTTGTGTCTTGCTCTGTGGCACAAAGGAAATCTTGGCAAGACCAGGATTTAGAGGAAAACCTTCTTTATCTCCCCTTAATGAAACAAGTACTGCAACCCAATAAAAAGTTGATCTCTCCTCTTTATCACTTGTACTGCAGTTCCTCTTAAAGTAGCCGCACTCAGACTGAACCGCTCTTACCACTTATAGCAATCCTGAGAGGACAAGCAGGTCCTTCTGATAGCTGGTACTAGTATTATACCCCTAAAGCACCCCAACAACCCAGACTTCACAGCCCTCAGCACTTCACAGCCTCCAGCAAACTCAAACTGACCCACTCTTTAGACAATTCAAACCACATTCAAACTCATCTACCAACTTGTAAGGTCAAGGATCTCTTGGTCTCCTGTTTGTCCTTCCCTTGAGGTGCAGAGATGCAGTTTTACAAAGCTTTGGCACTGCAGAAACTTGACAGAGCAAAGATGTCTGTGCCACCCAACTGGAGTTTACTTCTTTGACTTACAACTGACCAGCATCAAGAGCCCATTGCTAACAACCATGGCACACATCATGCCTGCTGAGGTGACATTAAGGCCAGCCAAGTAACAACAGAGAGCCTTGTTAGTCTTTCGAAGATTAAAAGTATACCTAATGGTATTTAAGTGCCACAAGATACACACAGAAAGCAAAGGGTTCACCATAATACACAGTGTTTCAGCTAGGTCTGTTTGTGTGTTAAGTCCACAGCCAAGACACGCGTTCTAAACTAGTCTAGACACCAGATCCAAAAGAGGATTTCTTCAACATCCAAACTCACTGCTGACTTCAAAATGGAAGTCTCCCTCTCCTAATTGCCACTACTTCCTCTTGCTTTCATCTAGAGTACTTTGTCCACACCCTCTTAGAAAATAATTAGCCTGAACCCAGCTTAACACACAGAATCAAAGCAGGAACTGCTCAACTTTGATATCAGTGCATCTATGCTAAATTGGAGGGCCCTGATTTTACAAAGCAACTTTACCTCTAGCGGGCACGTCATCACACCACCAGACAGCATGCCAAGTGCACAAGCGAGTGCTGGCTTGGTGGCTGATGGCTTTCTGTCATATAAAAATCAGCTGCTTCTGCTGACGTGGTCGCAGCGAGCCACGCACAAACTCAGTGCCCAACTGCATGGGGTGTTTGGGACATCGTGTCTGAAAGGGCCCAGCAGAAACCCAACCCTCTACCCATTTCTGATGGCACTGCCTCACACATAAGTAAAAAGTGACCCCATTAAAAAGCCAGTATTTCTCGTTAAGAGCAAGCCTAGGCTTTAAAAAGAGCTAGTTAGTTTTACTGCCAATAACTGCAGCAGCTAAGATAACAGTAATCCAAAATCGTATGCTTTGGAAATGTGAATTAACTGCCTTCAGGGTCAGAAAGATACCTACTTCTTCACCTCTGGATATCACTTGAAGAACTAGCATAGAGGATTACAGGATTCAAATATAACACCCATTTATTGCTTGGTGCCATAAGAGGATACTGCAGTTCACAGGTAAAATGACCCAGGACAGCCAAACCTCTGCCACAACTTATTACCATCAACTTTTACTTCCTACTCTCTCACTGTCTCCACCCTTCTCTGTAAGGTGATTTTGTTTTGCAGAAGGTCAAATTTTGTTTTCTCAGCTGCTCTCCAACAAACCCATGCAGAATTACCTAAGGGCACTTCAAACACGCTTTGATAATTTTTTGTTTTAATTGGGCCAGCTAACTATTATCAACATTAACACTGAGAGAATATTGAAAACTACATCTAAAACACTGATTAGCTGCTGTTTGGGTCCTTAATTCCCTAGGAATAGCCAATAGAGCAGGCATTTTCTCCACACACAGCCTCCCTACTGTGCCCCAACGCAACAGAAGAGCTAGGCAAAGGGAAATTAAGCAATTAATTGGTTCTTAAAAAAAAAAAAAGGGTAGTTGAGTAAATCATTTAGTACACGGGAAAATTAATAGCAGCAGCCAAAAGACAGGCACAAGGGAAGCAGCAGCATCCACTCCCTCCTGAAACTAACTGTTGCCCTCTGCTGTTCTCCGGGTCGGCTCCGTGCACAACTGGTCAATGCTCCTCACCGGAGATTTTCTTTCTGTCCTCACCCATTGCCAGCCTTGAGCTCCACAACAGGCCAGCCCCTCTACTGTGCACCTGGAGAAGAGATACAGCCTGGCATAGTTTTCCTAGCTTGACTGGCCAAGCCATGGGTAAAACCATGGATGACTCTATCTCGCCTTACAAGACTCCCAGAAATGGCTAAATATGTGGAGTACTTGCACACTGCAGCGAGGAAGCCAAACAACTACTGCTAATAAGCACAAGTGGAGCCTACTTCATGGGCACAAATATGAAATTTGGTCAGTTCAGACAACACTAGGCAGATGTCACACCTTATCAGCCCTATGGGCAGACACTATGCTGGCCTGATCTCGTGACAAATAGTAACAGCATAGGCTATTGAGAAAAATCTGCTTCCAGCTGCAGAGAGAGTGGAAAATAGGTGGCAACACAGCTAAGAGGACAAGCCCCAAGGACGCTCTTCTGTTGTCACCTCAAGCTTAAAGCAGTAACCAAGGTAAAACAGTCAATGCCAATCCCCCTTAAGCCAGACGTCACGGAGATGTCACCATGCCCAAAGTTGGTTAAGTACTGACTCAATTTACACTGGAAGAAAACACACACCCCTGAAAGACTCCAAGAAAACCGTAGAGATGTTTATCTGGGGGAGTTTTTATGAGATTGAGTGTATTTCAACACATCAGGTCTCAAAATGGTCTTTTCTATAGTTCTCAGATCAAGAAATCTGGCAGTTTGCCCTACTTCTGATTTTTCACTGATCTGTGCATACACCAGTAAGACACTTAATCTTTCTGTCACATTCTCCTCATCTGTAACATAGTGATTATGACACATAAGAGCTGGTTTTGGACACCTGTAGAGAGAGAAAGCACAAAGCAGGAGCCAGGCTACAGTATTTTTACTGCTACTGGGGTAACAGAGACCATTGGCAGCTACTTTCAAGCAAGTTTAGACAAGGAAATTAGGACAATACCTCATGTCTTGCAGCCCTCTCTTCTTGAGAGGCCAGCCTTCAGTTCCAGCTCAAACTCTCCATCTGACCCATAATAAGCCACCAAATACGACCTGCTTCCTAGTGAAACGGAGATATCCATTCCCGACCTCACTGGTATACTGGAAGGGTAAAAGCCCACTGGGAGATGCCCAAAGAGCTGTGCAACCACAAAGCCAGAAAAACTCTCAAGAGGACCAGACTGCAGCCAGGAGACAAGCAAAAGCATCCCCCAACCTAGGCCAGACTTAGCACACGGACAGGTCCTAATCAACAAGAGTCTACATTTGTGTAACACTCACTCAAAGGAAATAACCGCTCCCAGTGTCACCCTTTCACCATGACCACACACTGCTGGGGGACACCACTTCCAACTCAAACCATTCTATGAATGGCAGCTGGGATTTGGCACAGCACTTCACCAGCCTTCAGCACACCCAAGTATCCTGCTGAATTGAGCCCAATGTTGTTCATATCACTTCTGAAATGAAACTTATATTCTCTCATCTTCAGTGTTCATATCAAAATGAATAAGCAGAGGTATTTTACGTTTTAGGTGGTAAATCGGAGAACAGAATGCACAGGTCAAATAATTGCCATACTGTCAGAGGATTATTCACATCTGGACAGCCAGATGTTGTGGGAATAAAATGCTCATCATGGAACTGCAATTTCTAGCAAGCTCTGGTACCAGACAACACGATATTCTAACGTTTTTCCATTGTGGCTAGAATGAAACCACCAACAAAATAAGGGAAAACAACCAGAACTCAAAGTTGGGAAGCATTCATCTCAGTTAAACCATGCCACCTCTTCTGCTTCCTTCTTCAACACACACAAAATCCCAGGCACCGGGACAAATCCTAACCTTATTAATGAAACTGCAGAAGAACTAGTCTGTGTAAAGATCAACAAGACAAAGAGCAAGCTTCACTCCAGAGGGTTCAAAAGCCTCAGGGAGCAAAGTCCACTAGGAGCCCAATCCTGAAATCCTGCACTGCAGTGGCAGCTCCAAGGCTCCTGCCACCAGCCTAAGCTCTCAAACTCCTTTAATTCAGCAGAAGGCGAGGCGGGGGTGAGGGAAAAAGCCTTTAATGAAATTAAAATTAAATTTCACTGTAAAAATATTTTCCATTACATTTTCATAGCTTATTAATTTGTTGGGGTTTTTTTTGCTTTTGAGAAGCAAAAGCAAGCTAAAGTATTTTCTAATTGATTCATACTCTGCTCACTTTTAAAACAGATTTATTTTCCAAATACTTTTCTGAAAGGGAAAGCTTTTTTCAGGACTGGAGCTGCTTTCACAAAATATTTGCATTTTGATAAAAATGCATCCTCCCTCCCCCCCCAAATGAAACACTTCATTCAACTTTCTGCTTTGACTATTGCAGGATAAAGATGAAAAATATTGCTGTTTAGAAACTGCCTGCTGTTGACCCCATTAATCATAACTTCGTTAGTTTCTCTTTGCTTCGGCTTCCAAATTTTACAAATACTCTTCAGATTTGCTCCTTTCCTCAGGCTTGTCCTTTACCATTGTTTGAGAAACCCTTCCCAGGCCAGGCTTCCTGGGCAGGCCAGGACCACAGCCTTTATGTGCCGAGACCCGCTCTCAGCAGAGCAGACTGGCCTTTCCAAGCTGCTGGATTGCTGACACTTTGCAAATGTCATCTCCAGTCCTGTGCGGCACCGGATGGCAGGGCAGGCGTGAGAGAGCATTTACTAGAGAGCAAGCACATGCACACAAAGAAAAAAAAAAATAATAAAAAGAAAATCAATCACTTGCAACAAAGATTAATAAGGAAGGTGGGATTATAAAATGCCAGAACTGCTGACAGCTGAAGTGCTGAGGAATATCTGCAAACCTCTGCAACTCCTGGCTATGATAACTTCCCCAGCACATCATTCAGGTTGGAAGAAACCCTTGGCATCATCCAATCCAACCCTCAGCCCCACTCCACAAAGTTTTCCCCTACACCAGATCCCTCAACACCACATCTAAACCACTCTGAAACACAGTCAGGAATGGGGACTCAACCCTCTCCCTGGGCAGCCCATTCCAGGGTCTGACCACTCTTGCTGGGAAGTATTCTTTCCTCATGTTCAGCCTAACCCTACCCTGCTGCAGCTTGAAGCCAATTCCCTCTCATTCTATCGATAATTGCCCTTGAGAAGAGACCAGCACCAACCTCTCTCCAATGTCTTTTCAAGCAGTTGTAGAGAGACCAGGACCAAATGCTCCTTGGCTTAACTCACCACTGATGCTGCTCTGGCCACAGCATCAAGATCCCAGCTATGTGCTGAATCACCACATCCTACCCGCTTCCCCGTGGGGGCTTCCACACCTGCAGGAATGGGGCACAAATCTCTCTCCACCTGTAGCAGGAGCAGCAGGACAGAGGGTGCTTCCAGAAGCAAGCAGTCATCCTCGGCATGGTCCCAACAGTCCCGCTCCTGACATTCAGCCAGTCAGTTACAGCTGACTGGGAACAGTGGGATGTGGAACTAGTGCCAATCAAGGGCTGGAACGGAGACAGGCCTGAAGGGAAAACAGCAGGGAGGTCTATAAACACTTGTGTTGCCTTCTGAGCTACCACAAACCCCTGTAAGAAAGAAGCGTGGCCCTTAGAGGAAACGGGCAGATCACACCTATGGAGCAAGACGGGCATTCCTCCTGCTTACACATCTACGGCGTTGGGCAGAAAGGTAGAGTTTCCTCTTGGGTATAACCAGTTGTAAAAGTTCTGCTGTTGCAATGACCGTTTTCTCCTGTTCATTTACAGTTAAATGCTTCTAGTTTTGGTCCTTCTATACACTGGGGCCGGGAAAGGAGGCACAAGGGAAATATTTTCCTTCAAAACCTTATTTTGCCTTCAAATAAAAGGGGTGGCAGGGAGAAGAAACGAGGTTAGAGATTGAGAGGGAAGTCTGCTCCAGACAAAGGGACTGACTCCTGGGTATGGAAACAAGATCTCTTTTTTCAATTCAGATAGGAAAAAAAACAACACCAAACCCTTCTTTATCACTCCAAAAAAGGTCAGTGTTAGCCCTTCAGGCAAAGCTGCAGGTGTTATTTCCATATGCTTCATGTACCCTGAACTCCGGCTCTGGAAGCTTTCAACCTTTTCTATGAGAGCAAAGACAAACCATGAATATTTCATGTGTTGCCTTCACTTACTTGCAAGTTCCTTGGAAACTATTAAAGTGCAAGCGTAATAATGTCATCATTTACTTGTATTCTTCCACCTGCTCTTTGCAAAGGAAAGAAGAACAGAATACCTGGGCTCCCATACAAAGTCAGTGCAAACTCTGTGCCCTATTCCTTAAAAGACAAATCGAAGGCTCTTCTGCAGAGAGCTGGGCTAATAATGCAAATGCCCCAGATCAACCTTCTAGATGTCCAAAGAATTTTTTTTTCCAATTATCATTCTATTCTGAAGGGAAAATAGCTTTATGCTATTGACAAATACAGCTATTTTGGTCTCCATCATCACCTCCTGAAGCAAGTACCCATTCCCTGTGCTTCCAAGAACATTGTTTACCCCAAAACACCTCGGAAGTTGTCAAGACTGACATACAGAATTATCCCAAAGCGCCACTCAACACCCTGCACAAGTTAAAATAGAACTGTCCTGGAGTCAAATGCAGCAGCTGTTTAAGCACAAGAGCTGCACATGCACACAGTAACAGTATGATCAGGTGAGAACTCTTAGAGGATTGGGTAACTGCCATTTAAATTCATCCTAGAAAAATATGGAGCCCAAAAAACCTACAAAGTGTGCCACAACTTTTTTCTAGGCACACGCAAATGGCAGGGACCTCCTGAGTGCCAAAGTCTTCCAAAAGTATCAAAAGCTGCTACCTCCCACTAATAAAACGCTCCATTTCTTTCATGGTACCTCTGAGAAGGCCATTATGCAGCCTCACTGCTCTGCACAGAAGCCTTCTTCCCCTTTCACCTTCAGCTCATTCACTAACAGTTAACAGCTGATTGTTCCTGAACCAACACTGCCCCCTGTTTTCAATCGCTCGTCTCCCTCCTTAGCATTTGTGACCTTAATGCATTTATAGAGAACAAGCACTTCCCACCTCTGTCATCTTTTCCACCAATTTTACAAGCTTTTAGTCTCCTCTCATGAGGGGGGGAACTCTTTTCCCCAGTCATCTCTGTAGCCCATCTCTGCCCGTCTTGTTCTACTTTCAATTCTTCTTCCTTGAACATGGCTGACAAGAATTATACATCATTTTCTAGATGAGATCTTCCTAGTGCTTATAAATTATTGACAGGGGTTATTTTTGCAAAAGGCGCAAGTGGGAACAGACTTGTTCAAGCATTCAACACCAGCAAAGATACCCCCTTACCTCTGCTGAGGATTACGTGTAGCCATGGGGATGCTTGAATGAGGCTGGTGATCAGACACTGACAGCACTACAGGATTGGCCAAGACATAAAAGTGCTTCTAGTAGTCTGGCTACAGACCACTAATTAAGAGAACGAATCATCAAAACCAGCAATGGCAAGATGAGTTGTCTCCTTCCTTATGGACACTCACACTAAATATCAGAAACCACTTTCAGTCCCCCAGGCAGTTCTGAAATAAAAAGAAAATACCTCAACAAGAAGAAGGGACTGGACCAGACTTCAGACAAAGTCAGATACCTATACCCCTGGGTCTCATCTGGAAGCAAGATTTGCCAAATCGATCACTACAGTTTGCTGAAGTGGCTCAACCACATCTGCACCCCGAGTCACTGATCTCTGGGAGATGCTGAACGCCCTGGGCTCCAGCAGAACTGGAAACGGAGAACTTTCCAACCAGTGTCAGAGCAGACCATGTCAGCTTCCCACCTTGTACGCTCCAGTTCCAACAAACCTGCTACTAATGAGAGAAAAACCTGTTCCTTCAAGTGCTGTCACGGCTTTACAACTCAAACCCTGGTCCTTCAGCAGCTTCAAGAACAGACAGAATACAGCCCTAATTAAGAAGATGTAATAAAGAAGATAAATAAATTAATAAAAAACCCTAATGTAGCTCGTAAGCTCAAATCTCTCTCTGTAACCCATACAACAGTATCAATTTTCAGCAAGGAGGATTCAATAGATGGAAAGCTCAGATGCACTCCAGAGATTTGTCCCAAGAGTCAGACTTCCCTGAGAGTAAATGATTGCAATGACTTTCCACCAACACAGCTTAAGACAGGGGAAATCTCTTCGGAAATGAGTGATTTAAAGCAAAATATGCCCTACAGCCCTGTCCCTCCCACTTGCTCTCCCTCTCCAGACACTCACCAAAATAAAAGGATGAGAGGAAAATTTTATTCAGAAACAGAAAATACCCAACATGTATAAAATATGCCCTTACATATATACACACATAGACTTGGCTGGAAAAAAAAGGTTCAAATTCCAGATGAGAAAAACATCTCAAAGATTAAAAAGACACTTATTTCTAAAGAAAAATGAGTATTTGACAAGGGACCTGCACAATTTGAAGTGCAACAGTCAAACTGCATCACAGAGCACACTAAAGCAAAACTTTTTAGCCTCTGCTGATGTTGCAAAGTTCAGTAGATCTGGCAACTCCCTGTCTTCTTGCAAATGAGTGACTGTCACAGCAACTGCGGCCAGCTGCAGTTGGAAAAACCAAGACTCGGTATTATTGGGGTTCTTTTAAGTATTAAAAATTCAGCAACCCAGCAGAGTAGATGAACATAGGCCTTGCCAGGTGGCTGATGGCTTCGCTCTGTTTGCCAATTTTCTATACTTTATGGAATGCATTGCAGGTTCTTTCCCAGCCTTCAGTAACACAAACCAGGACCACCTCACCCCCCTCTAACACAGCCTTTCCTGTAGCACTAGGGGAAACTCAGAAATGCCACCATACCCTCTTCACAAACATAAGCACTGAAGGTATCTGTCAAGGCACCATCTCACTGTCTATCGCTACAGGCTGGCATAAGCTAAGCACCCTTGGGTTTGTACATACTTCACAGATAGGGCAGAAAGGGGCCATCAACTGGAGCCATAAAAACCAGAACAGACCTGGGGGGTTTAAGGTAGTAACTTCTGCACTCAGGTTGTGTTTCCTCAACACAGGTTCCTAAAGGCATTTCCACATCCCTACAAAAGACAACGCAAGGGGAAGACTTGAACTTGGTGCACCTTCTCAATCATACACGGGGCTCGGTTTGACAGAGACGTAGCCAGCAGACACTGGCATTGCTGCCGGAGAAGCCCGTCCCTTTCTGGGACGTTTTTCATGAGCTGCAATTTGCCTTTTACCTGTACTGCTTTGTGAGCAACCACACATTAAAAAACGGACTGGGAAATTGCCCCGATGAATAACGAGCTTTGTTCAGGGGCATCAGTCCTGTTCACCCCAGGACAGCACAAAGACCCAGGTGGGAGCAAGGCTGGGAATGGCAAGGAAATGGCCAGAAGATGGAGGAAGAACAGGACCACTTGTTTGGATGCTACAGTAACTTACACACTTTCTGTCACCAATTCCTCCCCTCCTGCCAATTCAACTGCTACTATTTGGTCTCCACCTCCTCCAACGAACCCCCAGTGATCTTATCTTCTCTTTCTGCCTCCTTGTACTCGACCAGCTCTTACACCCTTGTGTCCATCTCCTGACACAATGTTCACATGCACACTGTTGCCTCCTCACCTCCTTTTTCCCCAGGCTGCCAACATACTTCATCCCAGCTCCCTTCCATGTCAGGTAGCACTCAGCTCCTGATCCAGGGCATTTTATAAAATCATAGAATACTTTGGGTTGGAAGGGACCTCTAAAGGTCATCTAGTCTAAACTCCCCTGCAAAGAACAGGGATGTTTTCAACTAGATCAGGTTGCTCAGAGCCCCATCCAGCCTGACCTTGAACATTTCAAGGCATGGGGCATCTACCACCTCTCTGGGCAACCTCTTCTAGTGTTTCACTACCCTCAATGTAAAAAATTTCTTCTTTATAGAGAAGACCTACTATTTTATATAGCCAAAAATCTGCCCTCTTTTAGTTTAAAGCCATTACCCCTTGTCCTATGGCCTCCACGCATGTATCTAACCCCTCTCTAATACCAGTGATCCAGAGTTAGACAGGCCTTTGGTCTGGATCAGTGGGGCTGCTACACGGCATTGTTAGACTCCAGCAGCCAGTCTCTCTTTTCTCAACACATGCTTTAACAGTGGGTCACCCACCCTTAGCCCTGCAGAGGAAATTAAAGCCACTGTTCACCCTTGTGATAGCTCACAGAGTTGTAAAAAATGGCCACCAGTATGAAATAACCTGCAATTACCCCATTTTTAAGGACAGGCCTTTAAGGACAGGCCTGATGGCTTGAGGTGACGTTTTGAATGAAAGCTCTGAAAGAACAGTGGCTACCCAGAGGGGCACACACCGAGATAGCAACCAGTCATAGAGCAGGCACTCACTTGGGCCAGCCCGTATATAACAACGGGACAACAGAGCACACCTTCCCCTGCCACCTCAACGGCTTTTAATTGGGATGGGGGAACTACCCCTCAGTTGTGTCTGTCAGTGGTGTAAATTGACTTTCTGCAGATTTTTAGTGACCAAAATTCACACCATCTTTCTGACTGCTGAGAATAACAAAGCAAACACCACCTCAGCCCTACAGGTCTCAAGCTCCTGACCACCAGAGCAGAGCACAGAGCGTAGCCCACATCCTACAGGGGCTACCCACTGGCACAGCGCAGCTCCAGAAAGCCACACAAACCTCCCTCATCACATTGAGATGCCACTGCCACGTTACAACATTACATACAGATCTACAGCATCACACTCCTGGGCTGGTACCAATCTAGGCTAAAGAAGAAACTTCCCTGCAGTGCGTACTCTCACGCGGATGCCAAGCATCTTTCTGAAGCATCTGGTATTTGTCACAAGGTATGGGATTGCACTCTTCATTCTTCTGATCCCCTACCACAGTCCCCATCTTGATGCCTTATACCCTCCAAGCCAGGAATCACTGGAAGGTGACAAGAGATGCTCTCTTGAGCAGTAGCAGAGCCTGGCTTTGCCTCCAGGAGAGGGCACCAGCGGTATATCCTCACTTGCCAAGAAACTGCATTCGCCCATCCCTACCTGCAATAAAGGGCTCAGCAACAAAAACGCACACGGGTGACAACGCTGCTGATGATAGATGAGGTGAGCAGAATCCATCTTCTTCCTACAGCTATATTAGCTCTGCTGAGCTCGCAGGAGCAAACAGCTCATTTTCGCAGCAAGGAAAGAGACTCAAGGACACAACTGGAAAAGTGCATCTATTGAATAAGAGGGTGCACTTATGCATTCTTCTACAGACAAGCTATACTAAAGGCAGATCTAAAGAAAAAATAAACATATTCGATAATGGATATTGAAGTCACTAGACCTCAGCTCTGGTGAGGCCACACCTCAAGTACCGTGTTCAATTTTGGACTACAAAGACAGACATCGAGGCCCTGGAACACGTCCAGAGAAGGGCAACAAAACTGGTGAGGGGTCTGGAGCACAAGTCCTATGAGGACTCAGCTCAGGGAGCTGGGATTGCTTACGTCGGAGAACAGGAGACCTCATGGCATCCTACAACTTCCTGAAGGGCGGTTGTGAAGAGGAGGGGGTCAGCGTTTTCTCCCAGAGAACTCATTATAGGACTGGAGAGAATGGCCACACATTGGGCCAGGGGAGATTTTGATTAGATATCAGGACGAACTTTTTCTCCCCAAGAGTGGTCAGGCACGGGGATGGCCTGCGCAGGGAGCTGGGGGAGTCCACCATCCCTGGTGGTGTTCAAGAACCATCTGGATGAGGTGCTACAAGACATCACTTAGTAGCTCAGTGGGTAGCGCTGGTGACAGCAGGACAGTTGGACTAGATGATGTTGTAGGTCCTTTCCAATCTTGTGTTTCTATGACTTCTATGACTCTATGATATAACAGTGGGAAAGGCATATAGGGACCAGGCTACTTGGATTTAATACCCTCCAGTCCCACCACTGCCCTTCCTGTACAACTATTACCCTTTCCTTCCCTAGACTGCTCACTTTTTGCTATACAGGTCACAATGGACTCCAAAAAAAATTCAAAACAAGGATGGCCAAAAGCCTGCTAAAGAATGCTATCTGCCCCACTCCTTTCACTTCTACTACTTATCCATCACCCCTGGAGCCAGGACACTAAGGCAGATAGTCTCTAGGTTGGTCCAAAACAGCCACTGTCACATTCAGCCCTGCTCACTCACACCATTGTGAAAAACTCCTTGGCTTTGGTCTCCTGGCATGACAATAAGCAAAACGTGGAATAAACTCCTACAACCACGATCACCACTACCTTAAAAACAAGTTACCTGGTCCCCTCCCAACCAGAAAGAAAAGAGAAGCATGCTCTCTCCAAGTCGTTTCTCTCAAACAGCCTGATGTTCAGCTTAGATTAATCAATCAATAAGGTATATCCAGGCAGTGCATCTAATTGGAACTAGCC
Source organism: Jacana jacana (assembly GCA_013400555.1). Classification (NCBI taxonomy): domain Eukaryota; kingdom Metazoa; phylum Chordata; class Aves; order Charadriiformes; family Jacanidae; genus Jacana; species Jacana jacana. The sequence continues at coordinate 120,417 of VZTM01006232.1, read as the reverse complement.
CGGCTGACAGCGCTGCAGAGCTACCTTTGCACAGTTGTTAATTACTACAGAGAGTTTAATGAAGTTTCAAAAGACCTAAACCTTTCTTCCTATCATTAAGGAGCTGGTTTGTTACATGCCATTATTATTCAATTAGAAAATGTGTTCACAAGGCTGGCTTCAGTCTCACCTTTACATGCTAAAGAACACTGTACCAATCTGCATCTTTGCCCCTGTTGAAGAGAAAGGAGACGTGCTGTCAACTGTGACCACATCCCTACTCTGCCCTCCACAAGATAATCTGGCTGCAACAACCAGTCTGGGTGTTACTCAAAGAACCATCTAGGTTGGAAGGGACCTGCATGGATTGGATGGATCATCTAGTCCAACCAGCAACCTAACTCTGACAAAAGAGCATCACTAAACCATGTCCCTGAGCACCATGTCAAACTGCCTTTTGAACACTCCCCAGGGATGGTGCCTCAACCCCCGCCCTGGGCAGCCCAGGCCAAGGCTTCACAACACTTTCCCTGTCAAAATTGTTCCTAATATCCAACCTCCCCTGGACTTGAGGCCATTTCTTCTTGTCCCATGGCCTGTGACTTGGGAGAAGAGACCGACCACCCCTGGCTACCCCCTCCCTTTCAGGGAGTTGAAGAGAGCGAGGTCTCCCCTCAGCCTCCTTTTCTCCAGGCTGAACACCCCCAGCTCCCTCAGCCACTCCTCATCAGACTTCTTCTCCAGACCCCTCACCAGCTCCATTGCCCTAGTAGGGACCCACTCCAGCCCCTCAATGTCTTTTTTGTGGTGAGGGACCCAAAACTGGACACAGCCCTCACCAGTGCCCAGTCCAAGGGGACAATCAACTCCTGAGTCTTGCCACACTGTTCCTGATACAGGCCAAAATACTCTTGATCATTGTGGCCACCTGGGTGCACTGCTGGAATCTCTTTCCTCCTTTTCCAAAGAAATTCAATGACTAACAAAATATAAGTCAAATTGACTGACAGCCCCAGAGACCAGCAGCCACCAAGTGAGCTCCACAAGCTCAGCTTCTCCAGCCACATCCTGTCACCAGGCCTAGAGAAGCAATCCATAAAGTTAGAGGGCTGAACAATTTTTTCTTTTATTCTTGGAACACAACTGCAATTGATGGTGGATCTCCTTTCCCTCTTGAAGTCTCTTCTCCCTCTTTGGACTACTGGGTTAAAACATTCATATCGATGCATCGTTTGTTCACCCTGGCAGCTCCCACCATCAAGAATGGTAACAGCACCCATTCCCTGTTACGATAATGACAATATAACAGAACCCATCACAGATACGGTTCCCTTCCCGCAGCTCCCACTGCAAAGCCCTGTCCTCTCCCCTGCCAAGAGTTTACAAGTTGGTGGAAAAAAACTAGCTTTCACCAAAAGCCAGCATGTGTGCTTTCAGAAAAGCAATGAAACGGATTGTTCGGTGGGTTTTTTTAGGCTGATTTATTTCCATTCAGCCCCATTACAGAAGTTGCAGAAGTAGGAAAAGCAAAGATGCAGGTTCTGATTGCTCCATTTACATTTCTATAACTCATACTCAGCTCTCATTACAAGAAAGAGCCCAGCAGGCAGCTCACAATGTGGACTGATGCTTTTGATAGCTGATGAAAAATCACAAAGCAGGGGAGAGTCTGCATTTTTAAGTTCTCTTCACTACATAGCACTTGCTTATTTAGATCATATACGGCATTATTTGCTAAATACACAATCTCAGATCACATTGCAGGGTATTTTCCTTTTACCTACAGTCCAGCTTACAAAAGATATAGAGGACTTGATGCACTGAAGTTTTCAAGGATCCAGGAGTTTGATACATTTTCACTTTAAAAGATAAATACTATATTCTCTTTCAGCTCTTTTCAGCTAGTCACAATTTATTTCCTATGCAGCTACCTCAGGTAGAGCAACGAAGTGCTTATATTTCCCACAGAAACTAGACGTGTAGATGAGACAAAAAGGTGAAGGAAAAAAATAAAAAGAAAAAAAAGAGAAAAATCCCCACTGCCTTTTGTGAAAGAGAATAGGACAAAAAATTGGTGGGGAAAGAAATATAATTCAAGAACCTCTGGGGTATACTGCGAAAAGCAAGAAAGAAATTAAAAACAATAAACAAATAGTTGAAAATGTCCATTTTAAATGACAAAAACCAGGGTTCATATGTTCAATGTGAACATTAACTACTGCTGTGCTGCCTGGATGGCTATAAAACCAGCCAGCCTTTGTGAATCTTGATCTCACGTCATTAGCCTTCCCCCTTCCCAACCCCCCCAGATCAGTTCCTGAACCGTGGCAGTAGAAGTACCTGGCTGAAGCAGATCACAGGATCACACTTTCAAGTTCCCTATGGGTCAATTACGAACCATGCAACCTGCTGTTATTATTTCCAAGATTAAAACTAAAAGCCTAAAGCTACTCCTTAGCCAGGCAGTGAGTCATCAGTTAGAGAAGGAGGACACAGCTGGCTGGGAGCTGCTCTGTGCTGTTCTTCAAAGCACAGAGTGCTCCTACTTCACCACTGGGTCCTGTATTTCAAACCGTACATAACCCAGCAATAAACCTTCTTGGGGTTACGGCCAGCACTTCACCCCGCTGCTATGTAGCTCTCCCTCTTAAACAAGTTGGTGGTTTCACTTCAGACTTCTTTCACTGCAGACACCTCAGTTTTACTGCCCCCACCACAGACTTACTGGGCATGACACAAAACAAGTGTGTTCAGGGCCATCACTCCCCTAGTCCTTGGAAGACTATCCCATTCTTTGGGATGCTCACCACTCACCTTCTGCCCTGCACCAGTCACTCCCTGAGCACAAAGCTGTGTTTTGCCTGCTTTCCACCCAAAACCTGGCATCCTTTCCTATTCAGACTTGTGAAATGGTCCTTGTAGACAAGGCAGTGACTGGCAAGCTCCAGGCTCCCAACATAACCAGCTAACACCATCCAGTCATAAGGGCAGAGACCTGACACCAAGGCGTTAAGAGAGGGGACAAGGATAGGACAAAGATCTGGTCTTTGCTGTCCAGTGTCTCCTGGCTGCTCAGCACAGAGTGCCTCCCTCAGCACCGAGAGCCTCACATGGGATCCCCTCCTGTGTGATACACGGTGACAGCAGCCCAGCCCAAAGGTCTGTCCCCCTTCTCTGACCATCTTCTATCCTGAAATTTATAAAGGCTTTCCAGCATCGATACCTCTGCCTCTTTGTCAAATTTGGCTGCAATCGGCTAACGTGTTTTAAAATAAAATTTTAAAAAATTAAAAATTACATTAAAAAAAAAAACCTATAAGCATAAGCATAGTAGTCATGTTGCTGGAAAAGTGCCAAACACAGGCTAATTCCCAAAGAGCAGCAGATCCTTCCCTGGCTTCTCTGTAGGCTGTGAACAACGGGAGCCTATGGTCACACACTGAGGACAACAGAGAAGCCGGAGCAGTTCATGCCCTGGCTCACCCAGCCATTTACCATGGTAAAGCACAAACACAGAGGATTACCTTGCAGCTCAATCAGTTGAGCCTCTATCAGAGTCAAAACCTCAGGCACCAGACCACAGGTCTCAAACGGAGAGATGCATCCGTTTACACATGTCTCATTGCCACAGCAGCAACCACAGTTGTTGAGGAAGCTTAATGCAGCAAGGGAGCAGCATCTACCAGTAACTGCCGCTTCATTCCTAGAGTGTTACAGGCAGGAATAATATATTAAAGGGCCATACCCAAAAAGTCCCCAGAAGTCAGCAGATTCACCACTGCTTAACCATGAATCACAAGGAGTGTCCCCAGGAGACTGGGAGAAATTGGTCCAAAGGTCCTGGGTTGAGGGACCTCTGTTTTTCCCTGGAAACTGAGTAAGAAAAGCAAGCCCCAAAATGAAGAAAGCAGCTCCCCTGGGATGCTGCAGGTAAATGGAGGACAATGGGCAGACAAAAGTTATTTGGAAAAGCGCTATTTTGCAACAGCATTATATAGTCATTGTCAAGTGGATTTCCTACACATTGGCTTTTCCTACAGGAGTTACCAGTAACTGCTATCTGGAAGGCTGGCCATTATGCACTAATGCCTTCCAGAACTACAGGAGCCATTAAGTTCAGAAAGCCACAATGCTGGCCAAGAAACTAGTTACAGAAGCAAAATGTATTCCCAACAAGCCGTCCCGCAGCAAAACACCAAAGAACGCTTGTTCTTTTAGATACCAGAAAGAAATTCTTTCCTGTGAGGGTGGTGAGACACTGGAACAGGTTGCCCGGAGAAGCTGTGGATGCTCCATCCCTGAAAATGTTTAAGGCCAGGCTGGATGGGGCTTTGAGTCTGGTGGGAGGTGTCTCTGCCCTTCCAACTCTCACCATTCTATGATTCTATGAAAACAAACAATCTCAATGTCACCAAAACAGAGACAGGGACATGCTGTCATGTAATCAAGAACCACAGCCTCTGATGAAGCTACATGCCATCACTGCTTTTAGACAGACAACCTAACCATGATGCAGCAGAGACAGAAATCATTGTAAAGGTCTGGTCTCCATCACAGGGGATGTCTGGTTAGACAACCCTGAAGAGCATCTCTACCTTTGAAATCTGTAGAGACAGGCTAGTTGAAACATTTCTTCTCCAAATCCATCTTTTTTTCCTCTTAACAGGCTGTAGAGAAGATGAAGAGTGTTTTCAGAACCCCAAATAATGCCAAACACCGTATCTTGGGCCAATTAAACCACAAGGTGGGATCCCCAGGCCCTTCACCCAAGGTACAGCCACTGGAGGTTTCATAGGGCTTTTTTCACCCTGCTTATTACTTTGCCATCATTCTTGAAGTGTTATATTCTATTGATGAAAGCAAACAGGCACGCAAGAGAAAATGAACCCTTTTTCAGAGCTGCCTTTCAATCATACTTCAGACAGAAGAACTAAACAGAAGAAAATAAATAGGCATGTGCTTACCCATATCTTCTTCAGAGTTGCAGAGATTGGCACAGCTTTTATAGGAGGGGAGGAGCAGAAAGAAGCCAGGCCATTACGTTTGGGACATGGTAGCATCATCGAAAGGGATAGAGCAGAGAAACCCCACAGCTGGCTCACAGCTGGCCAGGCCACACACATGCACTACACTTTGCAGAGACACAAGCTCACATACCCAAGACTCTCTGTCTCCAGTGGCCAGGGGTATACCTGTGCTAACTCCACTGTGACCCCTCTCCAACAGCATCAACATAGCTGGGCATCCACCAGTTCTTTGCAGAGCTAGGTCTCTGCACAGGACACACACACCCAGAAATACAGAATCAGTCTTCACAGAAACCAGGAGAACTGCGTGAGGAAATAAGGAGGAAAGATCAAAACCCTATCAGTTAAATAGCAGGAATGCACAGCTGCACTGCAATCCTGCAGAGCAGACAAGGCTCTTTAATATCCAGTCTCTTTAATCTCTTTAATTTATGCTCTCTTAGTTGTTCTTTGTCCACGAAACAAAGCCTGATCCATTTATAGATTTAAACTTATATAACAATGCTAAAGTGGAGGTGAGTTTTATTGGTGTATTTATTATTAACCAGGTGGACTAGAACAACTCCAGCACAAATACAGTCTACCAGAATGAGGAAGCATCAGCAGAACTGAGTTTATGTGGGCAGCAGAGCCTGGCAGAGAGGAGGAGGGATGCAGCAAGTCACCCACAGCACTTGTCAGGGGCAAGTTTCTGCTACACCTCTACATCAGCTTTTTGTTTTCCCTTTGCCTAATCCCCAGGGTTAACCAAGACCAGACAGGGATGAAGCAACCCCTTTTGGTGCTTGCAGAAGTCATAGTTAACATTACACTCCAAGCAGACTGTCAGGAACAGAAAACAAGCCAGGGAGTCCCAGTCCTCCCCCAGCCTTGCTGGGTAACCCCCAGCTCTGTTCAGCACATCTGTGACAGGCTCACATATCTCTTCTCCTGGACCAGCACTCACTGGGGAAACACTGGTTCGACAGCAAATAAAGTTTCTAACATGAATAACACAAAGTCTGGGTAAGGAATTACTGGGATACCAGAGAGACTGTGTCACATCCAGTAGGATATTCCAGCTGACACTTCTGCTAGACACAGTCTAAGCTTCATACAGTCTTTTCAGCCTCCTCTTGCCCTGCTATATGAGTTCACAGCACTGTGGCCATGTATTGCCAGGAGAGACCCTAACTCTGTGTATTACCTGGGGAAGACATCATCCTCTAGGGCTCTTTTGAGCACAAGGCCCTGCCTAGGTGGAACACTCCCAATAGCTTCTCACCTCCAGCCCCCACACAGAACCTATAGATCAGAGACAACAGACTGAGCAGATGACAGAGGCAGACGGTACTGCAGAGGAGTAGAGAAGCTTCTGCACTGCTAATTTTTCAGATTCAAATCTAAAGCCTTAATCTGGAAGATGAGAGGTAGTAGAGAAGGAGTCACCTGGGCAAATCAGAGGAAAGTGGCAAAGGCTCCATGTGAACCCTCACTGGGAAGCAACACTCAAACACTCTTCCAACCTAAATGATTCTATGGTTCTATGTTTCCCCCCCTTATCAAGCAGCAACATTTTGATTGCCTTATTTTAAAGTTGAACTTTTTTAAAACAAATTATAACAAAGCTTATGTGAGGTTAATCACTCCCTGTTTCCTCTGGCATTCATTGTAATAGCACTAATTACAATAAACACATTTAAAATTAATGTGCATGTCATATGCATACATCAATTGCATTCTAATTTACCATTGATTAACATCCACAGGCTGAACGTGCTTTCAATAACAAGGAAGAAGCTCTGACAGAGTTTAACCCACCTCTGCCTGCCAGACTGCTCCCACAGCCAGGCAGGAGCCATGACGGATGAGACCGACGAAGGGGAAAACACACGAGCCACCAGCAGCAAGCCAGAGATCCGGGCAAGCTCCAAGCCTACGACACATGGTAAGGATGAGCCTTCTGCCTACACTAAGCCATCTCCAGTGCCTGTCACCTTGGAAATGGGCTCGCTCTCACAATTTCAGAGCTCTGTACTGCTACAGAATTTTCATTTTGCCTGCAAGCAGGCAGGATTTCATTTTCACTAACAATCAGGTTTTGCAAATAACTATTACTACCCACCTCCCTCTTCACAAGCCCCAATTCCCTCCAAGCATCCACCGGCATGGCCACCGTGAGGAACAACTCCAGCAAGACTGGCAGGAACCTTCAAGCAGGGCCAGAGGACAAGCTACGTATTTGCCAATGCCAGATGCAGCCAGAATCAAGAGTATTGACTCAAGGCTGTTGAAGCTGGGCCCTTACAATTACTAAGGTACAGGCGACCTGTCCCACAGGCAATTGATGCATCAGTTACACAGATCACAAACGGGTAAAGGTGTAATGAGAGAAAAGCTTGAGCAGTTTCTGAAGCTCTAACCCATTCCCTTCTCTGAGCTGCTTGTTCTGCCCCTCTGCCAGAAGACAGTCATTACAGCAAACATAAAGCATGCTCCCGAGCCACACAAACCCACATGCAGATTGAAAAAAAATAATAATAATAAAAAGATTTAATATGCCAAGATGTGTAACACAACAAAAGCTAGATATTCAGATGACAGCATACACGCCACATCCCTTTCAGGGCACGTTATCAGCCTGACCTGAGTGAGGAGCAGCTGAGAAGATGACACACTTCCACTCCTGCCCTCTCTGCTATAGGCGTAACCCCTCACCAAAGGAGGGATGAGACAGAAGTTACTGGCTTCAATTCACACTGGTGCTTGTCTCTCCAGAATTCAGCAGTAGCACAGAAAAAGGACACACATCACTCGGCACCGAAGACTGAGATGAGAGGTAGCAAGTGATTACAGCAGCGTAACTTGACGGCATCCCATCCCATCCCTTCCACGTACCTACTGTCGTATTTGCTCAGGCAGCAAGAGGGGAAGTTTAACTACACTGTTGCTGAAAGACAGTTTTTAACAACCTAGATGCTGCCCTCAGAAAACTTACCACAACAGGCTGCTAAAAGTTTCGTCCAGTAGTGCTACCCTGTCTCTCCAGACAACGTACAGATCCGCCCCGATCTTGCTCCAGCACCTTTTGATGTAATCTTTCTTAAAATACTCTCAATGAGCACTTTTCTGTCTGAAAGTTCACATAAAGATCAAATGCATATGAATACTGGAGCGCAGTTATGTACAGATTGATGTGAACTCTTCTCAAGGACCCTGAATCTAACATTTGGACTTGTCCAATCAGATGCTAAACTAATGCCAAGTGACCTATGGAGCTAATTCAAATTAATTGGCACATCAAATGCTTGTACGAAGGAGTTCATGACTCAGCCACGGACAAAGAATGAGTCACAGGAGAAACATAGGAGATAATTTTGAGGAATGAGTAAACCTGAGAAAAATCCCAAATTGCCAATGAACAATATGCAAGTAGAAAAACACATGGAATTTACAAAATAAGTTAATTGCTATGAATTAGTCAGATGGCTCTAGCCACATCAACACAACAGATAGATTGTGGGCTGCTGTTGCAGTCTATATGCCACAGCTGAGCAATTTGAATCTCTATTAAAGGTGTCTCTGACTTTCTAATGAGAGTTACTGCAATGTGTATCACCAACACACCGTGGAGATACACCCCAGCAGAAAATAAATCTAGTGCCACAAAAATAAATCAGCCGTGGCTTCTCCAATGAAGGAGACTTTCCTGAGCACCCCCAGTTCACAGACCCACTGTGGGCCAATCGGGGAGATCACACGCCAATCCATATAGAATCATGGAACAGAGTTAGAAGGGACCTTAAAGGTCATCCAGTTCCAACACCCTTGCCCCGGGCAGGGACACCTCCCACCAGACCAGGTCACTCAAAGCCCCATCGAGCTGGCCTTGAACCCTTCCAGGAATGGGGCAGCCACAACGTCTCTGGGCAACCTGTTCAAGGTTTTAACCACCCTCACAGCAAAGAATTCCTGGTATCTAATTTAAATCTCGCCTCTTCCAATTTAAAGCCCTTACCTGTTGGGGTCCTGACACTCCACTCCCTGACAGAGTCCCTCCCCAGCTCTCCTGTAGCCCCCTTCAGGTACTGGAAGGCTGCTCTATGGTCAAAAGTTCCCCAATCACCAAGTTCCTCACAGCAAGGAGCAGTACTTCTGAAGATTCAAACACAACATTATCAGTCCCACAAAGAGAAGCATTTGGTACACATTTATTATTTCCATGGTACATTTATTCCTTCCCACTTCTGGGCCACAAAATAAAACCCAGAAGACATGCACAACTTCTCTATGGTATTAACTTTCTGGGGATGCATAAGGGCACCTTACACTCCTCCTGGATGCAAACCTTGCTCCAGAGGTTCCTGCTCCATCTACAGTGACTTACCACCCCACACACACATTCCAGGACTCAGTTTAGGTTTAAGTTCCACTCACCCTCCCCTCCTTTTAAGTTTTGCTTTTGATGTCATTGCCAGCAACTCACGACAATCACAATCCCACAAACAGTGGCACCAACGCGTCTGAGAAGAACAACACTCAGAAAGGTGTTGATTTCAGAAAGGCCAGGAATCTCCTACACCAGCTTTGCCACGGAAAGCATTATATATTCATAAACACCAAGCCCAAATCATGCAATTGATGATTATTACAGCAGGCTTTGTTTACCCAGCTGAACTCAGCCTGACTTCCAAATGTGCCTTTACTACCTTCATTTACCCATGCAGTTTTTGCCAACCTGTGGGTACAGGGATGGATATATATGTAGGATTGTATAACTTCCCCCCTCTTAATTTGTAGTCATGTTTAGTGCTACAAAGCTTATAAAAGTGAAATAAAGCCTCTCAAGCAATCCCTCTCTGCATGCCAGCACTGGCACCCGTGTCCCATGAGACTCCCTCGCTCACTCACCCATCAATCTAGGGCTGGACCCCATAGGTATAACCAGCCCTTAACATCCCAAATGAGTAACTAAGCAGCCAGCTAAAGGCTCCCGTGATTCACGGGTAGAAACGTAGTCAGCACTCAACGTGCTACATCTGCTAAAGCACAATGCCAAACGGACCCACTCTCACAGCGCTGCTTGAAATGGAAAACATTTAGTCAGTCTGGAAAGGACTTCATAGTTTTTAACATACAGTACAGCAGGGAGGAGTATTTATACCTTTTTGGACCAGATGCTCAAACTCTCCCACCCAGTAGCCACACAGCTACAGTAGGTCTAGGACCCTCTACTCTGTGCTCGTGAGACCCCACCTGGAATACTGTGTCCAGCTCTGGAGTCCTCAACATAGAAAGGACATGGACTTGTTGGAACGGGTCCAGCTGATGGTCATGAAGACGATCAGGGGATGGAGCACCTCTTCTACAAAGACAGGCTGAAGGAGCTGAGGATGTTCAGCCTGGAAAAGAAAAGACTCCAGGGACACCTTAGAGCAGCCTTCCAGTATCTGAAGGGGCTACAGGAGAGGGACTCTTTGTCAGGGAGTGGAGTGACAGGACAAGGGGTAAGGGCTTTAAATTGGAAAAGGGGAGATATAGATTAGATACCAGAATACCAGATTCTTTGCTGTGAGGGGGTGAGGCCCTGGAACAGGTTGCCCAGAGAAGCTGTGGATGCCTCAACCCTGGAAGTGTTTAAGGCCAGGCTGGATGGGGCTTTGAGTCTGGTGGGAGGTGTTCCTGCCCAGGGCAGGGGGTTTGGAACTCGATCATCTTTAAGGTCCCTTCCAACTCTGACCATTCTATGATTCTATGACTCAGTTCTGAGTCCTGCTAAAATAATAGTAGTCCTATACCCCTCCTGCCAAGCCAAGTCGGGAAGTAGATCCTGATGATAATGTTGGGAAAGCTGAAAAAATACCTGAAAAGCCACAGAAAACGCCTCACCCTCCCATCACACACACTGAAAAAGTAGAAGCAGATCCACAACTAGCAAGCACTCACATAAGCACAGGGCAACGCTTACTGAAATCAAAGAAGCCAATCTTCACTTAACCTGCTCTGAGCCGGGCTGCAGGCGAGGCAGGGCTGCTAAATTGTTAACCTTCAGCTCCCAAGCTCCCTTCTGGTTCTCCTTACAGCCTGTGCTGGGTCGCACAAAAAATACCCATGGTGGCCAGAACTTCAAGTAAAGACCTTCAAATGTCTTCTAATCGATTTCCAGGAGTGCTCAAAGCTTCAAATAAGCACATATGGCAATGCAGCAGTGCCATTTTGGCCTGAAAGACCCCAATCCCTCCAGCCACTGAGGCGGCTTAGATAGCAGACAGGAAGGATAAAGCTTTCAAATATAAGTAGAACATAACTAAACAGCACAAATGGCTGGTCAGTGCTGAAATAAAGCGAAGGCTTGGTTATGCAGACACTCTGATGCAGCACAAACCCAAGTCGCCACCAGAAACAGTAGCTGTACATCCCTTGACCATTCCCTGCTATCCCCATCCCACTGCACACCTTGTGCCAGCCCTGGTAAGATGGGTGATAAATTTGGGAAGGAGGAAAAGACTGAAAACTACACAGACAAGCGTGGGGTTTTTGAGTCCCCCACCTGACGGGTCAGTTCCCTGGCCCAGCTGATGCTGCACCATCTGTGGAGCCAGTCTGAGGGAGGCCATGGGAAGAGGCTGCAGCAGAGCCCAAGGCAAGAGTCTCTGCTGGCACCAGACAGATGGAAACACAGCATAGTCACAATCTTGAACATTCCCATTTAAGAAATGTTCTTGTCATGGAGCCTTCCACTAAATTGTTCGTAACATTCCTGAATGCACTATTCTGCAAGATGGAAAACACTATTACTGTCACATTACCACCACGTAACCAACAGCACTAAAATCCAGTACATGCTAAAAGCCTCCCAGATAAATACTGGATTCAAATAACCTGCGTTTTGCTGAAGCTTACCAAATACCTGGCTTAGAGTCACTCCCAAATATACTGGAGTACTGACGGGACTGCACTTTTCATTCTGCTTTTAGGTCCTTTGCTGTAATGCTTTATGAATATATTTGCCCAAACCCAAGATGTTTTATGTGAGGGATTTCTAAAAGGGATACAACATGTAATGCACTGCTGGACAAGCTGTTGGAAGGACTAAGGTTAGAGAAAGCTCAAATGATCAATAAATGTGAGGAGTTATAAAGCACAGAAAGCACTTAGAAACACTTCAGTACCTAAATATTAGAGCTTGTCAATAATTTTTCCTTCCCAACATCTTTCTAATACCATATCCTTTTGACCAAAAGCAAACATTTCTCTGCCCTTTTGATCTAAACATTCTGTCCTTTTCCCAGCCATGAAAAACTAAAGTGTCTCTCCCAACCGAATACAAAAGAACACTTTTGTTAAATATTATTGGAAGAAAAAAACTCACCTAAACACAAACAGCCTACACTAGAAAGCCCACAGCACTTCAAATAAGCTTTCGCTTCCTCACACTTTCTTCCCCAAAAGAACTCAAGTAGAATTGGTCAAAGAAGTTAAGGAAAAGAATGAAGAAGCAGCAAACAACTTAAACCCATGGGAATAATGAATGGTTGGTGAAATGAGTGTATATTTACCAACACAGACTTTTAAAGTTCCTCCTGCCCTGCAGAAGAATAGCTTCTTTCACTTCTTTCTAACAACAAAAAAAAAAATAGAAAGAACTCAAAGGAATTCCCCCTACTTGGCTTAACATTCAACTGCAAGACAACACAAACTGTAAAAATCTATAACTTCAAAGAGCCAGGAGGTTTACAAACCATAAAGCTTCCCACAGGCGTCTTTCTGTACCTTGGAGTGATATCCCTTAAAAACGAGAAGTCCCAAGATCATACGTGGTGATGTCTAATCACCAAAACATACAGCTTCCCAGAGCAGCAAGGTGGCAAAATCCATTTGCCTTTCTCCTTTTTCTTTTCAAAAGGGGAAGCCGAGTAGGAGGCAGCAAGATCTGCTCCAGACTGTGTGACAGGACAACAGCTACGCTCAAGAGAAATGAATACTCACAAACCTTCACAAACTAGTTCAGGTCCCCGGCTGCTCCCGTTCCAGGTTCAGCGCACAAGGACTCAAGCAAGGCTACCTGCACTGATGGGAGCATCCATTCCCTCAAAGCTTTGGGTACCAGGGGGAAAGGCAGAGCCTGCCAGACCTTACCAAATTTTCTGGGAAAAACAACCTGCTCATCTGGCAGAAAACTAATCACTTTCCCTCATACCTTGCCACCTTCCCAAGGCTTGTGTTGGGCACCGGGGAGCGTTCATGAAGGACTGTGAAGAATGGAAGAGTGCAGGGAATTGGCATCTTTTCTAACAGGCCCTCATCAAGCGAGTAAGTAAGCTGTGTAAACCAACTAAACGGTGTTTGGAGTGATCTCATTTTCTGCCATCACTCCATCAGACAGGAACAATTTAGCCCCAGAGCCTTATCTCCACTATAAAGAATATAACTGGATAACTGAAGAGAGAGACAGGTAATGAAGGACCTGAAGCTCTAGCCTCCAACCAGCACATGCTCAGTAAGATGTTCCCTAGCACCAGCTGCTTCAGGGACCCAGGGTAGAAATCCAGCTCTTTTAATCTCCCTCCCTCAATTACCAGCAAAGGAGAGAACCAATAAAGCACAAGGTAGAGGATTAGGTGCTGGCCAGTGGTTGCCCATGTCTACCTTCACTTTGGCATCTTAACCCACCACTCCAAGCAAAGCACTCTGGGTTCCAAGAACTGCATCTGTGCGTGCACACAGATACATCTAGTATGGTTTAAAAAAAATAAAAAATAACAAAGCAAAACAAAAAACCAAGCAAAATCCCCAAACACAACTCTGAAAGTAACAAACAACAGCTTCAGTCACTCTGAATTTGTCCATCCCTCTTTTATGTCTCCAAAGACCTCTTTGCAGATCTGTTTGCTTAAATATGGGCATAAAAGCCTAGCTTTCAACAGCTAACTGACCCGGCACCTTGCGCCTCTGGAGGCAAGAATCTCATGCTAGCCTCCAGAATTCAAGCCTTCCTCCACAGCTCACCCTTGAAGACAGGTCATTTCTACTTTCCTCCACGCAGGACAAGGTGTCTCTGTACATGCTGTCATTTCTGCGCAGTCAAGATCACCAGCAAGATCACAAGGGAACTGCCAAGAGCTCCCTGAAAATGTTTTATTTTCATCTCTGTTTTCTATCTCTTATTGCTATTAACCACCTTTACGTCAACGATCTCTCTTGTGACAGCTCATCAGAACCAGATGCCTGCAGCTTGTTGCAGCTGGGATGACTGTGAACTTTAAAGAATAAGGACAAGACGGGTAACCCTAAGGAAACAAAAAGGCATGAAGTGACAACCTTCACTTGCAATGCTGCGGCAAATCACGTGCAAAATTCAATGTGTAACTATCAGAAAAACATCATTTACTCCTAAGAGCACTGGTGCAAGCAAAGGGGAACCAGATCTGTTTAGGGGGAAACAGCCGAGTGGGAATCTGCCGGCTTCAGCGGGAATCACTGCCATCTCAAGCAATCTATACGGCTCACACAGAATTATCGTCTCATTATGGTTCTACAAATCACTAATTCTACCAAGTGCCCAGGCTAACAGGGCTCCTGTCGATACCAGAGGTTTGGCACACAGGAGTTCAATACTCAGAGACTCAACTCCCATCAGTACTAACAAAACGTGAGAAACAAGATGCTGATGCCTCCTTCCCCCCCCCCNCCCCCCCCCCCCCCCAACTCCACCCTCCAGGCAATGCCTACCCTACCTACATACCACAACCCCAGCTGCTCCGACGTTTCTGACCGCTTCCTCCCAGAAAACACACCAGCTGAACACGTTTTTGCAGGAGCACATTCATTTCAGTGAGCCTTCTGCTAAAACATAAGCCATCCTCCCAGTCCTCGGCCAACTGCCAGGAGAAATCCACCGCCGTATGGCACGACGCAAAGTGCACGGTGCAGCTAAGCCTTCAGAGCTTGAACTCTTCAGGCTTCCAACACGCACAAGGCTCCTGGCAGCTCTCTCCACCGTGCACTTTGCAAAATCCAAGCACGTTCAAGCCGTGAGAGAGTCTCATCAGCTGGCCCCTAACCCTCTGCAACCCGGGGAATGAGGACAGTGCAAGTCCTCACACAACAGCACGGCAGGGCTTCCCCAGGCCTCAGGCTTTCACACAGTAAGGCAGAGATATTCTTTCTGCAAAATTAGCATCAACAGCACCATAAATGATTTCAGAGCAGTCTCTGGAAAGCTTTTTTTAATCTCATGTTTATCCCTTCTTTATTAAGCATTTTGATTCTCCCAAATCCTGAAGAGCCAAGTCTTCAGGCTCTTTACATGAGAGATTATGCTGGCTATAGCTGGAGAAAGTAGGTAAGACTCAAAGCAAGACACCCCATTCCAATGCAGTCTTCTCCACAAACCAGCAAAAGAGAAGACGAAATACAGAATACTTCCAAGATAACAGAATGGTTCCTAACCTGGAAAGTTTTCTTAACTTCTCTTGTAGCACCAGTTGGTCTAACAGCAATAGAAACCGACAGTGACATCCAGTTACCAGGGTTCCCATTCACCACACTCCCCAAACCAAATTCCTTCTTTGCTTATTTTAACAGCAAACACATTTTGGGTTGATAACCCCTAGGAAGAGAAGGTACAGCAGACTAACTGCACTAGGTGTCACACTCCAGAGTGGAAAGCAACCTCACATTTTGTTAAGGACAGCTTTTTCTCCCACACTTACACGGCCAGTTAGTAAACCAGTTTCCAAACATGAGTCAAAAAAGCACTCTCAACTCTGCCACCTTCAGTATCATCAATCAGCCACATAACCCTGAAAACTCTCATTTTGCTGATCAGTAGAGTTCAACAAGAAATTACTGTACCCTGGAGACCAAAACTGTTTGGAAGATCAGTTTGGAAAACACAAAGGGAAGTTGGCCAAACACTGCACCAATGTTAATTAGCTAATACAAGATCTAGCTGGACTTCACCTTAAGGCAAGGTGGCTCCAGCAAAGATCATTTATTTGTCTCTGCTGAGGGACACAGTAGCTCTTTAAATCATTCAAATCTCATTGCAAGACCACTTCTTATAACCCCTAAAGCCACCACGTCCAATAACCAAATCCTCTGCTAAATCAAAGATCGGGAAAATTGTCTTCCTCTGGGGAACTATTACAAGGAATCAGCAAGAACGTAACTACACCACCATCTTCTAGATTAAAGAGAATCAGAACTATTTGACTAGTGTCCCTGGGACTCTTAGGCTGTCTTCTCTTCCCTCTGGGTACAGTGGAAACCAAAGGGTCATAGAGGATTGCAAGATAATGACCATCAAAGGCAGTCACCAATTTTGTGACAGCATTCAGCATTCGTGTCACAAAACCCTTGTCACTAGAGCAAGGGGTGGGGAGGGGTGGGGGGAGAAAAAAGTAATATTCAGTACATCATAAAGGTTGCCTGGTTTGGCACTTTGTTTTTATTTTTCAATTGGCTCAGTGTTATGTTGCTGCAGCACTGCAGCCACCACTGGTAAGGGCAGTAAGAGAGCCTGGCTCACCATTAAACACATTAAACACAGCAATTAAGGAACATTTTGACAAACCAAAGAAATAAGATTAGTGCTTCCAGGAATCTGTCTTCAAATCGCAGCAGGACAGATGCATCAGAATAACAAACCAGCATCACAGCCCTGTATATCAAAGTCATCTTGGCCCCAGGAACATCACACATGCGGGCAGGCCTTAGATCATTCCCATGCATAAAGGCAGCAGAGAAGAGTCTAGGGACATGTGGGTGGGGAGGGCAGCAGAAACAAGTGGTCACAGAAAATATGAACTACAGAAAATATTTTCTTGGGGAAGATGGGTTCCTCTGATTCACCCTCTGGGATGAGTCTCAATGCATCAGATGTATCTCGTGGCTCTCAGACAACACGAAGACACAGACCAAGGAGTTTTGGAAGGAAAAGAAAGGGAGAACAGCAAGCTGCAAGATGTCAGTTAGCCCACAGACCCTGAAGCATACAATTCTGTTACCCAGAATGCAGATATTTGTTCTGGCAAATCATCACTACTCCCACAGCAACAAGAAAAGCCACGCTGAGTCAAAACAAGGGTCCGTTTAATTCATTGTCCTGCTTTGCAAAAGTGGCCACTAGTAGATAACTAATGAAGACTGAGGTCAGGCCAAGCACAGATAGCATTAACCCTACTCTCACAGCATCTGGTTATTTTCGACTAAAGCTATTCTTCGAGTTCTTCATGGTGACTGAGACTACAATAGACCGTCACAGGAATTTGCTACAGCTGGAAAAACAACCAAAAACACCAAAACCCACCCCAAAACCAGCCAACCCAGAGCTTCTACCCACTGCGGTTTTGTTTCCGAGACCAGAAATGCCACAAGATCGCCTTTGCTCTTTGCACGGGCCCAAAAGAATGGGTGGCTTATTATGTCTCCAGCAAGTACAGGGATCTTGCAGCCTTACAAGAGTTGGTGTTCTCTGTCCCCATCCCATCCAAAACAGGTAATCACAAAAAATAGGACACCTGCATAGATCTGGCATGCCTTCTGTCTGTAAAAACACCCTGCTGGCAGTCTGGATTGCATCTGCTTAAAGATCCATTTGAGCTTTTCCATCTATCTGGTGCTTTGAAATCGCAGGGTACAGACAGGCCAATTATGAACAATTAAGTTACCACACATAAGAAATTACTTCTTCTCAGATGAGCAATGGTAATTGGCCATACACGCACTCACAGACCAGTCCCAACGGTCAAGCAAATTGGTTTAACTTGCATTTTGTGGTAACACATTTTGCCACCTATTTGCAAGGGTGCAAAAGAGCAGTGATGGTCAGCTACCACAGCTCGAGGTTACAGTTATCTGTGGTTTAAGAAGACACACACAATTTCTCAGTCCACCCTCGTGGGGAAGCCTTTAGAGTTGGTGTTACTTCATCCCACCTCCACAAACAACTCGCACTTCAGAAACAAAACCAGCTTCATTCTGAACAGAAGCAAAGACCTTGATATTTATTTAAGGGTCGAGAGAATTGTTCCTTCTCCAGATAATTAATCCAGAAGCATACCTGAAACTATAGCATTTCCTTCTCAAAGACACAGAAATGAAGCATATAAATACCTTTAGTTTTATGTCAAAAAAGATTTAGCCTCCCTTGCTTACAGGAAATTACCTGGAAAAAGAATTCACATTTTTGAGGGAGATGACCATAAAACAAGTGCACAATACTTGGATACAAGATGGGAGCAACAGATGGGGGAACATTTCCAGAAATACTAGATTTGCATTATTTTAGGGTCACCTCTAATCCCAGGAGCATAAATGGGTCACAGCAACACACGAAAAGAATCCGCTCTACAAAATTCATCACTTAATAACATCCTGCCTTTGGCAAACTTCAATCAGGCTGTGATGAGAGATGGGGAAGCAGCAGAGATGCACATGTGGTTGCTATGGAGTTAAAGACTTGAAGGAGATACAGAGAATCAGCAGAACTGCCAAGACGACAGTTAACTCTTAAAGTGCCTCGCTCTATACTGCCCTGGCCAGCCAAATTCATGAATACCCATAGTAAGAGAATCCTTTTAAATACCCAAGAGTTCCCATCAAAACTCAAAATCCAACAACTAAAAACCCATCAACAGAGGGTAGAAGCTCCACATTATAAAACAGCTGAGGCTGGCAAACAGCCAGCTGCTACAGAAGCCAAGTACGGGTTGAGGCACTAAAGGGTGGAGGTGGACACAGATGGAGAACCACACTTTGCAGCAGACCACCTCTGCCAACTGCCCTTGCAGCTCGATAGTCTGCTCCACCAAGCACAAGAGAGAAAAAGTTATTGCTAGATATTCACGTAGACACTCATAGAATCCTAGAATCAATTTGGTTGGAGACCTGTGGGATCATCCAGTCCAACCATCAGCCCCACTCTACAAAGTTCTCCCCTACACCAGATCCCTCAACACCACATCTAAACCACTCTGAAATACAGTCAGGGATGGGGACTCCACCCCCTCCCTGGGCAGCCCATTCCAGGCTCTGACCACACTTGCTGGGAAGAATTCTTCCCTTATGTCCAGCCTAACCCTACCCTGCTGCAGCTTGAAGCCATTCCCTCTTTTCTATCGCTAATTGCCCGTGAGAAGAGACCAGCCCCAACCTCTCTACAATGTCCTTTCAAGCAGTTGTAGAGAGTGATGAGGTCTCCCCTCAGCCTCCTCTTCCTCCAACTCAACAGTCCCAACTCCCTCAATTGATCCTCGTAAGATTGATTCTCCAGGCCCTTCCCCAGCTCCGTGTCCCTCCTCTGCACTCGCTCCAGCCCCTCCAGATCTCTCTTGTGCTGAGGTGCCCAGAACTGGACACCAGACTCAAGGTGTGGCCTCACCAGTGCTGAGTACAGGGGGACAGTCACCTCCCTACTTCCACTGGTCACACTAGTTCTTATACATTGAGCTACCCCAAGATGACAAACGGGTCTATTACCGAAAAATTTAAAACATCTGCAGTTGAGACATCAATCTGAAATGCCTGAAGTGCACTGAAGTCTTAAGAAACCTCAGCACATCCCTTCCTCAACCACACACACCTTGAATTTTTGGAGTTTTTCTGCCCCATGGCATCATTCAGCACTATAGGGAAAGCCACTACCCTTGCTGATGTGAACACACAAGAGGCACATGCAGGCAAGGACCAGGATGAGGGTGGCACAGGACATGCTACTCACACAGTTTGCTTCCAGGACTAAACAAGGAGGAACTTCTGGGAAGACAAATGTCCTGAAGTAACAGCTTTAAGGGTGGGAAAAGGGCAGACCAGTCAAGTGAGTAAAAAGAGCTTGAAGACAGCGCTAGGCATGCTGGAGCTGAAGTCATAAAGCACATTTCACAGATAATCCAGCCAGCTGCTTCCAGATCCCAAGAGGCTGCTGCATTTCCAACTCCCTGCAGAGTTTCCTAGTGGGGTGTGTGTATATGTGTGTAAAGATATATATATACACACACATATGTAGATAATCAGTAAAGTTTCTATTTTTTCCTGCCTACTTAAGGCAGCCTTTCAGCGTGCATCCTCCTACACCGCTATTTTTACCTGCTCCTAATCAGTCTGTTCTCAAACATCAGGAGACTTGGAGAAGAGCAGTTCAACTCCTTCAGCACACAGCCCACGACACGCTGAGTAATACCTGAACAACAGCTCTTGCCTCAGCACCCAGGACATCAAGCCTCATACAACACTGGAGAGAGCGAATGGTCAAGGCCCGGGGGATCTCTCCTCGTTCACAAGATGCTGAGTTTGAACTGAAAGCTCTTCAGGCAGAGATCACTGGCACCACAGGGCGTCGAGCAGAGAGGACTAGGACTCTACTTCTACCCTTCTGCTCTGCTCTCCTGAGACACCCACCCCTGGAGTACTGTGTCCAGCTCTGGAGTTCTCAGCACAGGAAGGACAAGGACCTTTTGGAACAGGTCCAGCAGAGGGCCACAAAGATGCTCAGGGGGATGGAGCAACTCTGCTGTGAAGACAGGCTGAGAGAGCTGGGTTTGTTCAGCCTGGAGAAGAGAAGGCTCTGCAGAGACCTTATAACAGCCTTCCAGTACCTGAAGGGGCTACAGGAGAGATGGGGAGGGACTCTGTCAGGCAGTGTAGATATAGGACAAGGGATAATGGCTTTAAATTGGAAGAGGGGAAATTTAGATACCAGAAAGAAATTCTTTGCTGTGAGGGGGGTGAGACCCTGGAACAGGTTGCCCAGAGCAGCTGTGGCTGCCCCAACTGTGATCAGGTTCTCATTACTCCAGGCACTGCTTTTCCAAAAAGCAAGGGTTGTCCCTTACCCCAGGCCATGTCAGCCCTGTTCATAATCACGGCCCTGCCTCCACATGCCTGTCACCCATCAGGCAAACCTTCTTCCCATCTACACATTGTCCCTAATCCAAGCTCTAACTGGAAGAAAGGAGACATATTCACACTTCCAGAGGCCGTGGAAGGGGTACCATAAGCAACCTGCTAGCATTGGAAGTGTAAATAAACCCAAATATCCCAATTGAATATTAGTGTTTTCAGCTTTTTCCTCTTTTCTTCATTTCTCAACTGCTACACAGGAGGCAAAATCCCTCCTGTCTCTCCTCATCCATTGTGCAGCATTGCTCTGACAGCACGGTAAACTCTTGCTCCATTTCCAAGAACAGACACATCTTCCCTTGAAATAGTCCTTAACTCATCTGAGTTTGCAAGTCATTTCCTCACCTGCTGCAGCACTAAAAGAACAGAAACATACCACCAAAACAAACATGCCCAAAAACAAGCACACACGCCCAAAAACCAAACAAACCCACCACAAAAAAATCCACAAACATGCAAAAAAACACACACACAAAAAAAAAGAAGAGAAAGAATTCCAATTCAGCTATGTCCAAAAGTAATGAGGGCCAAAGCTCCTGGTGATATGTCAGTAACAGAGAACCTTCTCCAGTGCCCAACCCTACCACACCAAGAATCGTTAAGAGGCAGCCCCAGTAACTTGGGAAACGTTGCCAGCAAGAACCAGGTAACAGATGAGCCATGAGTACCACATCTGAGAAAAATGGCACTTTGGTCCATACATGAGCTCTCTCGAGCAAATCTCAGCTATCGAACAGAGGAAGCAGAAACAAACACAACGGGGAGTATGGAATTATATGAGGATGGCCAACTTCTTGGCCGCTCAAAAGCAATTGCAACTAAGACAAAGGAGATTGAACAGTTCTACCACCACAACTGAGAAACCTTCAGCATGGCAGTGAAGATGCTGATCAATAAAGATGCATCACTAGAGAAGTCCATTCGGTTTGCCCCGAGGCAGAATTTGCATGAAATAGGTGAGCGATGCATTGAAGAACTCAAAAATGTCATTGCTCGGTACGATGCTGCCAACCAAGACCTGTCAGAAGCCTACAAAGGGGCTCATACTAAGGACAAGAACATGCTTCTAGATCCTCTGCATTGGGTGTCGTGTACGCCGTAATACATAAATCTGCACGTGCTATTTAAACCTCTGACATTCTAAAAGTTTACCCTGTGGATGGACTGTAGGCAGCTCAATATAAACCTCCAGCACTTGATACTCGATATTTAAACTTCCCAGCTCAGATTATAAACGCTGACAGATTTATCTCTGGCTGGAGCTCATGGGAAAGTATCTGTGCTCCCATTTGAAGTTTCAACGTTTTCCCCATTTTCGTAAACATTTATAATGCAATTTTTAAAATTGCTCAAAATACTCAGAACGTTTTTCCAGCACCGAGGTACCAAAAAAGCAAAGCAATTTTCTCTCTCCTCCCACCCAAAAAAAAAATAAAAATCACAGGACTCCATCCTAGAGTCCTTTGATTAAAACTGATAAAAACTGCAACGTCTCAATAAATTTTCAACTTTCTTGGAGAAGTGATTATATTGAACACCACATCAATAGTCATTTTGTAATCACTCTCCTCTCCCATGAGTCTCACAGAGCCTCATGGCATCGATTTTATTCTCATCTTAAAAGATTTCAACCACGTGTAGTTCTAGTTTTAAGTAAAAATTCGTGCTCAATTTAACGTTCTCCAGAAAAACAGTAAACAACAATGTGAAATATCACAAATACATCTTAGTAGGACTAAGATTTTTCATTGTCGCCACCTAAACATGAAAAAACATTCTTTTGAAAGCAAAGTCACTTCAGATAATATATTAATAAAGCTTTTCAGCAGCTTTTCATTGTTCTGTCTTTTTTTTTTTTTCCTTCTTCCAGCTACAAAAAAGACACCAAGCAATTTTGGGCAAAAACCACAGAATGCTACGGGGTTGGAAGGGACCTCTGGAGATCATCTAAGTCCAACCTCCTGCCAAATCAATACTTGGGCATAAGTTTTTAGGGGGTAGTTTCCTCACCAGATATTCATACTCCCTGTTACAGTTTACTTCCTTATGAACATCAAAACTAATAATCAAAAGAAGATGCCCAGGCTCAACCAAGACAAATTAACTCTGCTTTGCTTCACCCAAAAACCAGTTTGCATTTTGTCATTCAGCTCAGAGATTGACACCCAACTTTCCCTCAAGGAAGCTCAAGCTCTCCCAGCTCTCCCTTACCTCAGCCAAACCCAAGAGATCTGCTAGTCCAGATAGGTTATATACAATTACTGTGCTTTAAATACAATTGATCTGTACATTACCATCAGTTCTCTCTGCCAAAGCCCCACACAGAAGTGGAAGTTCATTTATTAGAGTTTTGCCTTTTTTGAGCTGAAGTGGTTTTCTTCCTCACAATAGATTATTATATTCTGCAAAGCAAATGAGACAAATTCAAATATCTATATAGTCCCTGTGGCATATGTTTGTTATGATCAGATAAACATCTCTGAGGTTAAACAGGGACACGAGCTTCACGATTTCTCCCATGATAATTTGCAGTGAAAGAAGTTTCATATTCCAGCTCCTCAGTGGATTTTGGTATCTCACTGCCCATGTAATTAATGGGAGCTTGAACCCAGCAAGCTTAGAGGACTTGCTCACTGTGGAGGAACTATGTTGATCAAAGGCAGGTCACAGGACCGTGTTCCTCCCTCAAACACAAAAACTCTTCAGGAAAGATAGTGGCCCAAAGATTGCATAACATGGCCTAAAGATAGCATGGCTGACCAAACAGTCCTGCCAGATTGCCTATGACCAGCAACTCCTGAGCTGAGCACCATTTTCTGTAGCTCTCCTGGACTCAGACCTCACTGCCACTTGGCTTTCTTATTCCCACCTTTCCACTTGGCTCCCAAGCGTTTTGCCTCCTGGAACCACTCATCCACTACTAAGACCCCAGTTTCCCTTCCCTTCCCGTCTCCCATTACATCTCCCCTTGTCTCAGGAAAAGGTAGAGATAGTTTCCAGAGATCATTAGTATAGGCAGCTAAGAAATAGACTTTTCCTCTTCCCACCGTATTTCTTTCTGGGTTAAATACCTAAAGGAGTTTGAAGTCAGCCCTAGCCCCCCTGGTGCTTTCTTCCCTTACAAATGATTTTAAGGTAGGACTGTTCAAAGCCAACTGAATCATCCTCTAGCCCCCTAGAGCACCTGCCTCCTCTCACCCCCGCAGCGTTCTACCAGCCTCACTCAAATCCCCCAGTGATGCAGGGCACCTTCTCTTCTGCAGCCAGGGAGCCCAGCTGAGAGCACTGATTCTTCCCTAGACACTGCCTTGAGGCTGATCAACTAATCAGGCAGTGGAAAGCCCTAGGGAAGCTAAAAGCCATCCTTGGAGAAAAGTCTGCAAATTTTCTCTAACCACTGCCTTCCCCAGTCATGACCACAAACAACCCAGCAAAGAGAGTATGGGCCTGGATGGACAGGAGATACTGGATGCCAGCGTAACTCAGCCAGCTTCAGAGGACCCTGCTCTTCCATATGCCCATCTCTATAGAATCACAGAATTGTCTAGGTTGGAATGGACCTTTCAGATCATCTAGTCTCCAACCATCAACCAAACTCTGATAAAAAACATCACTAAACCATGTCTCCAAGCACTATGTCAAGCCAGCTTTCTAATACCTCCAAGTATGGTGCCTCAACCCCTGCCCTGGGCAGCCCAGGCCAAGGCTTCACAACCCTTTCCCTCTCAAAATCCTTCCTCATCTCCAATCTGAACCTCCCCTGGCACAACTTGAAGCAATTTCCTCTTGTCCCATGGCCTGTGACTTGGGAGAAGAGACCAACCCCCCCTGGCTCCCCCCTCCTTTCAGGGAGTTGGAGAGAGTGAGAAGGTCTCCCCTCAGCCTCCTTTTCTCCAGGCTGAACACCCCCAGCTCCCTCAGCCTCTTCTCATAAGGTTTAATCTCCAAAACTTGCATTGCTGCAAAGACCACAGCAATAACATCATATGGACACACAGTGGACTCAAAGGATAAGCCTTGAATGAAATTCAAACCCCTATCTGCAAGCTGCACAAGTCCAGCTCATCTCCAGAGACCTATACAACTTCAATAAACCGAACAGGACACCTCTGCCACAGAAATGCGCAGCGCTTGTTAAAGGGGCCACCATTTTGGGATAGAAAGCAATTCAGTCGCTCCATCTTACAGCACAGAGACCACACAAACACTCCCAAGGTCCTTGGAGGAACAATCTTTCTACTCACACACTGCTGTTTATGCCACCCTTGAGAGTGCCTAGCTACACAGAATCACCCCCAAAAGGTAGAGAAGAACATCCCCTTAATCAATTTGCTTTCTAGTCCCATGCTATCACCACCAAATCACAGACAAATTCTGCCTAGAACTAGTCCTCAACTCCTCCACAGACTCAGCCACTGGAAGACAAGGCCATCTTTCCTTGGTGTTTTCCCTCTAAGGAGCATTTTAAGCAAAGACCCCAACGTTAATAAAAGATTGGATTTCTCTAAGCAGATTTTCTTCAGTGCCACAGCAAAGGCAAGCTTCAGGTGTGTTTCCAGTAATTCTTGCTCTCCTTCCCCTTTGTCCAGGATACTTAAGAATAGGGAGGAACTAACCTCCCAACTACCAAGCACTGTCACTTCTACACTCTTCTTCCAGCACAAGCAATTTACCAGTACCCAGGAGCGCCTCTGCACCACAAACTGCTTTTGCAGATGTTAATATTCACAAGGGTAACGGTATGTATAACAGCAGGGCCACCACAGAGCAAAGTTGGTGACTGCAGAGCAAGGTGCCCAGCATACCGAGGCCAGTACATGGCTCAAATGCATCCGAGAGATCAATAGCTTACAAAAGAACCAACAGAAGGGAAAATGCATCTTGGTGAAAAATGCCAAAAGTAAAGCTAATTGTGGATTTGGACACTGGGTACTTAGGTTCTTGAAGATACATGGAGAGAAACCTCCCAGCATACTTCCACCCTGAAACATCTTTTTCTCCCAAGAGTCCCACTTTTCTCTCTCTGCTAAGCTGATGCTTCCACCACAATTAGATGCATCTTCTCCATATCTGAGCAAGCTCCCGTACGTGCATGTATAAAATTAGAATATCCTTGAATTCACAAGCCTCCTCTGGGGGCTGTGTCCTTGAATTGGACTACAAAAGCCCGAAAAAGCACCACAGACTACAGGCATTCTTAGGTGTCACAGTTTGACAACGTTCACCTTCACCCTGCTGTCAAGAGCTGCCTGCAGTACATGAGTCAACAATTAGTCACCCTTGATATGTTGTTCTGTGCTCTTGATGGGCTCACAAATGACAAGAAGTGAGCTCAACCTGGTGCCATTCAGACTCCTGATCGACTGTGCCTTTTATTAACGTCTTCCAAACGTCTTCCAAAGTTCCTCCTTAAAGACAAACTGCAGTCCCATAGACCAAAGCAAGCACAGAGCAAACTTCCCTCGTACAGAAGGTAAAAGAAAGATAATTAATAGTCCAAGAATGAACTACTCCATCCTTCAGGAACAAAATACAAACGCAGCTGCATCCCTCTTAATGCAGAAGTTCTTTTCAGACTTAGCTCTTAGATTACTGCTTCCTCCACACCCATGGATGAACAAGGGGAAACTTGTCAGCAGGATTTTAGAAGCAAAACCAGACTAATGCCTTCTTTTCCAGTAGATTACCTACAAACAAAGGGTTGTCTGAAAAAGACCATGGAGACTAATGTCCCTCTTAACAAGGTTAAGGTGGTGTATTTATTCATTTTACTATTACTGCTACTTAATACATTTTTATGACAATTCAATGCTAGATGCTGTTTTAAGACTAGTTCTTCAGTTTGCATAGCTCTGCTGAAAGACTCCAGCGTGTTCTCTAGAAGCCAGAGTAGGAGCAGCATTATTGAATGTGAGATGAAAGAAAATAACTAATAAAAAGAAAAGTTTTAACAAGCTTCCTGGGATTTGTATGTGATGGGTGGACAAATTAACCAGCTGGCTGTAGAGAAGGTAGCAATAAGACAAGGGTGTTTTGCTAAACAGGCAGCAATCTCTGTCAGTCCTGCCCCTGGTTTTCCCACACCCCCTTCCTTTTAACTGCGACTTTCCCCCCTCAGGGTCTCTGGCTTTGGGAGAAAGAAAGAATCTCTGACACATCTCTTGGGGGTGCTTTGATAAGGAGGAGAGAGCTGAGTTAAACAGGAGGAACATCTGTTCTTTTTGCTTTCATTTTGTCCCTTTAATTTAAAAAAAAAAAAAGGTTGAAAAATTGTCAAGAAACACAAAACAATGCCCACATATCACCCTTTGGATAAAAACTATTTTGAAATCTGACACTTAGGCTGTTTTGGAGGCACAGTGGATATTAATAATTCAAGAAAATATTATAGTCATTACTATATTTTGCAATATCACAACAGTGGGTTTTAGCAGAACTCGTCTCCAAATCTCATTGCAACAGCCATTAATAAATAAAATGCAATTCACTGTATTAAATGTGTTGTTTAAAGGCTAAATATTTCATCAGAACTAATTCATTTTAAATAATTGGAGTAGGACTCTCCTCCCAGCACCAGGACAAACCTCCAGCTCCATACAAATCCCACATTTAGAAATAAAATTATGCTTCAAAAAGCAAAGCATAAATTGAATTCAACTGGAACATCTATGCAGCAGCTCTTAAGCTGCGACCCCCTGCAGACTGATGGGATCACAACCAAAGAGGCCTCAGGTCTCACAACTTTGTCGTTCTGTTCATGCAACCCAGGAAAATTAAGACTGAAAAATAAAATAGAATGGTTTGCATTCATGGCCTGCCTTGAACAGTGGCCAATGCCCGCTTCTTTTGGCGTGGTTCCCCACAACAACCTGCTCACCAAATTGGAGGGATACGGATTTGATGGGTGGACTGTTCGGTGGATAAGGAACTGGCTGGATGGTTGCATCCAGAGGGTGGTACTAAATGGCTCGAGGTCCAGATGGAGAGCAGCGACAAGCAATGTCCCTCAAGGGTCCCTGCTGGGACCGGAACTGTTTAACATTTTTATCAACCATATAGAGAGATGGATTGAGTGCACCATCAGCAAGTCTGCAGATGGTATCAAGATGTGTGGTGTGGTCGATACACCAGAGGGACCTCAACAGGCTGGAGAGGTGGGCCCAGGTGAACCTCAAACAAGAACTCTTCTTCAACAAGAGCAAGTGCAGGGTTCTGCACCTGGGCTGGAACAATCCTCACTCTCAAGGAGGTGTTAGAAAGCAGCCCTGAGGAAAGGGATTTGGGGGTGCTGATGGCTGAGAAGCTGGCCATGAGCAGGCAGTGGGCACTTACAGCCCAGAAGGCCAATCCCATCCTGGTCTGCATCAACAGGTGAGTTGCCAGCAGATCCAGAGAGGGGATTCTGCCACTTTGCTCTGCTCTGGTGAGACCTCACCTGGAGTGCTGTCTGCAGGTCTGGAGCCCTCAAGAGAAGAAAGATATGGACCTGATGGAGCGGGTCCAGAGGAGGGTCACAAAAACGATCAGGGGGTTGGAGCATCTTTGCTACAAGGACAGACTGAGGGAGCTGGGGTTGTTCAGCCTGGAGAAGAGGAGGCAAACCAAACTGAAACAAAAAACCCATGACCAACTAAAATTAAAAAACACACACACACTTTACAGTTTGATTTTTTCAGTTTAAAAACTTCTCCCACAAAAAGAAAACAAACAAACCCAAAACCAAAAACCTCAAACACCTCTCTCTAAAGTGACTAATACTTTCTGGCCACCTCCATAACAGCATGTGAGCATCCACCCTACTGACTGACAAACTGGTGTCAGCCAGGTAATTCCTGTAATTAAAACAAGCAATTTACTGGTGGGGGCCTGCATCA
This sequence comes from Jacana jacana, assembly GCA_013400555.1. NCBI lineage: Eukaryota > Metazoa > Chordata > Aves > Charadriiformes > Jacanidae > Jacana > Jacana jacana. The sequence goes on along the minus strand of VZTM01006232.1, from coordinate 91,655 downwards.
AACACTATAATCTCTATTTTTATCTGTGGAGCTCACTGCTTTCCTCCAACAAGAGCACATAAACACCACAACCTTCTTTTCCCCAAGTTTATACCAAGACGCAGTATAGCACAGAAAATCAGAGGGGGTAGTATTTTCAAGCACTACTTTTTACAGTAATAGCAACTTAATAAGGCCAGTGTCTTTTGTATCTCCTGAATTGTGCTGAATTTGCTTTTGTAAGTATACAATTATAAATGTGTTGTTTAAACCTTTTAGAATAAAAATCTCAGCTTTTCTATAGCCAAAAAAATAAAAAAAATCCTTTAAATAATTCCTTTAAAATTAGGGAGATGTACTTTTTTGGTTGGTTGGTTGTGTTTGTTGTGGTCTTTTATTTTAAATCAGAATGAGAGTCTGTGTTCTGTCCGAGCCAGAATCTGGGCAGAGCCATCAGGGTGCAGGTGGGGGTTGGAGATTAAGCCCAGATTATTTCCTGTCTGTCAACCACTCCACACATGCTCAAAAGCACCAAGCTGAGCAGTGAATTACCAGAGCTCTGCATACTACGCATTCTGGATTCCAGGTGGGTGCTCGAGACGCCAGATGCAATTCAACACCAGATACAGCTGTGCTGCTGAGCAATGTCAGATACCTGACACTGGGAATAGATGGACCTTTGGTCTCATCCAGCACATGATCTTATGTTCCTCGGCACATGTCCAAAACCCATTGAACTCAATAAAAATGCAAAGAATTCACTGGCTTAGAATCAGATCTTGTTCGACAACAGACAGGAACAGCTAGATATATTTAACTTGTCAAGGAGGTGAGTCGATGGGAATTTGTTCTAATAAATACATCACCTTTACTGCACTGTCTATTTGTGCTTTAAGTCATTCAGCCCCAAGAGCTAAGGAGCCTTAACTCCTGACCCAAAGCCCAGATGATTTACCTGGGCTTTCACCAAGACCCTACAAAGCACTGGCTGTGGTCCTCAGATCAGCCAGCAAGACTTGAGCTAGTGGGGAACCTAAACCCAGCACCAGTGAAAGACCAGCACAGATAACATGGCTAGAGAACACAGGATCTTGGAAAAGTGATTCAGAACTCAAACAATGACCAAAGCAGCAGGAGAACATGCCACACCACAAGCCAGGATGGTCTCCACCAAGGCATTAGAGAAGCTCCATTTTTGTCTGACATGCTGTTTAGACTCAGTTTGGTGGAACTTTGTAATTGAAGCCCTCATCACCAGTAACAGCTACTTCTAAAAGGACTATATTTCTGGATTGTTCAGCCCCTTCAAGGGACAACCCTCAGCTTCACTGTGCAGCTCAATGGCTTGTGACACTTGGCAATTTATCATAGCATTAATGCTCTCCTGGTTGCTCTCTTATCAAATATAGGTTGAGGCACAGCCATGCAGATGGAAGAGGCTTTCACATTCCATTCTATAAAAGCCTGCCAGCAGTGAGAGAAGGGGAAGGCACCTGGGTCCAATTCTCATCTTACTGACACTCCATCAGTGTATCAACAGTGACTTTGGAGGTATTATTGTTGCCCTACTCCAGCCATCAGGAAGATGAAAAATAAGCCCTTGAATAAAACATGCTGCACTGACAGAAGCCATTGCTTCATCAAGCTTACAATACCAAGCATTTAAACCAAGCACAGCAGTTTCATTAAAGAGAGAGCAAAAGAGAGACCACACGGTTGGAGCAACAAGTCACTCCAGTCACAAGTGTGAGCATCCAGAGCAGCATTTCCAGTCTGGCAAAGGGATCACTCAGAGCACTTGGGCTGCCCGGCCAAGTCTGTAAGTCTGTATACTATTTATCTACCCAGCCAAAACATAAATAAATCATAGAATCATTCAGGTTGTAAAAGACCCTTGGGATCATCCAGTCCAACCATCAGCCCCACTCTACAAAGTTCTCCCCTACACCAGATCCCCCAACACCACAGCTAAACCACTCTGAAACACATTTATTTCCTCATAGCAGCTGTTTCTCCAGCAAGAGAAGAGTCTGCAATCTCAGCTCAAGGCTACACCATAGGACAATTTTTAAGGCTGTTTTGCTGGTTTATTACAAAATCTTCCTTCCCTCCAACTTCCATTCAGGAAGGTAGTTGCGACCTCTCAAAACAACACACTCCCGTAAGCAGCGAAGACATTTAGCAGAGCAGTGATCCAAGGGCACACTGTTGCCTGAAACACTTTGAGAGATCCTGTGTGCACTAGGACCAGACACCCACCTCTCCCCAGAGCCAGCAAACTACCATTTAGAACATACTTTCACGCTGAGGTGTTCATTAGAACCCAAAAGAACAGAGTGAGAAGGCCAGCACTTCTCACCCTCAGGTGTCCAACTCATTGGTAGCCAGCAAAATTCAGCTATTGATATTGCTAGTGTCAGCAACACGGGCATATGCTAGTGCACTCCAGCAAAATTGCACTTGAATGTTCAAGTTTCCCATTAATTAATGCAAGACAGGCAGAATAACCTCAATACCTCAGATCTTTGTCCCTCAAGTTGCAGACTTTCCCCACAATCAGACGACTCATTTCCACTGTCCCAAGTTCAGGCCGATGGAAAAGAAAACCCAAGAAGAATGGAGAGAAAAAAATAAATTGGAAAAAGAAAGTCGAAGGCACAAAGCCAAGGAGACACATAAAGACCAAAATTGGCAAAACTAAGGCTGCACACAGAAATAGTCACATTAGGGTCCTGTTCATCTAGTATAAATCAAGCTCCATTGGAGCAACACCAGCATAAATTTGCTATAAACCAGAGTGGGTTTTGGACCATGAACATCAGCTGAACAGTATCCCTTGAAAGGGTAATATGTATTTACAGACATCCTTCCTCTCCCTGCAGTTAAAGGCAGGACAGACCATTTAACCAGTGGTCTGAAGCTTTAGGTTGCAGGACAGTAATTTATGTACCCTGGCAGGTGAGAATGACCCATTCAACTCTATCGACCTAAATAAGCAGGAAAAAAGCCTTCTGACAGCATTTCTCTGCCCAGTTCTTGTCTGAGACATCTCCAAATATCACTGAGTCATGGCATGTCCAACCTGAACTGACCATGTCCCAGACACTGGCCCACTGACTCCAAATAATCACTTTCTTCCCTTCTCTCCCAGGGTAGGAGCTTAGACTTCCCCATAAAGTAGCAAAGGATCAAAATACTGCTTAAGTTCCCAGTAGCTGCGCGTGTCTTGCTCAGGGGACAACTTCTTACTTATTTTTTTTCCTTCTGGTGCTAATTCCTTCCCTTATGTTCATTCTCTGTCCCTGCCCTGGGCAGAAGCTGCCGTAGCAGAAGGATGCACATGGAAAACGCGTCCTTACAAGTCAAGCACAAGCCTGCCTCTGGAGGGAGAGCATTTAAATAAAGAATGAACCTGAAATAGCTACCGGCTTCCCCGCAGCCAGTGCTGTCTGCCAGCAGGAATTCACCACAGGGGAATATTGCGCCGGAGCCAAATGTCTCCTGGCCCCACATTCAGGAGGGGAGAAAGAGAGCAAAAACCAACCAATGTGCCACCCCAGAGACTGGCACAGACCGGCGTCAAAGAGACAGAAACAACAAAAAAAGGCCACATCTTTCCCCATCACAACCGATCACCCATGGTCTGGAGGAACCAGCTGGTAGGGAATGCCCATGCTGCCTCCTCTTCAGGGAGTTCAAATCCCATGTATGCAGGTAAAAACAAACAGCAGGGTTAGACCACCTGTGCTGTGCACAGCATCCTGTGAGGACCAAGACATGTACAAGGTGCACCGGGAGATGGGGGGAAGAGAAAGAGGAAAAAATAAATAAATAAAACCCTCTCATGTTCCCAAATGTTTCCCATTAAGGAGAGTTTTCTACTTCTCTCTCAAAACCCCACAGGAATTTTCTGAAAAGATGCTTTTAGCTCAGGACAGAATAGGCTGCAAGGGCAGACCCCAACTAATTGCCAGTTCTTTTTCACTATTCCCTCCTATCACCAGATAACTAAGATCTCAGTTAGATCTGCAGATGAAAGCAGAGCAGAACTGAACCCAGGGAGGACACGTGCTTTATGAGAGCTCCAAACGCAGCACATGAACAACCATGTTCAACCTAAGGGACTTGGTGTATGGTTGAGGGCTGCCAAGATCCAACCATGCCCAGGCACAGACATAAACCTTCACTCCTGACTCTTACCACAGACCACATGAGTCGCTGCCACTGGCCAAAGGCCACAGCAATGGAAGGAGAGGGAAGGGACCTGCAATCACATATAAAGGGATCAGAGCACGTGAGCAACAGCAGCAAGGTGTAGAGAATGGAATGGAGAAAATGGTTCTTCAGGTAGAACCAGACCACAGCTCCAAATCATCTCTGGTTCCATGCTGTTTACATTTTATCAAGTTAAACAGCTCATGGAATTGTCAGAGTTGGAAGTTAATAAGCAAACAGTGGTTGAAATGGGATCTTAAAAGATGTAAAAAAAACAAGGAAGCTCCACTCTGCCCCTTCCCATCCTCCTCTCAGGTGCCCACATGCAGCTCACTGATAAACACAGGCATAGCATGTTGAGTACTGACAAACCCGTGAGCTACCAAGGGCAATAAACGTTACAGACAACTCACAGCTAAGAACGCACAGTGTTAGACAAGGTGTTTCCCATGAGCTGTGAAATAGAAGCAACAGCACTGAATGGTTTCACACACAGCTCAACTCACCCCTGTGTCCTCACACATTCCACAGATCAGCTCCTGCCTCTCACCCTTGTCTCCACTGGGATGAACACATGCAGAAATCTGTGCAGCTCATTCAGGCCCGGGTCTGAGAACAGCCTTCACTAGCCAGTGACTTTTATGATTGGTGACCTTTGTCTTTGGTGGAGAATATGAGCCTCTCCCATTTTACAGGAGACACAGAACTCCCAAATGATCCCTTATTTTATTTTACCTTAGACTCATCTGGGTTGGAAGGGACCTTTCAGATCATCTAGTCCAACTATCAACCTAACCCTGATAAAAAACAGCACTAAACCATGTCAGTGCTGGAGTTAGACCTCCCTCTTTCCCCTTTCTACGAGCAAAGACAACTTCTCCCCAATCTGCTTTTCTTCCCAATCTACTGTTTCCAGTAGCACTAGAGGAAGCACAAAATTTAAAAAAATAATAAAAGGAAAAAAAATAAAGCCCACAGAAAGCTAATATCCACCAGAATAAAACCTCAGAGCAACTAAGAATGGCTGCCTTTGTTACTTGTAGCATGTGAGGTAGGAACAAATAATGAAGGTAATCTTAAATTAATTAAAAGGAAGGGAGGGTAGAATTGAGCCTGCAACAAATAGAGGCAGTCCAGGCACACTGAGAATGCTGCACTGCCAGCCACGGGGCCTTCTGATTAAAGGAACAGAGTTCCCAGGCAGGCTGGCAAAAAACAACCCCGACCAGGATTAATTAAGTAAATTAAGCCACCTCAGCGCTGATGCTGTAGCTGGGTTTTAGGTTGCCTTCAAAAAGAAACAGTTTCAGCTCTGGAGGAAACAGACCATGCTGTTAGGGTGGAAGGGATAAATTGGGAATCTGTTGACCAAACTGAACCAAATTTAACTGGGAAAGAAAAGGTCACAGAAATACGGAGTTCCTCTAAATTCAGCTGAGTGAAGAAGCAGGTCCCAAAATAATATTTGGCCTGACTCATAAGCCACCCAGTGCCCACTCATAGCTGGTGGGGCCCTGGCTGATCAATACATTGACTGCAGCTGGCCCCCCAGCACAGCTGTAAGGCTCAGCCCAGTACAACAGGTGCCGCTATTTACTGCTCCAGAGGGGCAGCAAAATGAGGAATCCTGACAGAGACGAAAGAAGACAGAAGGCTCCTGGCAGGGCAAGCACTTAAGCGATAAGTGATGGCTAACTTCTGTTGCTTAACAAAATGACCAGGCATCTTACTCATTTTCTGATCCATCAGAGCAGGCAGCTCTCACAGGCCCCATAACTAAGTGCTCGGTGTGGCCACAGGGGCAGAGCCTCAAAAGCACCCAGCAGAAATCATAATCCAGTAGGGCTCCCTGGCCACATCTTTCTCTGCCATATTCCATATCTCATAGTTTTGTGAAAGCCCTTCTGTTCAAGGCTCAGCTACCCACAGAAGTCTGGCCGATGATATTTGAGCCACATCTATTATATCTCTTTAACACCTGACACAGACACTATGACTGCGTTGGGTTTTCTCCTCCTCCTCCAACTCCAATAGTTGCCAAAGCACGCTTGGACAAAAACCCTCTCTCCTCTAGAACAACTGTTCTCTCAAGTACCACAGCCATCATATCCATTTGCAATATCACCATCTCATAGGTGAGCCTTTTTTCAAGTTAGATGGCAAATGTGGTTTTCAGGAACCTTCTGCCCAACAGGCAGGTCTGTCTGTCCTGTCCACCTCTCCCACTGCATGCTGCAAACAGGGCTTCCTGCGCACGAGGTCACCCTGCTCCTTCACACGCAGGCTCATCAGTCTTGTGTCTTGCACCAGGCTTTTAATACCCAAATAGAAGCAAAATCCTGTGCCACTTCAAGCACAGAACTCACACTGGTTGGATAGAGGTCTGTCCAGGGGTGCAGGACCTTAGCCTCAGACATCCTTCTGCGCTCCCATCCACACTCCCACTATAGTATCAAGTCCTACCAACATTTTTGCTGATTGGGAACAAAGCTAGAAGGACACCCTGAGTGGCACAATAAGTACACTACCCTTCACATACTGCCTCAGCCTTCCACCTTGCAGAAGGCTGACATGGGGAGACTCAGTCCAGACTCCATCCAAGGGGGCAGGAGGAAAACTTAATTGCCCTGGCTCACTCAAGAGTCATTTACCTGTACCTGGCATGGGGCTTTTTCCCTTGGGTTGAGAAGTAAGGAGACCACCTTAATGATTCCACAAAGACCCTTGAACTCTGCATCCTACTACATTATCCCATGGCAAGATTGCACAGACAGGCACACAGACCTACACGTGCCCTGCTACGACTACCATCCTAAATTATTCCAACTGATCAAACAAGCCACATAACTTAGACCCAGCTCTGAACCCTCTCAGCCGACAGAGGTGACCCCTCTCCCACCTCTGTGTTTCCAATGGAAGCCCAAATTCAGGGCTCTCAGTCTCACCACGACAATTCTCATCCAGCTCAAAAGGAGCTGTGATTTGAAATAACTCAGTCCAGAGAGCCATGCTGGTAAGGGGATTAGAACAGCAGACAACAATGCTCTTAAAGCATTTTCAGCCAGAACTTTGCAGTGCTTTAACTTGATCAATCTGTTAATGATTTTAGCTGATCCACTTTTCTATTAAGAGAGCCCTGTTCTTCCCCCTCTTAGCTCCTCTTCTCGCCTGTTTTTCTTTTCTTTCATACAGTCTCTTCTAAAATGAAAATACACTCAGTATCCAAGCTGTGGCAGGTGAAGTAAAATAAGCCCCCTGTCATTAAGAAGCCATATCAATAAAGGACAGAAGTCAGAAAACTTACCTTCCAATGTTAGTTCTGATCAGCAGCACCACCCAGAGCAGATCTCTCCAGTTTCTCAAAAAATGAAAAAGAAAAAAATGCAGAAAAAAAGACCCTGATAAAACTAATACTCCTGACCTTCCCTTTAAGGGCATTTGAAATACACAGCTGAAACAGACAGCCTAAGAGCTTTATGAGCAGTAATGTCCATCACCCTGTAAGCACAAAATTGGCATGATATGGTGGCAAAGGACAGGAGACAAGAAGCTTAGAACAAAGAAATGCCCCACAAGTACAGAGTCATCCATGCCCCTTCCTTGAGCAGAAAGAATGCCCCCCAGTCTTCTGAGAGAGGCGGGGACTCCAGACCGTGGCCACCGTGCAGGTGGCCCCGTTTGCCTGCACCTGATGGCCCCGTTTGCCTGCACCTGATGGCATTGATCACATCTGGCAGGCATTTTCCAATCAGACACAAACAGCAGGGAAAGGCTAACACCCAATTAGAGCTTCCCCCCCTTCCTCCCTGCACCCACAATAGCCTAAAGCACTTTAGGCAAGAGCTAAATAATCCTGTTTTATACATTCTCTTCCAACCCGCAACTTTTGCAAACAGCCATCCACTTTAAGCCTCAGCAACAGCCCTGCATGTCAGCTAACTCTGCCTTGTTGGATGGGGAAGCCAAGGCATGGAAGACATACCTCCATTAGGCCCAGACCAAAAATGATGAAGACAAGTCTGCCTATGCAGCCTCTGGTGCCCCAAGGAAGCACATCTCAACTCAACACACGTTTTTCCCTCTGCCCTCAAAGTCAGTGAGAGCTCTGTTCTCACGGGAGTCCTCACCACGCTCACAGTGGGCACTTGCAGCCCAGAAGGTCAATCCCATCCTGGGCTGCATCAAAAGGAGCGTTGCCAGCAGATCCAGAGAGGGGATTCTGCCACTTTGCTCTGCTCTGGTGAGACCTCACCTGGAGTCCTGTGTGCAGGTCTGGAGCCCTCAAGAGAGGAAGGACATGGACCTGATGGAGCAGGTTCAGAGGAGGGTCACAAAAATGCTCAGGGGGTTGGAACACCTCTGCTATGAGGACAGGCTGAGAGAGCTGGGGTTGTGCAGCCTGGAGAAGAGGAGGCTCCAGGGAGACCTATGAGCAGCCTTTTAATACCTGAAGGGGCTACAGGAAGGCTGGGAGGTTGTTTACAAAGGCCTGCAGGGACAGGACGAGGGGCAATGGCTTCAAGCTGGAGAAGAGCGGCTTTAGATTGGATATTAGGAATAGGTTTTTTACTCTGAGGGTGGTGGACCAATGGAAGAGGTTGCCCAGGGAGGTGATTGAGGCCCCTTCCCTGGAGATATTCAAGGGGAGGCTGAAAGAGGCCCTGAGCAACCTGATCTAGTTGGGGGTGTCCCTGCTGACTGCAGGGAGGTTGGACTAGATGACCCTAGAGGTCCCTTCCAGCCTGGACCATTCTGTGATTCTATGATTCCAAATGCCCAGAAGGGACTCAGTGCGCTTCCAGAGTGTATCAGCAGCATCACTGTTCACTGAAAACACACCAGCCTTTAGCCCACCATTGACCTAAGTGACTTCCTGGGGCTCAGTCTTAATTTTTCCAATTCACCACCAACCATTTTAGTTTCAAGGACACCTGTAAGTGCAACCATTTTTCCCAGGAAGAAATGTTATTTTGTCCCAATGTGCAGTGGCTGGGATGAATTCCGGTCCATTCTGTCCCCTTGCACTCACAAGAAAGAAAAGCAGAGAGGAAGAGAATCCTAAAACTTGTGTGACATCCTCAAGTTGGTCAAAGCATTGTGGAGTCCCAAGCGGCAGGGACCTGTCAGGACAAGCATAGCGTCTGCAGAGCAGGCATCTGGGAGGGAGGCAATGAAGCACAACTCCCCTGCCTGCACCCACCAGTTATAACTGGTGGAGGAAAGGGAGAAGACTGGCAGCAAAGTGCGTCTAGCAACAGCTATCCTCAGGGGTTAGTCCCAGAGACAGAGCAGAGAAGGTGGAGATCAAACAATCAAACACCGCTCTGGTCAGGAGCAGCCGGGATTCACACTGCTGCTCCCTGGCACTTAATGGTTAATAACACCCCTTCTCCCACCCAGCAGCGCTGCTGGCGCTTGTACAGGCACAAAGCTCAGGCTGGAGGGGACCAGAGCTGATGAGAGACCCCGGGAGCACTGGGATTCCCATCCTCAGAAGCAAAGCCTGGCAGCAATTAGAGACAGGGCAAGAAGGAGTTGGCAGCAGCCGCCGGGGGCTGAAACGCTCTGCCACGGCCGGGTGCAAGCTGAGATTTTTGTTTTCCTCGCTCTCAGAGGGAACCCCAGAGCAACAGGAATTTCACAGAGTCAGTGACTCCAAGCAGGTTTTCCTATCAATATTTCAGCGGCGTCTGCCTTTCCAGCGTGCGTTTCCCGGGACCCAGCTCCCCTCCCCATCCGCTGCAGCATTTTCTTCCCTTTAGCAAATGCCCACGCTCCCTCTAGCGCCCAGCTCTGCTTCTCACACACCAGCAACCCGGCACCCTTTCCTACAGCCTGCACCCCGGGGGGGGTCCAAATCACGCTGGTGCTAATTAAAAGCGATGCTATTTTGGGCACAGAGGGCCTGTAGTGCTCTGCAGATCTGGCTGGCTAGGGTTTGTGCCGCATAGCCGAGCACCAAAGGGGAGGAAACAGTGAGGGGAGCCTCAGTGTTGGGGACCCTCCTTGAACAAGAGAGAGGGCTTTGCCACCCATTTCAGACAGCAGTTGGGTCCCCTTCAGGATGCTAAGTGGAGGGGGCGGGGAAGAGATTTGATTGATTTGATTGATTATACAGCATCAATCTTTTCTGATCTTTATTGTATGCTGGGAGTCTGCTGGCCACAAGGGCTGGGAAGTAACCCAAAAAACTCTGTAGCAGATTATTTATCAAATCATAGAATGGTCAGAGTTGGAAGGGACCTTAAAGCCCATCCAGTTCCAACCCCCCTGCCCTGGGCAGGGACCCCTCCCACCAGACCCACCAGGTCACTCCAAGCCCCATCCAGCCTGGCCTTGAACCCCTCCAGGGATGGGGCAGCCACAGCTTCTCTGGGCAACCTCTTCCAGTGTCTCACCACCCTCACAGCAAAGAATTTCTTTCTGGTATCTAATCTACATCTCCCCTCTTCCAATTTAAAGCTGTTACTCCTTGTCCTGTCACTCCACTCCCTGACAAAGAGTCCCTCTCCAGCTCTCCTGTAGCCCCTTCAGATACTGGAAGGGCTGCTCTAAGGTCTCCCTGAAGCCTTCTCTTCTCCAGGCTGAACAACCCCAGCTCTCTCAGCCTTGTCTTCACAGGAGAGGTGCTCCAGTCCTCTGGTCATCTTCTTGGCCCTCTGCTGGACTCGTTCCAACAGGTCCATGTCCTATGGTGAGGACATATGTTCAACACCCATGGAGTCATGCTCTTCAAACGTGTAGTCAGTTCCTTCAGTCTCACAACAACCCGCCAAGGCAGGAAAGCAAATACTGCCCTGCCTGTCTTTTTGCATTGAGGAAACATTAACAGCGATGCTGCACTTTTTCCCACACACTAAGGGGAAGTTAGGATTTGGGAATTTGTTTGCTTCAGATTCCTGCAGGGAGGTCAAGCAAACCAAGAAACTTGCAGGCAAAGGTGTGGCTTCAGCAAAGCGGTATTTTCCAACTGTTATTTCAGCTGAAAATCCTTGGTGGGCTCTGCCAAGTACATCACCAGATCGGTCTCCAGCTTGGCTTAGCTTTGGCTCCAGCTTTGGCTCCAGCATGGGTCAAACTCCCACCTCCCAGAGCCCAGCAAGAGAGAGGGAAGGGCTGTGCACATGAGAGAAATAAACTCATCCTCCCACCGCCCCGTGGCTGTCACTCAGAGAATGTAAAGGGCCCACAGGTCTCCTTGCTGCACTGCCCCATGTTTCCGAGTCTCTGTACTCATTTCTCATTCTTACTTTGAACTTTTCACTGATGTAGGATGCCACAGGTTGAATTCTCAATGTCAGTAAACTGGCCCAGATCAATCCTCCATCAACTTACACCAAGGATCCAACCAAATACTTTGTGGCTTTAGGGATTCTCTGCATTTACAGAATTCAATGCTTCACAAGAACATGTTATTTAGTTTACCATCACAATTAGGGGCAGGTTGGACTCCACACCTTCAGACACAGATTCTCACTGGAAGATAAACTTGACCAGATCCCAGCCAAACTAATCCTTAACTCCAGAAATGACAGGTTCCTTCCAATTGTCCTGGAACCAATCCCAACCATGAGCTCAAGCTTGGCCTTCAATCCTGAAATGAATCTGGATTTGTAAGAGAGCACTGACTCAGGTAAGCACACACTGCTCTCCTCCATTCTATCTACAGACATCCAGGGGGCTTAAGCAGCATGACACTGGGGTATCATTTTAGTAAATTCTTGCTGTTTGCAAGACCGGCTTCCAGTATCCTTTAGTATGACCAACATCAAAAATCTTTGCTGTGCCAAGTACACTGCCAGATCAGCCTCCAGCATGGCTTACAGTGTGGGTCAAACTGCCACCCCCTGAGCTAACCTGTGCTTTGCCCGTTAGACAACACAACACTGCTTTCCTATTTTTCCTAAAATCTTTACTACAAATCTACCTATAAATTGTCAAACTCTCAGAAAGTTTCATCTTCCCACAGTCTGGCATTTAAGAAAAGGTTTGTCTCATCTACCCACCCTTTTGGGAAAAAGTTCTCCTGCCTAACACCAAACTCATTTTCAAAATACTTTGTCATCTAATTAGATGAATGTTTTCTATTTAAAAAAATAATAATAATTAAAGAATCATATGTTTCTTTCTGCATTTAAATCACCGTGAAAGCTTAGCCACAAATCCTGGATGTCATCCCTGAGCATGACAAAGTCGGAGTACTGAGGCCTGAGGGAAACTGCTGACAGGCACCTAGAACAGGAGCAGTTCTGTTACTGAGCTCTGAGCTACACCACCACTGACAGCTTGCTGTGCTAGGCAGGGCAACGGCCTGAGGGACCTGCCAGCTTCATGGGACCCACAACCAACACTGAGGTCTGTCCACTGACCATCGACCTAACTTTGCCATGAAACTAGTCTGGAGAGAAATATCCCAAAAAATATTCTCCAGACTCCTTCCTCCTGCTCTGCTGACTCAACACAAGCAATCACCATGCAAGAGTTTCGTTTTTATTTCCCCATCTTCTATCTGAATGTTGATTTGCAATGGATTGGCAAAGTCCTGGAAAAGAAGTAGTGGCAAACTTCATTACTGAAGGTAGTGGAAAAGTAGAAATGCAGCAAGACATTGTGACACAGCCGGCATACCTTCAGTGGCAATGGGACCACAACCTAGCCAAAAGCCACTTGAGAAAGAAGCAATCTAGAACAGCAATTAAAATACCTACCAAATGCAGTGCAATTAATACGATTGCTCTGTCGCTACCTTGCACTCTAGGAGTAAGCATTCTAGACTGAAATCCAACTGGATTGTTGGAGCAGTTGCCCACAGCTGACAGCAATATGCTGCACTGCCTGCCCAAAGGTTCATTTTCTCCCCTTCCTCCCTTCCAAGCGTATCCGTCTGTTTGGAATTGCAAATATTGCCCACCTCGTTCTGCCCATCACACGCTGCATCTTAATGAAAAACTACCTGGCACACAGCAAGCCCATCAGCCTCCCCGGCTTGTAATTCGCCATGGGAGTGAGTAATGTCTCAGCATCAAACCACCAGTACATTAGCAGATCACACCAGAACACTGCCAACAGCATTCAGTAGAATCATTCCCGGAAGAGACAGCTTCACTGCGAGAACTTGTACAACCTGCTTTTCACTGCCAGCCCTCTGAGCCTGCACAGGGAAAAGGAACAGGATCAGCAGTAGCAGGAGGAAAGGAATCACGGCAGCCCATTCCGAGCAGGGTTGTTACCCTCAGATCCCATCTATGTGACTCCTGAAAACCACGAAGGCAAAGATTCCCAAAACCTTGCTGCACCACTTTCTTTGAGAAGAAACTCTTTCTAATGTCCCATCTGACGTATGATGTAGCTGTTGCCATGTTATATCCTCTTCAACCAATAAGCTACATCTTTCTAACTGTACTTCAGGTGGCTGTAGGCTACTGTAGTACTATGAGCCTCCTCTTTAACAGAGTATTGTCCCAAAGACATCTTATATTCCTAGTCTTGGAGTCAATCTCACAACCGTGTTAACAACTCTGATGGCCACAGGCTGGCCAGATCTCTGGACAGAACAGTGTAGCTTGGCTGACAAGATAAAGGAAGACCCCAGTCCAGCCTCTTGCCGGCTCTCATCCTGCCTTCCCCAGCTTTCACAGCCTGGATCACACTGTAGTCATCAACGCAGTTGTGTGGTCTGCACAAGTAGCAGCAGACACACAATACAGGTTTGTCTGCTGCACTGCACTCATAAACACGCACTGCTGACGTTCTGCATATGGCATGAAACCCCTAGGATCATATAGGAACTTGCAATAATGCACATGCCCGAGAGAGATGCCTTCTCCTGCTCTTACCATGGCATCATAGTGCATTTCTGCATCTTTCTGTCAGAAAGGTTACTAGAAAGACAAGGGCACGCATACATGGGATAGCAAAAGCACACCACCATCATAAGCCGAGTCCTCTCTGTAGGCAATGGATTGAAAATGTCTTCTAGAGGTTAGAAGAAAGCTAAAAATGTGCACCTTTGCTTCTCATATTAAAAAACCCACCCACAACGCTGCAGAATTTGTAGCACTTCCATCATGGAAAAAGCATGGACAGAATTAAGTACTTCCTATAAACAGCTACATTCATCAGAGTGACAACTCTGAAACCTAATGACAACAGTCCCCATTTACCATTCCACTAGTGATCATATCAGGAGAACAATCGGAGTAAGTGTGTTTTATCCACTGTAGCTTGTTGAAATCCCTTGGAAAAACTATTGTCAAGAAACAAGATAGTGAGATTTGAAGCTGGAACAGCATTAAAGGTGCTGCTACTTATTTTTGCAGGTCCTTATCCTAGAAATCAGGGAGAAAGGAAGGAAGAAAAGATAATCTGAGGAATCAGATCATCTTCACAGGAAGGTTGGAGGAGCATCTGGTGAGCAGAACGAGGGAAATTTCATGCAATAACATAACCATCTAGAGAGAGGGAAAACAAGCAAAGAGGATACAACTGCTCACTGAATGGCACATTTGTACACAGTGTGTCCTCAGAGAGGAACAGCTTTGAAAAAAGAATGCCTTGCAGGTCTTCTGGGAATAATAGCAGTTTTCAACTAAAATTCTCCTTCCTTCAGAAAGGCCTCAGCGAGAAAACATTTTATTTGATCACTACTAGGTCCCTCAAGAGCTTCACTGACCTCGCTCAATAAATGCTTCTATTAAGGCAGACCGATACTTGAAGCCCAATTACAAGTCTCCTTTTTCTAATACCAGACCCACTGAATTAAGCCAAGTCCCCTTCCCAAGAACACAAACCTCATTTCTACACAGGGTAGTATTTTTGCCTTTTCCTAACAATTTCCTCTTCAAGACCTGCAGGTACTGTACAAAGCAGAAATGAATTCTGCTCCACACCACCACTTTGTGGTAGTTAAGCAGTACTATCCTCATTTAACATGGAAGAGGAGATCCAGAGAGGTTAATTGTCTTTCCTAAGGTCAGAAGAAAAAGCCTCGGGGCAGGACAAAGCAGAGAACCCGAATTCCCCGATCTCACCAGCTTTTTGCCTCTATCCTAATCCTGACCTCACTATCTGCAAATGGAGAAAACAAAAGTTTGTTGCCTGGAAGGGATTATCATTTAATAAGTTAAACTGAGATTTGAGCAACGTAGGAGAGAAGGGGGATAGAAGACAGGAGACTTGCCCTTAAAACAATTTAAAAAAATAAAACCCACCACAGAAACAAACCCAGAAGGTTTTTAACATTCCAGTTAACAGGAGATGCAGCAGCTGCAAGATCTCCCTTCTGTGGAACGTATGTAGATCTATACAGCCCCGTCAAAACCTCATTTTTTTTTATTACCATCCTTTCCTCTTCCTTGCAAACCCATCCAGCTGTCAGGAGTCCCCCCACCACTGGTGCCTGATGTGAAATAGACCGCTTCATTGTATGAAATCTGACTGATCACGTTTTTAATAAATCACAAGTGACAAAAGCTTGGGGTTTGAAGTCTGCTCCAGTAGCAGGGGGTTGGTGAAAGCAGGCTGTATGCCTCTTTGGGAGCCTGAAAACACCAGCACCCACACACACGTCCTACCTGCTCTCCTAGGTCACCTGGCATAATCATGACACATGAGTTAATATCTATTTTCAATACACCTTCCTGCTGCTTTATATCTGCTGTGACCAAAGAAAATAGGTGCTTTATGGTGAGAGACTGGGAACCAACGTGGTGGCAGAAGAAGCCACAGCGTTCCCCTGAGTGACCTTGGCCAAACTGCTCGGTGTCCCTCTGCCACCACCACCACCCCGACAGCAATTAGGTAAAAACTGAACAGCAGCAGAACAACAGGCATTGGGTTCAGCCTCCTCGGGTACTAAATGAAAGGACCCAGCTTCAAGCATTTTAACTTTTCCTCTACGCTGGTTTTTAAAAAAACCCAATTAATCACTAAATGCAGGGTGTTTTCTCCAAGAGACAGGAGAGAAAAAGTCTCGAGACACTAAACCTCATATTGGAAAAATCATGAGCAGATAACACTAGTATTTATTCCCATGTTTCTGCTTTCCCTTCCTGCAAACACCACGCTGGCAATAAACACCAGTCTTTTCCTCTGCTGTGCTTTTGAGTTGGAGGCTCTCGATGCACAGTATCTTGAGGTGCAAAACCTAAATGCAAAGTCGTGAACAATCAAGACTTTTCCCTTTATTACCCTTCTCAGTCACCTGGAGTTAAAGACTAAGGGAAACTAGCTATTTAAATGGCGTGTTTCCATAAAAGAAAGCAAGGAAAAAGAGAGGATTTTGTGAAAATCACTTTCTGACCTGTGCTTTCGAAAAAATAACCTTTCTTTCCCCTGCAAATGTCTACAGAATGAGTTTTCTCTGCTACTTTAACCAGAAATACCCAAAACTATCGGAAATCCATGCTGGGAAGGAATGAGGGGGCTTGTAGCTTCTTTTGCTCAACACCTTTTGACTCACGAAGCAAGAGAGGGCACATAGATTGTTTTCTTCAGCACATGCCACGTTATATTAAAAATAAATCATCCTAGAGACAAGCGTGGTGCTAAAATACACGGTGCAGCTGTTTTCTCCTGGATGTTTGCTTTCATCTCTAACCAGAGCGGAACTCACGTCTGGCAAACACGACCGCCCTTAAAAATTGGTTAAATCAAAGTCACATCTACGTTGCTGTCGGAATTACTGCCTAAGCACTAATAAGGAGAGGAGAAAAAACAAACTCCCAGTCAGAAAAACCAGAGGTGGCTGAACTGCACATGAGGAAGCTACAGCTGATGCATCGCGCAGCTAGAGAGACAGGCACAGAGATGGACCATTTGCTTTTCCGTGACTAATCAGTTTCACCAAGAATGTATCTGAAAATCCAGCCAGTCTGCTCTGTGCTGTTAATTGCTTTACACCCATCTCCAATAGTGGCAAAACAATCAAAGAGGCATTTTCGAGGCAGCGACAAGCTATAATAATCAGAATAATGGGAATATTTGTCACCAGACATAAAGGTTTCCTGGAGTCCTTTAAATTATGCCCGTGCTCAGACTTTATACCAGAGTGGAAGCAGTTATTTCTGATACCAAGTAAGAAGAAAATTGAAGTTCAGTCCACAGCCATCTGCCGGGCGCTGCGGAGCGTGAGGGAGGGCCCTGCACTATCACGGCATTGACAGCATGTGGGCTTTGGGGACACCCCACACACAGTCCCACAGACGTTCGGGGCCACCTCTGCTACTCGTTATTTTTGACTTCAGGGAAAAGGCAGGAGATCTCATCGATTTTTATTTATTTTTTTAAATAAACTTTTCACGGTGCTTGCACCACCTGCCTCTTTCAGCCCCTCAACGTGCGGTGGTGGGGCTTTCCACCCCTAAATGAATTAATTAACGGGACCTGTCGCCGGCAGGCAGAGTGGAGACCGGGAGAGCTTTTCCACCACCACCGGACATCGTTCACCCCCGGGCACACAGGCAGCGAAGCGTGCCGAGCCGTACATCACATAGGATAGGATAGAGAAAAAGGGGACCCAGCT